>OX333071.1:57804234-58075863 GCA_946863875.1 Alloplasta piceator
CATTCTGACTTGAAATTTATTCGAGTACTCTTCGTATCAAAACATTGTAATTACGATTTATTTTGATACAAGTTTGAAAAAGAAGAAATAAAGAATATGATCCATGGATTGCTAGAACTACTCCAACTTCGTGTTCGTCTTCAAAAAACTTTATGCAGTTGAGGGACAGAGTTTGTCCATACGTCACGAAATATTATTTTCAATTACAAATTCAAAGGCTTTGTACATGCAACCATCAGCAAGACACATTCAAAAGTACTTGACACTTATACTGGAAAAAGTACTTGAAGTACAGACTAGTATTTGAAATTTCAAGTACAATACTTGAAGTACTTTTTAAGTATTTGAAATTTTAAGTACAATAATTGAAGTACTTTTAAGTACTTGAAAATTGAAGTACAACACTCGAAGTACTTTTTAAGTACTTTAAGTACGTCGCAAGTACGGGGTACTTCAAGTAATACCTAGCTCTGTTTACTACTACAATTACTACTATTACTGCAATTACTACAATTACTGTTTCGATTATAAATTTGCATGCAATTCGAATAAAGTCGATAAAGATCGGTGGAAAAATTTCAGTTTCCCTTAAATTTATTCGTAACTTTATTCTCGAATACGAAAATTAATTCTTCTCTAATATGGAATTAATCTCAAAGACCTGAAATAGAATGCATAACTAATGCTATAAGTTCCGTCATTGAATTAATTTCTTGAGGGAGGAGTAGAGAATTTTTTATTTCGTTCGCATTATGCAATATATGCCAAAAGTTGTGGACGGATAAAAAAAAGTTACAATTTGGTCGCTTCACATTTATATCCTGGGAAGCCGAGCGTTCCTCGAGATGATATTAAATTATCGTCCAGGTGTCCAAAAAAGTCTTCGTATAATAATGAGAATAATAATAATAATAATAATATTATGAATTTTCGGTAGTCAGTACAGCTCTTCTGGAAATAACTCTTCCGAAAATAAATACTGGTACATTCCAAACTTTTATAACTATATCAATCAATAATTCTATATACCAAATATGAAAGAACTTCTCTCTCAGAAATAACTAGCTTCCAGTAGTAACTCCACCAGAACATCTCTACCTGTTATATATATCTATCAATAACTTTACCCAATTTTGGAAAATATCTCTAGTAGACAACGATCCTCCGGTAATAACTCTACCGCATAAAAAGCCCACCAGGTTACACACACAACTAGAGAAAACGTGCACAAACCTCGACCTGTACCTCGAAATATCTCGAAATATCGAAATATCAACTCTACCGCAAAAAACTCTCCCCGAGAGAATCTCTCCCAAATGACATCTCTATGAGAAAACACCTCTTCATCGTCGTCAGATAAAACTTCTCTCTGAATTGCTTCGTCTGAGTTTTTTCCGGTAGAGATGTCATCCTTGCTAATCGTCACTAGGAGCCTTATCATTCGGAAGACTTGTTATCGGAGACGTGTGTTGCGACAGAAACGTTTCTTGATAGAGTTTACGACGAGGACATTTTTGACCCTGGGCTTGACATACAGTGGAGTTCTTATCCGGTAGAGTTGTTTCTGGAGTCTTGTTTTTGGGAAAGATATTTATTTAAATATTCCATAGAGATGTTATTTGCGGGCTCTATAAAATGATAGAGGCTTATATTTTCATTTCGGTATAATTGTTTGAAGGTGAAACTTTAATCGGTAGAGACGTAGATGTGGCTTTTCCGTACAAATCGTCGTTCTTTCGTGGACACCTGGAAGTCACTGTATATTTTAACGTGGCGGAGATTTCGTATGTGCTCCATTTTCAAACATTAGCCAGCCCCCTCGTGATTTACTATAAAGTCTCCGGGAACGTAATCCTCCCGATCTCGCGGTGTCAACGCGACGAGGCGCTTTCCGCAATTATTCCTTTTTTTTCTCTATTTGCGGGTGAAACACACTTTCGTATCTGGTGCAATATTCGTCGAGATTCGTGCACAGAGTTCATAACATTTTGATGCAACGAGGCACGAGGAAGGAAGAGAGAGAGAGAGAGAAGCCACGAGAGATGAGAGAAGATGCACGATCTAGGCTAGTGAAGGTGGCAGCTCCAATTATTTAAAACACTGCACGTCGAATTTATCCTCGACGATCATAAATATTATAGATAAACGTGAGAGCTGAAGACGTATATTATAATAAAGATGCATCTCTGAGTCTTTTCTATGACGTGAAAACTCGTGGTATTCCTTTCAGAGCTGAGAGACAAAAAATCCAAATCTAGGGGAGAGTGGGGCACGACTGCCCCCTCAAAAATTTGGAAGGAAAAAAAATTTCGTTTCTTGTTAAATCATAAATTTGAAGTATTGCCTCATTTTTAGGCCGATCCGCTAGACGTGGGGCACAATGGACCACCCTGAAGAATTAGGTCAGACAACTTTTTTTTTGTTTTTCTTCAAATTATAATGTATTTGATGTATTCATCCATTTTTAGGCTAATGCACTACATCCGGGGTGAAATGAACCATCATGAAAAATTCAAAAAAAAAAAAAAAAAATTGTTCTTAACAAAATTGAAAAATTTTCAAAATAAAACAAAATTATCTGTTATCTGAAAAATTAAAAAAACTAATAGTTGAAAAATACAGAAGTTATTGAACGATTTTTTAATGAATTTATCTTTTTTTTATGTTAAAGACATAAATAATAACATTAATTATGATTTGTGATAAAATTGTTTTGAAACCCAAAAAAAAAAAAAAATTCAAATGAAACGATAAATCACTCGAATGAATGTAATAAATTACTTTTCACAATAATCACAAATACATTCGTCGGAATAATCTTTGTCTATACCTGCCCAGGAATCCTAAGACCATCCTTTAAAATTTTTACACTGAATCCATGATTTCTTAGAGTAAAGTCGAGTAAAGTCGATTACAATGAAAACAATGGTTATCATTATTTTCAACTTTCAAACAATTTTGTTTGAAATTCTTATGTGTTATAAATTTTTTAATTCTTGTGTGTGATAAAATTTTTTTTTTAATTTTGCTTCCTCATGAAGGAAGCTTTGTTTTCGTGAAATTTTTTTTTTTTTGGTTTTGCATGCCAATGTATTCAAAATGTCCCAAAACATCGACAAATCATATTTAGAAAAAATGTCAGGATGGATGGATGTGTGTGTGTGTATGTGTGTGCGCGTGTGCGTGTGCGTGTGCGTGTTTATCCTGAGTTTCTGATGTAAATAGTTAATAACTCAAGAACTCTTCGAGATATCGAACCGAAATTCGGCAAACTTATTAAGCACGAAGTGCTCTTCTTTAAGAAAAAAAATTATTTTTATTCTAACGGGTATTCAGATTTTATCGACTTTTTTCGTTTTTGCAAAAAGGACGTAAACGCTCCGACTTCTGCAATTTTCAAGATATTGCACTTAAATTTTTTTATAGAATCGGTATAGCTATTAAGATTGTTCGGTATTGATTTTGGCAAAAATGATCGAAAGTTTAAATTTTTCTGAAATTTCGAATTTATTGAAAAATAGAGTAAGCGCTCTAACTTGCACAATTTTTAAGATATTGAACTGAAACTTTGTACAGAACTAGTATGGCTATTAAGGTTGTTCGTTATTGAATTTGGCGAAAATACATGGAGGGATTAAAATTTTATGAAATTTTTAGTTGTTTGAAAAATGGTGTAAGCGCTCTAACTTGCCCAGTTTTTTAAATATTGCGCTGAATCCTTGCGCAGAGCTAATATAGCTATCGAGATTGTTTATTATTAAATTTGGCGAAAATCAATCGAATGATTAAATCGTTTCAAATTTTGGTGTTTTTTTTTTTTAAATTGAAAAAATTTCGATTTTAATTTTTTGCTAAATGTGCTACTTATAACTCGCAGCATAACGTAAACACCGCTATACGCCTCTTGGGTAACTCTAGTGGCGCGGCGTTGTGGCAGATTCAGGCAACACGCGGACGTTAGAGTGCGGTCAGCTGTACGGTTCACGTTATTAATTCAGTTAAAAACGTTAAAAAGTGAGTTGTCAGATATTTTTAGAATATATAAAAGTGCTTATATATGGTGATATATTTCAAATATATCATAATCCACTTTTACAACGGGGATAAACGTTTCGAAAAATAATAAAAATGTGTGATTGAAATTTTCAATAAAGTCGATCAAAACTCATCGATATCTTATTTTTATACACCTGGAGAGACTTGAAAGTATGTCTGCAAAATTTAGAGATCATTTCGTGAACTTGAGGCATAAATATTTTGATATATTCAATTATATATTTGTTCATATATGATAAAAACAACCTCGGGAAAAAAGAATAAATCTCGATGTATATAGAAAATATATCTCGAATATATTGAATATATTTTGTTGTAGAAATGAGATATTCTTGCGAAATATACGTCAAATATATGTGAGGAATATATCCACATTGGATATGTGGAATTGATAGCGACTTGAGACAAATACATTTACCTAACCTTACTGTCTCGAGGAGCCGCCGAGCAGCTAAATTATTTTTTAATTGGAATTAGTGCTCAGATATACACTTTGCAAACCCTCTTACTCACAATCATAAAAGCATGCATATTTAAGGCAATACAGGGCTTTTTCCAAAAACTGTTACAACGAGCCCCACGTTCCCCTATTCTAACTTCGGCTATATGCAAAATTTTGTACACATTCAAAATAGTGATCAAGGTTGTTCACTATTGAATTGGGCAGAAATCAAATTTGGCAAGAAGTAAATTTGAAAGAATTCGGTAAATTTGCACATTGATTACTCATGTTTTTCGATAGTTAACAAAGCTTCCTTTATAAGGAAGCCAAATTTGATCGCCATACTTTGTGATAAAGCAAGCTGTGTGAACTATGGATAAAGATGAGGAACACGGCAAAAAATGATCAGTGACAATTCATGTGTAATATTTAAAAAATTACCGAATTCAATGCAGAATATATGGTTCAGAACTGTAATTCAGGCGTTTTACTGGGAATCCATTATAGATTAATGGATTTAATGTAGTTTCTACTTTTCAAACCATCATAAATGCTGATTTACCCTGTAAAAAATTCAATGTTCACCGCAAAAAAACGGCAAAGCAGAAATAACAAGCAGAGACGACGAAATCCACTGTGTTTGAACTGTAAAATTTACAATGGTCTCTGTAGAATGTTCAAATCACATCATTAGAAATTGCAGTGTTCCCAGTGAAAAAACAAATGCGCGCCGCAAAATATGCAACGTCAATTTCAATTTTTATAGTGTGGCGCTGTAACGGGACGACCTGCGGCGGGCGACGATCTCTACATTTCGCCCGAGATCCGCTAGATAGCGTCGAACGACGCGCCCTCTCGCGCCAGCGAGAGAGCCACCGAGCACCTATAAGGTCCGATGTATTACCAACATCGGCGTCCTCAATTGACATACAATTGTTGGAACATCACCCACGTTCTGTGATCGAGCAGTCCTATGGACTGAATACTACATTTTCTTAACAAATCACCACAGCATTTCGGTGACGCTCGTACTTTTTATGGGTGCGAGGTTAAACTAAATTCGCTTCATTAATTGATCTCACGATTAATTAGTCAAGTTCAAGCCCTCGTAGTTATGAGCCCGAGCGAGGATAAATAACGGTTTATCGCAATATTTGAATAAATTGGAATTTATTCAATTGTCGAAACGTTTCACTACACTATAATTTATTATATAAATTGCAGTATTTTTAGTGAAAAATAAAAAACGTACCGCAAAATATACTACGTTCTTTTCAATTTTTACAATGTGTACACTGTAATTTTTTCACAGGCCCTGGATAATTTTTACAATGTGAAATGTGTAAAAAGTTCACCGGATACAACAGAAATATAACGTTTCACATAGTGTACATTTTACTGTTTCACACTGTAAAAATTCGTCTGATGGGCATGCACTATGTCATATGTGACATCTGTATATTGTATTAAAGAAATATGCAAATTTCACTGTTTGCCCTTCCAGGAGGCGCTGTTGATGGGGAAAACTGTAAAAATTAATGGGAATCTCAGCAGTTCTCACTGATCATTTTTTTTTCGTGAAGCAATGTGCAAATGTTCAATTTGCAGGGTTTTTTAGAGGGAGGCAGTTGTGCCCCAGCCTCTATATAACCACGATGATCATTCTTTTTAGACCGCACTCTTTGAAAATGATTTTTAAAAAAATGATAGAACCACCCATATGAACGTCCGAGTAACCGTATTACAACGCGAAATAAAATGAATTAATCATTCGCGTCGGAAAAAGATAATCATTTGCGGCTATTTATCATAATTCGCTCGATGTGTTTGTATTTTTTTTTTTTTTTTTAATCACCATCGCTCTCTCGTAGATATACGATGTAGATCTCCTCGATAGATCTCGTTTGCGATAAAACGAGCTATATCAATCGAAAAAGAGCTAGAGAGAAAAAAATTACAATTTCCGCGAATATCGTGCTATAGTTTTTATTGATGTCTGCTCGCGAACAAAATGGCGCACCTTGTACAATTTCACGCCTGAATTAATGTCAATTGCGCCTTTTTGTTTTTCAACGATCGTGGCATTGCCGCGAGAGAGAGAGAGAGAGAGAAATGTTGGCACAAGCTCATTAATCGGGATCTCGCAAGAATCTTGAAAATAACGCTCCGTACGCCATCGGCTAATCGACAATTATACAAGACCGCGAGCGGGACTATCTTGGTGCCTTCCATATCGTCGTAGTTTCAAAGTATATCGTTCTCTGGCGCGCTTTTGAATTATCGCGTAATTACATACGTCTTGGCGCCGACTTCGTCGTCGTATTTTCATCTCTCTCTCGCTCTTTCTCTCTTTCTCTATCTTTTTCTCAGGAGTCCTGAATCCCATCGCCATATAATACAGCGAAATAAGTAGCACCAAGCGCGGTGAAATAGATGCATCCTGTAATAAAGCCGTGTGAGTGCCATACTTATGTATGTACACTCCCGCTCAAAAGTTTGGATACCACACGGAAAAAAATGATCAGTGAGAACTGCAGAGATTCCCATTAATTTTTACAGTTTTCCCCATCAACGGCGCCTCCTGGAAGGGCAAACAGTGAAATTTGCATATTTCCTTAATACAATATACAAATGTCACATGTGACATAGTACATGCCCATCAGACGAATTTTTACAGTGTGGAACAGTAAAATGTACACCACGTGAAACGTTATATTTCTGTTGTATACAGTGAACTTTTTACACATTTCACATTGTAAAAATTATCCAGGGCCCGTGAAAAAATTACAGTGTTCACATTGTAAAAATTGAAAAGAACGTAGTATATTTTGCGGTACGTTTTGTATTTTTCACTGAAAATACTGTAATTTCTAAAATAAATTATCGTGTAGTGAAACATTTCGATATTTGAATAAATTCCAATTTATTCAAATATTGCAATAAACCGTTATTTGTCCTCGCTCAGGCTCATAACTACGAGGGCTTGTACTTGACTAATTAATCGTGAGATCAATTAATGAAGCGAATCAAGTTTAACCTCGCACCCATGAAGAGCACGAGTGTCACCGAAATTCAATGGTGATCTGTTAAGAAAATGTAGTCTTCAGTCCATAGGACTGCTCGACCACAGAACGCGGGTGATGTTCCAACAATTGTATGTCAATTGAGAACGTCGATGTTGGTAATACATCGGACCCTATAGGTGCTCGGTGGCTCTCTCGTTGGCGCGAGGGGGTGCGCCGTCCAACGCTATCTAGCGGATCTCGGGCAAAATACAGAGATCGTGACCCGCCGCAGGTCGACCCATTACAGTGCCACACTGTAAAAATTGAAATTGACGTTGCATATTTTGCGGCGCGCATTTGATTTTTCACTGGAAACACTGCAATTTCCAATTATGTGCTTTGAACATTCTACAGAGACCACTGTAAATTTTACACTTCAAACACAGTGGATTTCGTCGTTTCTGCTTGTTATTTCTACTTTGTCATTTGTTTGCGGTGAACATTGCATTTTTTACAGTGTAAATCAGCATTTATAATGGTTTGAAAAGTAGAAACTACATCAAATCCATTAATTTATAATGGATTCCCAGGAAAATGCCTGAATTACAGTTCTGAACCGTATTTTCTGCATTGAATTCAGTAATTTTTGAAATATTACACATGAATTGTCACTGATCATTTTTTTCCGTGCACCAGTCGACATTTCTTGCCGCACTAGAAGTTGCATAACTCCGTCGAAAAAAAAGATGATCGAATTTTTAAATAAGCGTTTCGAATGAAAGGAATTCAGCTTTGTTTCGCTATTTTGAAAATATTTTTAATGATTTTTTTTCGACTCGGTATGCACTTTTATACGTGACGGTTTTTTGGCCTTTTTTCGATCATCGCAAATTAGGCGCACAGCTTGAGGACATTTTTTTTGTATCGTTTATCTATGGTACATTTGAAAGGGTGAGCAGTGGCTCCGTTTTTGTTTCTTAAAAATTTTCGTACGATTTTTTCTCGTAAAGTTATTTCACTTTTGGCTAAAAAATACAAATTTTGAAAGATGCAACGTAACTCAAAAACTATAGAGCTTAAGAGAAATGTCAAGAATAAAAAAAAGTTGAGTACGTATATACGGAATCATCCCGAATTATTTCAGAATTTTTTTTTAACTATTTTAGGTCGAAACGCGATGACGTCCCAGCGAAGAATTGTATCTTATTAAAATATCCTTACTTCGTGATACAATAAAAATTAAAAAATATTCAGCAACATTTGGCATGCAATAAAATACAATTATCAATAATAATATTGCACAAACATTATTGATAAATTGTTTAAACAATTTTTTAAAGACTTTTGGGCAATATTATTATTGATGAACAAGGATCGATAATTATTATTGATAATTGTTGTTTATTGCATGTTAAATGTTGCTGAATTTTTTCAGATTTTTATTATATCACGAAGTACGGAAGTTTAATCAGATACGATTTTTCGCTGAGACGTCATCAGAGTTTCGAGTGAAAATAGTAAAAAAAAATGGCATCGAAAAATTCTGAAATAATTCCAGGCCATTCCGTGTATACGTACGCTATTTTTTTCATACTTAACATTTTCTCTTAAACTCTATAGTTTTTGAGTGACGTAAGCCAAAAGTGAAATAACCTTGCTAGAAAACATCGTACGAAAATTAAAAAAAAACGAAAATAGAGCGTCTGCAAACCCCTTCAAATGAACTGGCGACTAAAAAAAAAATATATATATATATAGTGTTCTCAAGCTGCGCGCCCAATTCGCGACGGTCGAAAAAAGGCCAAAAAACGGTCACGTACAAAAGTTCATATCGGATCGAAAAAAAAATCATAAAAAATATAAAAAGAACGGAACAAAGCTGAATTCCTTGCCATCAAAACGGTTTATTTAAAAATTCGATAATTTTTTTTTTACGGAGTTATGCAACTTCTAGTGCGGCAAGAAATATTGACTGGTGTATCCAAACTTTTGAGCGGGAGTGTATATACAGATATATATTTTTTATTGTGTTTATATAGTATTGCCACCTTTCTGGTACAAATATAGCGTATGTACGAGAGATTTCTGTGACCATACAGTAACCGTACATTCACAAACCTTATATATTGTATACGTACATTGATATATGTATATATATATATATTTTTTTTTAAGTTTCTAAACCATACTTTATTTTGACAGGCTAATAGCATCACGATTAACATTCGTATTGCTTTCCCGCGAGCGGAAAAACGAAAAGGAATTTCCTTCGTTGTCGCGCATTTGAGAAATATATTTCCCGATTTGCGTTATTCATCGGCGCGTCGAATCAATTCATCGAACACTTTCCCGCAAACACCTTATTTTTTTCTGATCCGTTAAATCAACTTTTAATGGAAATAAAATATGTAGCAAAAAATTGAATTATTTAATTATATTGAATTAATTCAGGCAACTTCTGTTCGTTCAGTTTTATCGAAGAAAATTAATTGAAATTTTGTTGTCACACATGGCAATTTGAAAAAAAAACGTCGTGTGTACTTTAAAGAATCATTACATCTGTTTTTATCCGAATCAAATGAATGTTTTTTCATTGAAATCTTTTTACATTATTATTTTTATTTTTTGCAACTTATTAACTTCTGTCCTTCTATAAAGCCCTAAATTTGCTGATTCATCGATTGATTTCTTTTTTTTTTCTTTTCTTTAGTTTCTTTAGTTTCTTTAAATCAAACATATTAATATTTGTCTAAAAAATTATCGTGCATTTGACAGCGATAGATGTGATTTAAGACCACGTTTGTCTAATAACATTTAATAGTAAAAAATGTGTTGACAGTTGCTTTTTTTGTAATTCAAAACGTATAATTGCATCGAATATACTTTTATTTTAAATCCTCCAGTTCAGTGCTCTGACGTAAACAAAATACTTTTTCAGCGCCTATAAAGTTTCAAGCTCTCCCATATTCCGCATAATCATATTCACCATGTGAAAAATGAAAATCCGAAGATAATGCAAAAAAAAATAACAATACGTATAATATCTAAACCATTGTGAAATGTGTACGGTCTCAGAAAAGAGACAAGAATTTTGAAAACGCTAAATTTCATATCACAAATCATAGATGTTATTCAAATGAGATTTTAGTAAATTTATCATACGATATTGAAGATGAAATAAATGGATGGTGAAAAAATCATGCAAATTTCCCATTTGCAGGGTTACAAAAAACCTTGCAATTAAAATTTCTACGTTCCTTCCTCATATTTTCCTCCAGCTTTCTTTCCTTTTTTCAGAAGTTGCATGAGTTTACAAATTTCAAGAAATCCATGTTTTTATTTTTTTTATCTAATAGTACGATATATGTAGAATATTTTCCTAAATTTTCAATTCAATCCAAATTTTTCTTCGATTACAGCTAATTTTACAAGGTTAAACGTAGTGTACCCAATCGTACCTAAAATTCTATTATTTTGCATAGAATTCTGCAAAAAAATTCTAAATTTTTTCTAAATGAAAAAAAAATTAGGAAAATTTTATTTCCATCAGTTCTATACTTTTCGGTCATAATTACGTTGATTCTTGAAAAAAAAATTCGATACGCCCTTATGGCTTTCGGGACCCACTCGGAAAGCCATAAGGGCGTATAAAAAAAAAATTGGGAAATTTTTTTTTCACCGGTTCTATACTTTTCGGTCATAATTACGTCGATTCCTGAAAAAAAAATTCGATACGCCCTTATGGCTTTCCAGCCCCACCTTTTGCTGGCATACGCCCTTATGGCAGCTGTAACGCGATATGTCAAAATGGCGACTGTGCAGCATTTTTCCGATGACGCCTCCTATAACTTTTGAGTTACGATGAGGCACCAAAGTTTTTTCGATTATATCTAAGAATAGCTATAGAAGTGCGTAGGATTTTTCTTATATGTTATTTTTTTTTTTAAATAACGCATTTCTAAATCAAAAAGTATAAAATGCCATGAGAAGATTGTCAGGAAATTGTTTATAAAAAAGGAACTATGCAGTATAATGAAAGAATGCTACGTACTGCTTTAGAGAACGTTATTTTGAATCTATAGTTGAAATTTTAAATGAATGGGTTGAAATTTATTTGAGTTATGAGTTCAGCCGACTTGAAAAATGTAGTTCTGAGATACATGCGTTTAAAGTTTGTAGAAAGCTCGCTCCGAATGACGAGGGATTGTACTTGAATACGAAAATCGAGTACTTAAACATTATTCACGCACATAATATTTTGGTATATAAACCTATAGATACTAAAGTACCTTTTGAAGAAGCAAAAGAAATAGTTTTTACGAAAATCGTAGAGTAGCCTAACCCCTTAATACGAAAGTAGGACATCAATTCTGACTTCCGATCAAGAGAAGCTTCGCAAACCATGAAAAACAATATTGATCTATACTTAATTTTTCTTTCAAACCCGATATCACTGGGACGCCTTCAATTTATGCACCCTCTCAAAAATTTTTGATGCATCCCGTGCGTGAAAATTCTAGGGGAGCCCTGTCTTAAATCGGGACCGCGTCAAGCTTGGACGTGGATGCCCTGTTAGGAATTGCCCTTACACCGCCAGACTGGGCCCCGACAGGGCAATGCCAAGGTTGCCAGGCCCATTTACAATATGGCTGACCTAAGGCAACCTGTTGAGGACCTTGCCGGGCTTAAACGTGGATGCCCTGTCATGAATTGCCATAACACCGCCAGGATGGGCCCCGACATGGCAGTGACAAGGTTTCCAGGCTTACTTACAATATGGCTGACTTAAGGCAACCCATTGAGGACCTTGTCGGGCTTAAATCTGGATGCCCTGTCGTGAATTGCCATAACACCGTCAGGTTGAGCCGTGACAGGGCAATGCTAAGGTTACCAGGCTTACTTACAATATTGCTGACCTGAGGCAACCCGTTGAGGACCTTGTTGGGCTTCGATCGGGCAATCCATTTTTGAAGAAGTCGGTATAATTACAACAAAACCAAATCAGGCCGAAATAGGGCAAAAGTATCGGAGCCCTATTTATTTCAAACATGGCACTGACGAGGCAACCCTTTGAGGGCCTAATCGGGCTTCACGGGGAGTTAGTTCCGAGACTCGCCATGAGATGTCGCATACGGCGTGCGCTCTCTCGCATACAGAATATGCAAATAGTATGCTTATATAGTGGAAGTGGGAGCACGGGTTGTATTCGATACCGCAGAGCCAGGCCTCTCAGGAAGGCATGCCTCGAGGGAAGTCATACCCGCAAGATTTCTACATAGAAATCCTCTACTTTATAATATTTTTTTGTAAAAATTCTCTTGGAGAATTATTAATAATATATTATTATTAATAGTTATTGATAATAATGTATTATTATAATAAATAATAATAATAATATTGTTATCATTATTGAAATAATTCAATTTTACAATCTACACGTATAGCGATACTACGTACGTACTAGGGCCCTGATAGGGCTTGACCATGGGCTTGTCGTGGATTCGACATGGCAGACCTGAGCTGGTTGTAAAGGCCCTCATTTGGCAACCTTCTAAGGCCCTTGTCGAAAAAGCGTGACCGTCCATTCAGGGGCCCTATTGGGCTTCCAGTCAAGGGCCCGAAGTAAGTTAAGGAAAACCGATCGGGGCCTAGTCGGGGCCTCAATCAAATTCACGCACGGAATCGTAGAAATCACGGTGATGCGCGGTTAACGAATTATATAGAGAAATAGAAAGAGATAGGGAGGAAAAACGAAAAAGAAAAAAAAATGTAGAGGAGGGAGTAAAGATAGAGGATAAAGCATCATGTGCATGTGCAACAGACTTGGAAGGGCTGCTGAAAATTTCAAGCGATCGCGCCGTGTTACGCATTTGTCAAACGCCCAAATGCTCTCGTGCCTCGTAGAACACTACTCTCGGGTTGGAACACTTATCTCTCTCCCTCTCTCTCTATTTTACGCGGACACCAGGGAGATTAATATTTGTACGAGTATTTTCCATCTCGCTTGTCCTCTCCCGCTCCGCGCTTTTCGCTTCGTGGTCGTATAAAATATAGGTAAGAAGCGACACGGCGGGGCGCCAAATATATAATTGTTGTTCAACCATTGCGACGTGAACACCGCGCGGAATGAGCGTGACCGTGCACGCGCCTCTCACATATCTGTGAGATATAAATCCCCGAAAAATTGGGTCATTTGTTTTAATCGATCGAAAAAATAAAAGTGAAAATAAAAAATTGAGTGCCTAGAAGCCTAGGCGATAGAAGTGAAACTTCTCGAACTCACCCCCTAGATCACAAATATTCCTACGAATGAAACTTTTCTTTTATAACAAAATTAATATTCATTATTTTTAAATTTGTTTGGAAGCTGGGTTTATGAAAAAGGACATTTAATGTTTTTGCTTCTATTCGTAAAACATTTATTCATTGATTTCCATATTTTCGTGTTCCAAAAAAGATACAATGGGTTTGTGGTATGAAAAATATGTGATAAAAACTTGTGATTCTTTCAAAGATTCTTTCAAAGATTCTTTTGTCGCATCGGATGAGAATCTTCCCAAGATTCTTTGAAATGAGGTTTTTTCGAAACCTCACGAAAAACTAAAAACTGACCAATTCGAGTCAATTTTCGAAAAAGAAGGAATTTGAAAAAATCGAAAAACTTTATTTAGGAAAAAGATAGAAAATCAAAAATAAAGATGACCATCATGGCCAAATTCCGTTTTATCACGGCGTTAAATCTTGGAAAAACTCATTCAAAGAATCATGAAAAGATTAATTGAAAGAATCTTCGAAAGATTCATTTAAAGAATCTTGGAAAAATTCATCAAAAGAATCTTTGGAAGATCAACTGGAAAAATCTTGGAAAGACTGATGTAAAGAATCTCGTACAAGCCGATCGGTCGGGAAAATTATTTCCAACATTCTCCCGACCTGATTCTTGAATGAACGTTGCCAAGATTCTTTAAATGAATTTTTCCAAGATTCTTTAAATTAATCTTTCTAAGATTCTTTCAATTAATCTTTTCAAGATTCTTTGAATGAATTTTTCCAAGATTTTACGCCGTGTTGAAACGGAATTTGGCCATGATGGTCATCTGTATTTTTCATTTTCTATCTTTTTCCTAAATAAAGTTTTTCGATTTTTTCAAATACCTTCTTTTTCGAAAATTGACTCGAATTGGTCAGTTTTTAGTTTTTCGTGAGGTTTCGAAAAAACCTCATTGTTTCAAAGAATCTTGGAAAGAATTTTTGAAAGAATCTTAAAAATATTCTTTCAAAGAAGATCTCACTTCTTTTTACAAGCTTTTATTTAGCTTCACCTGTCCTGGTGTCTGTCTGTAATCAAATCTTATAAGTTAAATTTGACCCATTTCCCGGTTTCCGATTGAGTTAAAATTTGTCATGCATATGTAAATCGGATGACAATGCAATATTATGACAAAAAAATTGCAAATTTTTTGCAAAAAAAATTGTTTCGCAAAATTTTTATTACAAATTTGCTTGAAAATTGTTTTGGAACAAAAAATGATTCGCATAATTTATTGCAAAAAAAAAATGTTTCGCAAAATTGTTTGCAAAAAAAAAGTTTTGCTAAATTTTGTTTACAAAATGGTTTTAAGCAATGATTTACAACATTTCTCCACGAAAATTTTGCGCAACGGTCTTTTTCCAAAAAAATTTCTGAAAACATTTTTCTGCATAAATTTTGCAGAAAAATGTTGCAAATTAATATTGCAAAATAATGTTTGTGCAAAAAATTTTGCGAAACATTTCTTTTGCAAAAAATTATGCGATACTAGATATACATTACTAAACTAGTTATTTAACATAATAAATACTGAAAGTAAAAAATAAACAAACGAAAAAAAAAATTTTAAACAAGCTTTTATTAGTTGTTAATAAAAAATAATTAAAAACTTAAAAATGAAGCTTTTCCGCTTGGAAGTAAGTTTTCAAATAAAAGCGTGTTACATTGTAACAGCAGGAGAAAAAAGAGGGTGTAACACGCTTTTATTTGAAAACTCATTTCCAATCGGAAAAGCTTTATTTTTAAGTTTTTAATTATCTTTGATTAACAACTAATAAAAGCTTGTTTAAAATTTTTTTTTTCGTTTTTCTTTATAACCTCAATGACTTCGACACACTATACAACCTCGAAAAATAACAAATGCCTATCCCCTTCCTGTTCCTGTCACATTTTCGTTTCATCAGAGTTTGGATTTACTCCCCAACGAGCCGTAAGAAGTTTCACTTCAAAAATAAAAAAAGTAAAAATAAAAAATAAAAAAATAAAAAATTAAAATAAATAAAAATAAAAATGAAATTAGAAGTAAAATAAAAATGTCTCCAATTAGCCAGATCTTCGATAGTCTGGAACAGAGAGACCAATTTCTCCTGATAAAAAAATTGACCCAATCACGGAGATTCGCGATACGCGGTAGCGCCATCGATTGGAGGGGTGGGCTGCAGAGAGGGGTGGATAATTGAGTGAATCAAGTTTTGAATAATATCATCGTAATAACGGTGATTAAGTGTGGATCGTTAACGTCCAACAGCACCTCTCGACTGTTTGACTAATATTAGAATAATAATAAGAATCACGTTCAAGCACATTCACTTTCCCCCTTGCCCCCGCACCCTTTCCCCTTTCCGGTGGTTATCATTATCGTTTGAGCTACTTTGCACGCACGTATTATTATATCGTTATAAAACGATTATAATTATTCATGCGGACGCATGCGTCGCGGGGATAGACGTGATGTTTCATGGAAGAAATGGAATATTTAGCGATCGGTGCTCATGGTTTTTGGACAATCTTCTTCAATAAAAATTTGTATTAGCAAAGTATGTGTCAAGACTATGTAAAATTTTTAATTTGCGTGCATTTTTGGATATATTTTGTATATTTAGGAGGTATGAAAAATGTATATTAATGCTCCATTTTGGAGGGGGATCCATTTATAGAGATTATGTGCCCGCATATATAAATTTTATAAGGGTGTAATTTTTTTGTACAAAAAGATAACGTAAGGATCCTTAAAAAAAAAAATATTAATGGTTTAGTCGCTTTCGTGTCCTTTTTCGTTCGAACCACGTGTTGAATATCAAGCTTTTAAAACAAAAAATAAATTCAACATGTTCGAGACATCTTCTCTCTTATATATGATCGATCCCTTATTTCCGCGATCGAATTGACTGGATCAGCGCGGGATCGGAAATTGTGCGAGCGGAAAAAACAATTTTTTGAAATCTTTACAAAAAAAATTTAATTATGAACAAATTGGAAATTTGCACATAGCTTCCTCATTTTTTTCAGTCGTTCGTCAAGCCTCCTTAATGGGGACCTCTTCGACCATCTTTATGATATGTCTGTTTATTATCATGTCTTCCTCATAAAGGAAGCTTCGATAACAATGGAAACATATGAAGAAATTATCTGCACATTGCCAATTTGCAAGATTTTTTAGCAATTCCGTTCAATTACATTATTAATTGTTTTTGGCATCTAGTGTATTGGTGCTAAAAAAGTTAACTAGATTGCTGATAAATTAGGAAACTCCGTGTTCATAAGTATTTTTCGAAAATTTCAAAAAATTCTGAGAACGAACCTCTCGAGCGTTTTTTTCCAAATTCAACACTCCCCATTCTTATCATCTCGTGTATTTGTGCAAATACTTTTAGCTCGTTAAGATAAACGTCCCAATTGTTGAACAGCTAAGAATCTGGGGATTGAATTCGGTGAAAAAAAATATATAAAATGAAGAAACAAACCATCGCTTTCATGTTCAAATGATACTTTGATATTTTTACTTTCGAAAAATCACCTCTTAAAATATTTTTAAATGATTTAAAGTGAAAACAAGAATAACAATTTGAAACATGCAAATGTCCCAATTATTGAACACTGGAAGTGCTTATGTCCCTAATATTGAACAGGCATGTCCCAGTTATCGAACACTCTCGAGAATTCTTTTTCCGTTCTGAAAATATTATTTTGGGTACAATATTAAGAAACCAAAGCAAAATCTAACACTTAAATAATCTTTCATTAATCATGTAAAAATACAAAAATATATATTTAGTCTCTTTTGACAGGTTTTTGGTTCATTTGCATTTGGTCTATTTTTGCTTTTCAACTCGAACTTTATTTTATTTTTATTTTCAGCTTCCTCGTTTTTATGTTCTGTTTTTGTTTGATTTTGTCCCAGCTTTCTTGTTTTTCGACTGAAATATCGAAGAGCAAAAAATATTGAACATTACATTCGTATTTTCAGGTTACATTTAGGTTATATTCTCTTCTTACTTTTCTTTTTATGTTTATTGCACGAAAATACAAATAAAAAATATATTTGACGATCTTAGAGTTATTATTAAGAGAATAAGGGTAAGTTTATTCAGGAACTTACAGTTTTTGTTTGAACAAATCCGATTCACACGATCTGACACACGTTAACTGTCTCGATGTTTTAAAGGATTTGATGACGTCATCTTGGAGAATCCGCGTGTTCAATAATTGGGACTCACTGCATTTTCTATGTCCGAATGATTGAACACCGTATTTTTTAACAAACAATTAATTGGAATTTAAAAAAAAATTGTTATTCGTAAGAAATTTTCTAAGGAACCTAAAACGCCGTTACTTTTTGCGATGCGACCGTTTTTGAATTTTTTATGCCCTTACGCGTGAAGCGGCGCGTCTTAGCAAAAACGATAAGCAGTTACCACGAGACGTCAAATTGGGTCACCGTTGCTGATTAAATAATTTGTTTCTCTATTAATTGAAGCTTTTTTTGCACAAGTAAGGTAACATTTCGACAGCTAAGAGTTCCATATATGTAATCAAATTTTTATAAATAAGTAAATGCATGCCGGTGAATGAGAAATAATAAAAATACAAGATAGTGTTCAATAATTGGGACCTGTTCAATAATTGGGACGTTTACCTTACTTCTAAAAAGGCAAATGTTGGGGCGTTAACAAAATTTTATTGAAAATTACAAAAAAAAATTTTAACTGAACCTCTCAAGAGATATTCCTGAAATTCAGTAGTATCTTTTGCTGTCATTGAATGTATCATAACAGAAAAAAATCAGCTTGGTAGGTGCAAAACTACGAAAGTTAGAGTACTCACAAATTTTTTTAAAAACCGAACCTCTCAAGTCATTTGTCCCACATTCAATCCCAACCGTCTTTATTATGAAGTGTATCTCCACAAAAAAAACTTCAGCGCGATAACTGCAAAATTACGCAAGTTAGAGTTACTAGAAAGATTTTGCAAAAATTCAAAGTCCCGCCAAATTGACAATTGTTTTCCGATTTCCAAAAAACTTGCACTTAGTCAAGGAACATAGATGATCCACTTGCATACCAAATTTCAACTCGATCGCTAGATACATACGTCCGAACATTTTTTCAAAATATGATTTCTCGACGTTTTGGGCCATTCCCGACATATACTGACATGAAAATTGCGAAAAAAAATTGTTTCGCTAAAACAAAGCTTCCCTTATCAGGAAGCAAAATGATTAGAAGATGGTGTAGTTTTGTTTAATTAAAATAAAAAAATTATGTAAGGCACACATTATGTTTTAATGATTAGAAAAAAATTACTAAGAATCATTAATTTCTTAAAACCCATAAATCGAATAATATTGGAAATCATTGAAAAAACGCATTCATTTATTAAGGATTATTATTACATTATAAATTATGACATTTAAAAAATGTATTATGCAGAATAAATTTTTTACCGAAATCCCTCCTGCACCTTTACTGAGTGAGATCTCTTTCTCACCTTTACCGTGGATCAGCGTTGATCGCAAATTTTGATAATGAAAATGCGGAATTGATAACTGTATTAACGAGAAGACAGACTGACAGTCGTTGCGATGCGATTGAAAAAAAAAAAAACGTAGAAATTCCACGGAGCAATCGGAAATGAAAATAAGCTGGAAATATCTCGAGAGATCCGATAGGAAATGTATCCAAGTTTGCTGTATGAGAAGAAGCTCGATATAAAACATATGTGTCATTCTAGCCCAAGTGTGTAAACCCGTGACCCTGACCCTCTGGGATTTATTTGATTTTTTGTCATATGATCGCATTGAGTCTAAAATACACCCTCTTAATTTTTTCAGATTTTTCCAAACATCCCTTATTGAAAAAAAAAATAAAAAAAAAAAACGCCATTCGTTAAAAATCTTAAAAAACTCTCAAAAAACCATGATAATATATAAAAAATTTCAAGCTATCACCCGTAGTGGGCAGATTTTTTGTCTGTTTTACAACGTTCTCAAAATTCCAAAAAATTCTCAAATAGCTCACTTTCAGCAGATACTCAATTTGAGTACTAAAATAATTCAGTATCTGCTTGAGGTGAGCAATTTGAGAATTTTTTGGAATTTTGGGAACGTTAATAGCTTGTGAAACACAGAAAAAAAAATCTGCCCACTACGGGTGATAGCTTGAAAATTTTTATATATTGTCACGGTTTTTTTAGAATTTTTATAGATTTTTAAAAAAGGGCGTTTTTTTCGGGAATTTTTTTTTTTTTTGAAATAAGGGATGTTTGGAAAAATCTAAAAAAATTATAAGGGTGTATTTTAGACTCAATGCGATCATATGAAAAAAAAATCAAATAAATCCGAGAGGGTCAGGGTCACGGGTTTACACACTTGGGCTGGAATGACACATATATATATACAAACACGGGAGCCGTTTTGCCCGCGGCTTTTGCACGCAGTAATACGCACCACCCTCTTTTCTCGCGCGGTGTCTTCACCGCGGTTTCGCCCGCGACAACGAGAAGACGCGAGAGCAGCAGCCAGCAGCATCAACGCGCATATTTCTATAATTATTGCCGGTGTCCCTTTGATCTTCCTTTAACTAAACGACCGCGCCACTTCTCTCTCCCTGTATCTCTCTCTCTCTCTCTCTCTCTCTCTCTCTCTCTCTCTCTCTCTCTTTCTCTCTGTCTCTCTCTTTCTCTCTCTCTCTCTCTTTCTCTCTTTTCCCTTTCTCTCTTCCTTATCCTCGCGGTTTGTATTCGCCAATAGCCGCCCTCTTCCTCGCTCCTTGTCCCTTTTTTCCGAGCATTCACAACACGCGTTGAATCTCCTTCTCTTTCTCACTTTTCCTCTCTACCGTATCGTAAACATATACGGGGTGTTGCATTTTATTGCCTCGAGATGATTATGAACGATTTACAAATAAATTTGATGAAAAGAATTGACAATCGTTAATTTTACTCGGGCCGATGTTCCAGGACCATTTTTATCGTTTTATTCTTTTGAAAGAGGTGTTTTGCACATGTTTTCCGATTATTCTTATTACTCGATTAAGGTATACACTCTACAGACCAAAAAAGGGTATATTTCGTGATTTTTTTTCTGCAAGACCATAAAATAAATTGGATTTACAAAAAAAAAGGGTTTTATTATACATCTAATTGACAATACAGCACTATTTTTTCACGGCGATGTATGTCAAAGTGGCGGTTGTGCAGCATTTTTCCGATGACGCCATTATTTCTGGAAGGTCGATGGCCGTACCAAAAGCTACTTCTATAATTTTTGAGTTACGATGAGGCTCCAAAGTTTTTTCGATTATATATAAGAGTAGCTACCCACACAACAATAATACGTCCGAAGTACGTCTTTTGGACATCACACCAATTGTCCCGTGACGGTAATGGGATGGTCCCATGGGATACCCATGGGCTCTAAAGTGTCCGCTGTGTTTACCGGAATGGGATGGTCCCATTGGCATCCCGGGATATCCTCGGGACGTCTCTGAGACTGCAAACACAGCAGACTGGAGATATCGGTAAGATATTGTCGAGACTCCTATAAGACGTCACCGAGATATTCCAGAATTATTAGTCACAAAATAATACGTCCCAAGTACGTCTTTTGGATGATCCCATGGGATACCCATGGGCTCTAAAGTGTCCGCTGTGTTTACCGGAATGGGACGGTCCCACGGCCATCCCGGGATGTCTTCAGGATATCTTCGGGACGTCTCCTGGACTGCCAATGCAGTAGTCGATGATAATTCTTGTTTCGATTTAATTTTAATTAATTCCAATTAATTAATTAAATGTTAACAAAATGTGTACGGTACAAAGGGAGTCAGCAAGGATTCCTTGTATTTGTAATATAGCCTCTTTCGAGGTCTGACTTCTGCCGGTGTCGAATTGATATCCGTGTTCGCGCTCGCCTATATAAGCATGCTCTTCACATTATCCGCATGTGAGTAGCGTTCGCCATCTCGCGGCAAGGTTGGAACTAATGCTGCGCGATGGCTGACCTCCTACAGACATCTCTAAGAGAGTTGGCTGGGATCGTCCAAACATGGTTACCACGGGATATCCTCAAGACATCCTATATTAATATCGAGCAGACCAATGTCTTACTAGTACCTCCCACAGACGTCTATAAGAGAGTGCGTTAGGATCGTCTTATCACGGTCACGACAGAATATCCTCAAGACATTCTATACTAATTTCGGGAAGACCAATGTATTACTAATATCTCCCATAGACGTCTATAAGAGAGTGCGTTGGGATCGTCCAATCACGGTCGCGACAGGATATCCTCAAGACGTCCTATATTAATATCGAGCAGAACAATATCTTACTAGGACCTCCCAGAGACGTCCATAAGAGAGTGCTTTGGGATCGTCTGATCACGGTCGCGACAGGATATCCTCAAGACGTCCTATATTAATATCGCGCTGACCAATGTCTTACTAGGATCTCCCAGAGACGTCTATAAGAGAGTGCTTTGGGATCGTCTCATCACGGTCGCGACAGGATATCCTCAAGGCGTCCTATATTATATCGAGCAGACCAATGTCTTCCTAGTACCTCCCGCAGACGTCTATAAGAAAGTGCGTTGGGATCATCTAATCACGGTCACGACAGGATATCCCCAAGACGTTCCATATTAATATCGAGCAGACCAATGTCTTACTAGTACCTCCCACAGACGTCTATAAGAGAGTGCTTTGGGATCGTCTAATCACGGTTGCAACAGGATATCCTCGAGATATCTTATATTAATCTCGAGTAGACCAATGTCTTACTAGTACCTCCCATAGACGTCTATAAGAGGGACCGTTGGGATCGTCTAATCACGGTTGCGACAGGATATCCTCAAGACATCCTATATTAATCCCGGGTAGAACAATATCTTACTGGTACCTCCCATAGACATTCATAAGACGTACTATCTTGGCAGGACACGAATGGGACTGTCTTAGGATGGTCCCGGGATCAATTTTGCTGTGTGGGTGTGGAAGTACCTAGGATTTTTTTGATATGTTGTTTTTTGACAAGATGTCGCGTTTCCAAATCAAAAAGTATAAAATTCTATAAGAAAGCAGTCAGTCAATTGTTTATAATAAAGGAACTATGCTATATATCGAGAAAAAACCTACGTACTGCCTTAGAGGACGTAATGATAAATGTACAGTTAAAATTTTAAATGAATCGTTTGAAATTTGTTTGTTATCAGTACGGCCAACTTGAAAAATGTAGTTTTGAGATAAACGCGTTTTAAGTTTGTAGAAAGCCCGTTGCCGATGAAGTGGGGTTGCACTATAATGGGAAAATCGAGTACTTAGGCATTTTTTACGCACCTAACCTTTTGGAATATAATTCTATACTAATCTACCTTTTTAAGCAACAAAAAATCGATTTTTTGAAAATCCTAGAGTGGCCTAACCCCTTAAAGGCGGGAGAAGTTTTAATCTGATAAAATTGTTTGAATCATTGAGATGAAAGAAAGTTTGAAATTTGATGGCTCAGTCAAGTCACCGGAGAAAATCGTGCTGTGATTTTTATAAAGGAATCCTTATAATATATTTTGACAAAAGTTTGATATTTCGAAAAGTAAGATCTAAAAAACATGCGGTAATTTTTCGTGTAAAAATATATAATTATAGCGGAGTTGCAGCGGATGTCCAAGGAGGACATTTTGAAAAGCAGGTCCTTTCGATGATGATAATGCCGTACGAAACCAGAAGGTAATTTAAAATTTAAAAAAATACATATAGAACCAAATTTGTTAATTGAATATATTAGTTTATCCGGTGAGCGATCAAAAAAATTTCTGAAATATCAACGTGATACAAAATGGAGGGTGTTCAAAGTGAGCCTTGATTTTGCAAAAAATGGGCATTTTAAATCCATCGAATTTAAAATATATGTTGAATAAAAAAAATCTTCCGATTCTTACAACTGTAAAAACCAAAAAAACTGCAGAAAGATTGTAGAGCAATTTTTAAGATGACTCGCTCACCAAATTTGGAAACAAAGATTCGAGAAGAATGCTTTTAAAATTTCAAAAACTGATGACACATAATTAATGGGTGTCATATCTTGCATAAAAGTATATATCTTCATCGATTTTCATCCAATTGCCGTGAAATTTTCAGGGTAAGTTTATAAAATGATGTTCTGTCGATAGTTATAATTTGTAAAAAATGTTTGACTTTTATCGCCACATCCCGTTAAGAAATTTGTTGGGAAATCCCAGTTTCCAGTAAAATCCCTATTGGCATTTCTTAGGGATGCCCTAAAAGGGCCTTGCTAGATCCCTGGTGGGTCTCCAGCAATGTCCTTATTGCAGTTAACGCTAACGCTAACCGGCAATCTAAAAATTTATGTTTCGATTAAATCTCGATCAGGATTTGTTGGGACAATCCCGAAATGAGTATTCATGTGCAAGAATATGCTGGGATCTTCTAGTTTCTTGAGAAATCTGGATCGGGATTTCTTAGGGATACCCTAATAAGGGAGTCCTTGCCGGATCCCTGGTTGGCTCCGGGTTGATTCCTTATCAGAACGCTAAAACTGTCTATTTTTTATTTCATATTTTTTTGTAATTACATTAATTGCGACTAATGATAGGGCGCGCTTCAGCAAGTCATTTGGGCGACACACGTTTACACAATGTTTTAGTCATTAATAAAGACAATGTGTGTAGTTCTGGTGCCTTCCTGAAAAGTGCCTATTTTAATAAATATCATTTATTTAACGATCCTATGGGATTCTTCAAAAATCGACTATATGGATCATTCAAGCATCAAACAAGATCCGCCCTGAAAACGGTCACGGATCCGTTCGGAAGTCCCTGCTGGATTCCATTTTACAAATGTTTCATTCCGGTCATAGAACATGTTCCGATCTCCAGAAGGATCCTCAGTGGGCACGGTAATGTTGCAGCAATGTTACGGCAATGTTACCGATTGTAACATGTAGTATTACATAGCCGTTACATGTAAGTTACAATTTCCTACTCAGCAATATGACATTGTTATGTAACATGCTATATATCCGTCATAAAACAGTTATACTATTGCAAGATAATGTAACAAGTCATAACAGCTCTATAAATGCTATATAACAGTTATGTAACTGCAGTAGTGGAATATAATGTTACATTAATGTATCTGTTATATTGCATTTATATAAAAACAATATTGCAGTGATATCATTGTAATATTTCTGTTATATTACTGCATTATTGCAGTGATATCACTTTAATATTGCACCCACACAGCAAAATTGATACCAGGACCATCCTGAGATAGTCCCATTCGTGTCCTGCCAAGATAGTACGTCTTATGAACGCCTATGGGAGGAACCAGTCAGATATTGTTCTACCCGGAATTAACATTGGATGTCTTGAGGATATTCTGTTGCAACCGTAATTAGACGGTCCCAACGCACTCTCTTATAGACGTCTGTGGGAGGTAGTGGTAGGACATTGGTCTACTCGAGATTAATATAGTATGTCTTGAGGATATCCTGTCGCAACTGTGGTTCGACGATCCCAGTGCACTCTCTTATAGATGTCTCTGGGAGATATCGGTAGGTTATTGTTCTACCCGAGATTAATATAGGATGTCTTGAGGATATCCTGCCGTCATCGTGTGTAGACGATCGTACCACACTGTCTTTCAGATATCTGTGGGAGGTACTAGTGGGACATTGGTCTACTGGAGATTAATACAGGATGTCTTGAGGATATCCTATCGTAACCGTGTTTTGACGATCCCAGCGTATTCTCTTAGAGATGTCTCTGGGAGGTACCGGTAAGACATTGTTCTACGCGAGATTAATAAAGGATGTCTCGAGGATATCCTTTCGTAACCGTGTTTTGGCGATCCCAGCGCACTCTCTTAGAGATGTCTCTGGGAGATACCGGTAAGACATTGTTCTACGCGAGATTAATATGGGATGTCTTGAGGATATCCTGCTGTAACCATGTGTAGACGATCCCAGCGGGCTCTCTTAGAGATGTCTGTAGGAGTCAGCTATTGCGTGGCGTTAGTTCCAGACTTGCCGCGAGATGGCAAACGCTCTCACATACGGATCATGCAAATAGAATGCTTATAAAGCCAAGCGTGAACACGG
The DNA here is from genome assembly GCA_946863875.1 of Alloplasta piceator. NCBI lineage: Eukaryota > Metazoa > Arthropoda > Insecta > Hymenoptera > Ichneumonidae > Alloplasta > Alloplasta piceator. The sequence continues at coordinate 57,830,162 of OX333071.1, forward strand.
ACATTTGACACCGAAAGGAGTCAGACCTCAAACGAGGCCATATTACAAGGAGTACTTGCTGTCTCCCTCTGTACTGTACCCATTTTATTGAAATTCAATTAATTAATTAAAATTACTTAACATTAAATCGAAACAAAAATTATTATCGACCGTTGTGTTGGCAGTCTTATAGACGTCCTCCGAAGACATTCCAAAGATATCCTGGGACGGCAGTGGGACCATCCTATTGCAGTAATCACTGCGGACATTTCAGAGCCCATGGGAATGCCATAGGACCATCCCATTACCATCACGGGACAATTGACGTGATTCCCGAAAGACGTACTTGGGACGTATAATTGCTGTGTCTGATAACCCTGGAATATCTTGGTGACGTCTTTAAGAAGTCTCGATAATATCTTATCGATATCTCCACTCCGCTGTGTTTGCCGTCCAAGAGACGTCCCGAAGACGTCCCGGGACGGCAATTAGATGATCCCATTCTGGTAGTCACTGTGGACGATTTCGGAAACTTTAGAGCCTATGGGAATCCCATGGGACCATCCCATTAACATCACGGGATAATTGGCGTGATGTCCGAAAGACGTACTTGGTACGTATTATTGTTGTGTGGGCAGTTATGCAACTGAAACATTGAAATTATATCAATGCATTGTTATTATTATTATATTACCGCAATACTTAGGCTATTAATTTACTGCGAGTCCTTCATTACAGGACAAATAACGACAAATCACTTCGTTACACCCTATTAGTCTTACATGAATATAACCAAAGTTACACCCACATCGTTACAAGCATCGTTACAAGCAATGGCTACAACATTTGTTTACATTGCTGTAACGTAAAAACGTTACATACCAGTTATGTAACCCCTGCATATAACAAATGCTTCATAACATGTTACTTCCACCTTATATACCAGTTATGTACCACAAGAATAACATTGTGACATTACATGTAACTTCCATGTTATATTGCCGGAATATAAAATATGTTAAATTACTGTAATGTCACTTCGTTACAAGCAGGTTATGTAACGGCTACTAAACTTTTTTACATTACTGTAATGTAGCAGGGTTATATACCAGTTATGTAACCTGCATATGACAAATGTTACATAACGGGTTACTTGCACTTTACATAACAGCTATGTTACACAGGAATAACATTGTAATATTACATGTAACTTCCATGTTTGTTCAGTGCATAATTTTTGCATAGGATGTAACACTTCAAGCAACGCTTCCGCAAAGTGAAATGAACTTAGCCAAAAATTCTTCTTACCGAAATCCACATGCAAAAGTCAAGAGTTTCAATTATAAAAATTGAAACACCTTGTATACCCGTATTTGTGAATTAAAATGTGTTTGTAGGGTATGTGTTCGTATTTTCGCACACAAATATCCTTGTACGATTGAAGGGACGGGGAGAAAAAAAAATTTCCAACTTCGTATTTCCCGTTGCATACAATCCAGAATTCTCGTTTCTTTTTGCTACTCGTTAATTCTCACTCGCGCGGAATCTCGCGCAGAATCCCTCTCTATCTCCGGTTTATAATTTCTCTCTTTCTGGCGGTTTCCCTTGGATCTGAGAGTGAGAAGAGGAGAGAGAGATACAGTCGGTCGCGAGGATATACCAGGAGATAACTCTCTCGGTATCATTCGAATGAGCGAGGAACTCGAAGAGAAAGAAAGAAGAGATGATCGGCAGGGAACTTGCCGATAACGGGATGCCGAAGTTCTCCGCCATACGCCGCTGGCGTATGGCGGAGAGCTTTTTAGCAGCTCACAATCGTATACGCGGTTGGATTTACGAGGAATCTGTCCCGCAAGAATAAGAGAAATAAATGAAGAAGGGGCGGATTGGGTAGCTTATGCAACGCTCCCAAGCTTTGGAAGCTTTTGGTCTCGGATTCGCCGCTTTAATTGATATTTTGATTTGTTGCCACGTTCGATGCATCTAGAGGCTGTACACGTTTGTATCCGACTCAAGATTACATTATAGCTTTGTGGTATACAATGCTACATCGTGCACGATGTTCTCTCCAAGATTTTCACCCCAACTCGCTATTAAACATCCTCTTCTGAGTGCGAATCAACCTCGGGCTACGTGATCGAGATGGCACCGCGATTGCGAATAAATTGTACATCGAGCATTTCAGATCGATTTGACTTGGATCTGACCGTTTGCACTATTAATTCTGGAATTAATAGCTTCTGGCTCCAAATATTGTCCTTAAGGGGTTGGGCCAGTCTAGGATTTTCAAAAAACCGAAATTTTTTTATTGGCTTAAAGTACACTTTAGGGTCCTAAGGACATTATTCAATTGGTAGAATAGTGAAATTAATCGCAGAATCATTTTCGCAATGCGATTAATCGGAGTGGGATTACACGGCATACAAAAATTTTGTGCATTCATGGATCTTCCACGGCCGATTTTTCATTCATTTTATGACTCTGTAGTGAAATGTATTCATGATGGTGCAGAAATAATGTGTCAGCTAAGTATGAAGAGAGCTGCTCATACCTTCATCGCAGATTGAAGGTATAACGAAATTTTCAGCCCGTAAAACTTTAAACGCGTTTTTCTCGAAACTGCATTTTTCAAATCGAACGACGATGGTACTCTGAGACTATCGCACGTATCAACTTAAAATTTTAACTGTAGCTTCACAGTCATATTATCTAGTAAAGTACGTACGATTTTTGTGTTATCATTGCAACTGTTTTTTTTAAACCTAATTTACTGCTCATTTTTTCGGTCAAAAATGGACACTTTTTTTCACAAGTCCGCCATTTTGCGAAAAATTGATGTAAAGCTAAAATCGTACGTACTTTACTAGCAAATCTTATGTAGATTGAAACCCCGTTCTTCGATTTGTTTCAGATAGCACGAGTTCGTAGAATTACCGTTGCCCGTAGAAGCCCTTTTAAAAAAGACGATTCGGAAGATTGGTCTGATAGCCGCCATTTTGTATGAAAATGGCAATATACAAATTTTTTCATACACATCAATACATGTTTAATAAAGCCTAAAAGAGAGAAATTCGATTCCTTTTTCCTTAATTCCAGAAAAAATTGTCAAAGTTAGGCCGTTTTTGAGGGCTCTAGAGTGGCCTAAGGCCTTAAGAAAGTAGCCCACTGTGACGACTGAAATTTCGACGTTTTTTCATTATTTTTTTCAAACAACAAAATAAAATGCGATCGTTCTGAAATTTTGACATGTTCTTATTTGCATCTTATAGAGTACAAAAAAAATATTGCTCACTCAATTCTACATGAATTTGTTTATGTTTTTGTACGTCAAAATGGAGTCCTCGAAAAAAAAGTGACTTGATTTGGGAAAGCACACAGCTTTCCGTAGCCATCTGAAATAAAAAATCCAAAGATATTATCGTTTTGTAGGCTTAATTCTAGTGTTTTAACCTATAATATGCATATCTTAAGAAAAAAAAGACGAAATGGCGGACTTGTGAACAAAAAGGTTTTCGAAATCGAATTTTTTAAAATATATTGTTTTAAAAAATTCATTTATTATTGAAAAATTGAATGTTATAAGGTAAGGTATTTAGCTATGCGTGTCTAAAATAACGGGTAAAATGTTTAGCAAAATCGGTTAAATAGTTTTGAGTTGGTGCTTTCCCGAAATTTCGAAAACGTATAGTTTTGAGAAAAACGCGTTTAAGGTTTTGACAACAGATTTTGTATAAAAAAATTATACTTACATTAATCAGCTATGTCTGCAGGTGCATAGAGCAATCCTTCCGTTTCCTGAAAGTTATCTCGAAGTTCTCTTTATTTCTTCGAGAGATGATCAGATCTTCATTTCTTCGAGATAGTTTCTGGCGATTGCCAAATCGTAGTAATTAGTCATTTTTAATATTAACTTATTAGTTAATTGCTCTTTTCTTTTGGCTAGAAGTTTAAAAATATTTTTAATTTTGGTCTGAAACTTTTACAGTATATTCGTAAGATGTTTATCTTGCGAAAAAAAACTCAAAAAAGAATCGATCATTATGAAAATTGATAGTATGATTCTTTATAAATTAAATTTAAATTGAAAAATATATGAACCAACTTTTGAGATGATATTATGATTTTGAGGGTGTTTTTTTTGCATAATTAATGAAGAAAAATGATCAAAATTGAAGTACATTTTTCCAACACCTGCAAAATTTTTAATTTTCATTATTTTCAACTGTATTGAGGTTCATATACTAAGAAAATAAGTTATGAAAGTAAAATTAAAACCTTCTCGACTTCAGATGAAAATCGGAGTCGCTATACGTTTCACAATTGGATAACTCTAGTCACGACTTTCAGCGGACATCAGCGTGTAACTTTGTTATTTTTGGCTGAAATTGTTTGAAAAAATTAACAAGAGTTTTTTTAAAATATGAATAAAACGATGTCAAAATTCGATTGAATTCGAATTAATTCTTCAAAAAAAAGATCCTGAAAAATCAGTGAAAATGAGCCTCCTTAATGTTTTTTAGTTATCATCGAACTTCCAGCCAAATGAAACAAATACAGATGGAAAATAATGTATGAATTTTGTGTGGAAAATTTTTGGTTATGAGATATTTTTTGATAAATTAAAAGTAGACCTCGAAATGGATAGACATTTTTTTCAACCTGAAACTTGTTATAATGTCAATTTGACATACACGTTTATTATAACATACATGTTTATTATAAAGAAGAAACATTCAACTATCTTATGAATCTTATATACCTCAACTCCCCATACAAAAATAATACGTCCCTAGTCCAGTGTTGTTCCTATCGGCACTAAAGTATGAATCTAGTACTTTTTTGATTTTTTTAGTACTATAGTACCACCATGACGAATCTAGTACCACTCGCTTAGTACCTTGTACCACCAGTACTATTTAGCACACTTTTTGGACTTCGGAAGTTTTCGAGCAGATTTTAGCTAATATTTTTATCGACTGATGGTATAGAATAACGCTACTATTTTGTCTTCTAGTACAGTGAACTGTCACCTATTATACATGGTTGAGCTTGAGACTGGCGCTCGCCACTTATTTTACGGCGTGAGGGGTTCCCCACCACTGATAGAAATGGTGGCGACATCTCACGGCAAGGCGCGACATCACGACGGTCAACACAGAGAGGAGAATAGAGTGGGAGATAGGGGAAGGATACCTCGGTAAAATAGCCGGTCGTGATTTTGTAAAATAGCTGGTGGTAAAATAGATGAGAGTTGACTGTACTAAATTATCTTCTTTTGGTTCACTTACGGTTTGCCCTAATCTTAATAACGATAAAAAAATATGAGCATGTTTTTTAATACGAGATGCAATTACCGCATGACATTTTACTCAATTTAAGAGTATTTTAAAGGTCAACATAACCTCAAAACTTGTTCAACACATTTTTCTCGGAGATGGCTTAATGGAATAAGAAAAAAGAGTGGGCACACCTGCGTAATTAATGTGGTCCGATTATTATTTTTTTATTCCATCCAGTCATCTCTGAGAAAGATGTGTTAAAAGTTTTAGCTCTATCTCTCTCGCACTTAAGAGAGCGGAAAGGTGGAGAAGGGGGTTTGTGACATGGAATATTTAAATTTTCCCGCCGTATCTTCAGTCAATACGATTTAGTACCACTTTTTCCCGCTAGCACTATTCTAGTACTAACCGTCTGGCGTTTCTAGTACCCCTCTCTTTACTCGTGGAACAACACTGCCCTAGTCCGTCGTTCGGACATCACGTCAATTGTTCCGTGATGGTAATAGGATGGTCCCATGGGATCTCCATGAGCTCTGAAATGTCCGGAGTGATTACCTCAATGGGATCGTCGCGTCCCACTGCCGGCCTGGGTTGTCTTCGGGACGTCTCTTGGGCTGCCAACACAGCAGTCGATAATATTTTTTATTTCAATTTAATTTTAATCAATTTCAATTAATTAATTAAATTTCAACAAAATATGTACAGTAGAGAGGGAGTCAGCAAGTACTCCTTGTAATATGGCCTCTTTTGAAGTCTGACTCCTTTCGGTGTCGAATTGATGGCATGTTCACGCTCGTCTAGATAAGCATACTATTCGCACACTCCGTATGGGAGTTAGCGTTTGCCATACTGCGACATCTCGCGGTGAGTACATACGCGACATACCGCTTTCCTCCCCAGGAATAGATAATATTTCTAAAAAAGTGAACAAATTTCCACTTGAAAATCTTGAAAACGAGAAAAATGACACATAAGCGAAGCTCAAGCACGTACGATAAGAAACCACAAATCTGGGAAGAACCCTAATAATCCAGCACTGGTTTCGACGAGTTCTTAATAAGAAAGTAACGTGGCTTGCTATGGAATGTTACCATTACATACACCCAACAATTGTCAAAAATATATTCGTAAAAAATACTTTTTTACTACAGATTCAATTCTTTCGTATATTCAAAAAATGAAATACAGATATATGTATATTTATATAAATACCACATCATATCACTTAACAATTATAATATTACTTAATATGAAAAGGGTGCACGTCTTCGTTTTCAAGTTATCTAGGAATTCCATTGTTTTTTTTTCGTCCAACCTTGAGAGAGGACACAGAAAAGAAGAGTTTGAAAATCCATTCTTCGTAGTTTCTTATCGTACGTGCTTAAGCTTCCCTTATGTACCATTTTCTTCATGTTCAAGATTTTCAAGGGGAAATTTGTGCACTCCTTGTATCTTAGCTATTCTTGGGGAGGGAAACGGTAGAGACAAACTTCTGGTAAGCGATAATAAGCGTTTCATTTATGGTACGAACTTCCCACGTGCGTCATTCTCTTCGTGTATGAAATTGGAAAGCAAAAAACAGAGAAGTTTTTTTTCAACATTGAAAAAATAACTCATCCCGGTGTAAAAAGAAATGTAGTAAATTGAAAAGTACAGAAACTTGATAATAAAATTTCTCTGCACACTGCCTATGATAAATAAATATTTCAACATAAAAACATTTTCCTTAGAGTGAAAAATTTGGATACTCAAATTTTAAAAATTACAATAAAAAAAAATAACACTTCAAGTTATTGACTAAAAATTACTTGTAATTAGAGAAAGTCTGTTAGAATACAATTTATTCTTTTATTGTACTCTGTGCGCAAAGTGCCACTTTGCGCACGCGCAGCGTGCTCAAACTGGCACTTTGCGCACTCGTACAATAAAATTTCATACGATACTAGTGCGAGAAACTTTTTCTCAACTCGTGTGATTGCAACATTCGCCATTGGCTCATGCTACAAAGTCACACTCGTCCGAAAAAGTTTCATCGCACTAGTATCGTAATATACTATCAATTAATTCTTATTCCAAAATTGTTATTGTTTAAATTTGAAAAAAATCATTTTATCGCTTTGGAAACAATATGTCCTTTCGAATATGTACAATGACAATATTGTAAAAATGTTAACTTCAGGTGTTGAGAAATTTCGAAAAAAACGTATTCTCCCCCGATACACATCGTACATCGAGTTCCCCTTTGAAACCGTTCGTTAGGATAAATAACGGCGTGTCGCCGCAATTAAATTGAATATATCCATTCGAGGGGTTGCTCGCCGTGTAACCCTTTTCTTCGGGTGTTTCGAGGGCGTAAGGGGTCATTAGGGGTGCGATGGCGATTAAAGGCCTTAGTCGCGATACCTAACGGAGAGAGAATGAACGCCCTCGAAGGCGACGACGGGAAGGAACTTATATCGATAAGTTTGCGCGTGTGTGTGTGCTCGTATATATTTTTGTGGGTACCGGACAGCGAAGATTCACCTGCTGCTGCGCGGCTTTTTCTTAAGGTTCTGTATACGACGATACGGCGAGTGCAGCTGCTTTTGAGAGCGCGCGTTTAACCACCGACGCGCTCCTCTCCCCACACTGGAATTGGGTACTTATATACATGTATATACAAGTCACAAGACAAGCATCGATAATCGACGATCGATTGCTCCCGTTCCGATAAGGGACCACGCTACCTCGCTTCTTATAATAGTAACCTTAACGAAAGAGGGAGTAGGAGGAGAGAGAGAGAGAAAGAGAGAGAGAAGGTGAGAGTAAAAATGAGAGGAATGAGAGAGCGGGGAAATTGGTGGATTTTGCCTCTCTTCGAGATCGATATGGTAAGCACACGATACTCGAATGCGAATCGTTAATTTACCGTCTTGCAAAAGTGGCCACGAACGGCCAACAGAAACGTTCAACGGTGCACTAAATTTGGGGGTCTCTGACTTCTTCTTCTTCTTCTTCTTCTTCTTCTTCTTCTTCTTCGTCCCTCGTGAACGTAAGACATAATGAAAAAACGAATAATAAATGAATTGATTATATAACGCGCGAGCAGGAACGATCGAGGCTGACTTGATGTTCCAAGATCCACACGGGCCTCTGTCGGTGCGAGTGTGCTTAAGATTTGGTGGAGTAGAGACATAAATGCTCGAGGTAAACCATTCTTGATTATTTTGAAGTTTCAACTTCTATCAAATTCATTTATTTCGCTTTTCTTTTAGAGGAAGGTTTGCTATTGTCATTTTTTTTTTTAAACACGATGACCTTCAAGTGACCCCTTCATGTCCCCACTCAGTGAAAATTTTGTCGAAATCCCGAGACATTTAACAATTTCTCCTGATTTTGAAGTTGGCATCATTCTCCCGCAGCAAAAATATGTCCAAAATACGTCTTTCGTCGACAGTTGTCTTATGATAGTATTGGGATTGTCCCATGGGACTCCCATATGCTCTTAACCGTCCGCTATGTTTATCGCAATGTGAAAGTCCCACTGATGTCCTTACGATGTCCGAGGATCGCTCAAGGATATCTCTGGGACGTCTCTTGGACTGCCAGCAGAATGCTGTATTCGAGATATCGATAATATATTATCTAGATTTCTTTAAGACGTCACCAAGATACCCGTGCGTGAAAATTCTAGGGAAGCCCTGACTTAAGTCGGGACCTCGTCGGGCTTGGACGTGGATGTCCTGTCAGGAATTGCCCTTACACCACCAGGTTGGGCCCCGACAGGGCAACGCCAAGGTTGCCAAGCCTATTTACAATATAGCTGACCTGAGGCCACCCGTTGAGGACCTTGTCGGGCTTCGATCGGCCAACCCATATTTAAAGAAGTCGGTATAATTACAACAGAACCAAATCGGGCCCAAATAGGGCGAAAGTATCGGAGCCCTAATTATTTCAAACATAGCACTGACGAGGCAACCCTTTGAGGGCCTAAACGGGCTTCACGGGGAGTTAGTTCCAAGACTTGCCATGAGTTGTCGCATACGGCGTGCGCTCTCTCGCATACGGAATATGCAAATGGTATGCTTATATAGCCGAAGTAGAAGCAAGGGTTGTATTCGACACCGCAGAGTCAGGCTTCTCAGGAAGTCATATCTGCAAGATTTCAACATAGAAATCCTCTGCTTTATACTATTTTTTGTAAAAATTCTCGTGGAGAATTATTAATAATATATAATAATAATAATTAATAATAATAATAATAATGATGTATCATTATAATATATAATAATAATAATATTGTTATTATTATTGAAATAATTCAATTTTACAATCTACACGTATAGCGATACTACATACGTACTGGGGCCCTGATAGGGCTTGACCATGGGCTTGTCGTGGATGCGACATGGCAGACGTGAGGCGATTGTAAGGGCCCTCATTTGGGAACCTTCTAAGGCCCTTGTCGAAAAAGCGTGACCGTCCATTCAGGGGCCCTATTGGGCTTTCGGTCAAGGGCCCGAAGTAAGTTAGGGAAAACCGATCGGGGCCTCAATCAAATTCACGCACGGGTACTGTTCAGGCTGGATCAAGTCGATAATGAGATGATGTTTAGCCTGGAGAAAGATGTCCATGAGCCTTAATCCAGACTATATATAGACGTCTATGGAACATCATGCAGACTATAAAAAGACGCTTTCGGGTAAGATATTTTTAATAAAATGGGTACAGTACAAAGGGAGTCAGCAAGTACTTCTTGTAATATGATTTTTTTCGAGGCCGACTTCTTTTGATGCCACTTTCTTTCGAGGTCTGAGTGTCTGACTCCTTTCGGTGTCAAATTCATATCCATGTACGCGCTAGTCTAGATAAGCATACTATTCGCATACTCCGTATGGGAGTGAGCGGTCACCTCACTGCGACATCTCGCGGCGAGTCTCGGAACTAACGCTGCGCGATGTATTCAGTATTCCTTAGGCTTTTTTCGTACTTGAGTCCGTAAGTTCTGGGAAACAAAGTCAAGAAAGTTTTCAACGTTTATCGACTTTGAGAACATATTTTTAAGGGGAAGAATTTAGAAGAAACAAAATTATCTTCGCTGCATTTGAACTAAGGAAACTTTAATTTCGTAAATTTGCAGGATTTGAATAATTCGCAAAGTGTTTGCGGACGCTCTAATTTTTTTAGTTTTGCGGTTATTGTGCGTACATTTTTGTGTGTAGATACACATAATTACAAAAATAATTGTGATTGAATCTGGAAAGAATCATTTTAGGGATGCGATTTTGACGAAATAGTGACATTAATTAAAAAGTTGTTGCAAACTCTCTCTTCTTCATAATTTCGTAAGCATCGATCTCACTTTTTTTTCTCAATTATTTTTCAAAAAATTGCTTAAAATCACTTTAATTTGGTATTTTCGTAGCCATCCAGCTAAATCTCTACATCTTGCAGCCAATGCTGCACGTTCAAAAAAAAGGTAGAAACAAAAACATGAAACTTCTCCTCCAAAAGCATGAAGTCTCGGGGAAAAATACGATGATCTCACGGATTGAACGATAATCATAATGCGTTTACCCAAAAGAAAATACCGTTCGATTTAGCTCAAAAATTGTTCTACCGATGTTTCCTATTAACCTTTTATGAACCGAATCTTTCCGAACTGGAATTGTCCCCTCGCGGTATTTCGTCCTTTAAGTCGTTCATACGGCTGATTCAACAGGAATGATCGTTTGAGCCTCTCGAGATTCGTGTCAGGCGCGTGTTCAAGCTTTCCGTCGCAACCCTCGAGCGATAGGCAGTAGCAAACGTCGCTAATAAGTTCGCTAATAGGCCTGAACGACGTGTGGTTAATGGGCTTGTGTTTGCGAAAAGGCTTCACAGTGCCCGAAGTCCCCCTCTCCATCCCTTTTTCTCTCTTTCTCTCGCTCTCAACCTCTCTCGAGAAGTCTTTCTATCCGCGAGCTGACGTCCTTCAAGCTAAACGAGAAGTCGAGGAAACGCTGCGAGGACTCACAGAGGCCTCGCCCATCCTTTTGCCGGAGCGATCCTCGTGTACGTGACCAGAGGTTGCGGACAAGTTAGTGGAGAAAAAAAGGATAAAGAGGAGGAAGAGGAGGATGAACGAAAAAAAAGAAACGAGACTCCTTGAAGAAGGCACAGCTGATTCAAGCTGAAGTGCGTGAAGTTCAGGTGGACATCGGCAGGATGCAAAACCGGAAGCCAACGAAATTGTTACCTCTTCGTAGATGCAGACATAAATAAGACGAGTCTAGAGTCAGCAAACTTATAACTCTACCGATTATTTCTCTACCAGAAGTAAGTAGCGGTGACCTTAATTTTGACCTTGATTATTACTTTCAAGGTTATTTCAAAGTCAACTTGTTTTTCAAATAGAAACTCTTTTTTGACATCGGCAATCGATACAGTGGAAAACTTTACGTTCAAATATGTACTTAGGTCATAGGTATATTTTGACCTTGAAGGTCCTCTGAGATCAATTAAACTTAAACAAGCTGCGGATACCTCTGGGAATAAAAACTTTTTAAATTCTCTCGTGATGAGCGAAGTTATTAATTTTAACAAGGTACATTTAGTAGTGACCTTGACCATGACCTTCGAGGTGACCTTCAAGGTCAACTTTTTTTTTTACTGGAAACCTGTATTTTAGAGTACTGAAATCAAATTTATTTCGAAAAAATTGATTTTTCAAAAATCTTTAAAAGTAACTGTAAAACAGCTTGTTCTATTGGTTTCAGAACTCAAAAATACAAGTTACCATTGAACGAAAAGTTCACCTTGAAGTAACCTTGAAGATAATCGTCAAGGTCGAAATTAAGATCACCATTAAATTTTTCGCTAAATATTACTACAAGAGTGACTTAAAGCTTTTTGAAATATATCTTAGCTGAGGAAATATTCAGCCGTCCCGATACTTTTGTAACACCCTGTATATCTACCAAATGAGAGCTCAGTTGTTATTTTAGGGGGTATTCGGTACAGAATAATTTCACTGGGCTAGGCACTTGATAGATAGATCAAAGCTTTTTGATTTGCTAGAAATGTCAACAGTTAGAGTTGACATTTTTAAAGGATGTCATGGAAAAGTTAGATCGAAGTGAATAGCTATTTCTAATAGAGGAATAACTGGCAGAACTGTAAATTGCCGTGACACCCTGCAATCTTAACTCATCAATCTTCTTAACTGCCTAACTTAATCTCTTTCAAGGGTGACTGCGAAATGTCATGTGTGACAGGTTTACATGCGCTGCAGTATTATAAGAAATCGCGTGACCTGCCTTCTCGTGAAAACTGGCGGGAAATTTAAACATGATCTTACATTCGTATTAAAATATTTATGTATTGAGAATTCCAAATGCACTTGTTTTACACGTTGCGTTACACGCATATCACATGTTTATTTTCTTGGGTAATATTTCGCTTGATGGTGAAGCACGCGATGATGATGCCCGATTGGTAATAAAATTAACTCTATCTCGCGCAAAATTCATGAACGAATTTCTCCAGCTGAGAACGTCGTCAACATTAAAAATGTCTTGTAAGAAATATTAAAAAGAGTGGGGTAGTCAACATACGGACATAGAAAAGGAGGTAATTGATTGAAAAGATATTGAATATTTCGCGCACGCTGAGACCGTCGCAGGAGAAGGGATGATTTTCTACGCATGCGCAACAACTCAAGACGGTGATAAACGAGCCACCATTAAGCACGTAAGCGAGACTCGGAGCATTCGATATTTTCCTATCAGTATACGAATATCTAGAGTATGGGGAAAGTGGCAAAATGTACAAAAATTATCGAAAAAAATAAGAATAAAGAAAATAAAAAAATCAGCAAAATGTAATTCAGGAGTCGTAATTTTTTAAAAATTATTATTTTCATCGAATTGAAAAAAATACCCCAACATACTTTAATAGTATTATGGTAACCCATTTGTACTAAAATACTTGAAGTAAATATATTGATAATCCGAGGGCCGAAACAAAAATAAGTATCGGGAGCAAGACGGCTATACTTCCATAATAGTAAGAAAAATATTAAATAATGCAGCAACGATTAAAATTGAATTTCGCCAATAAGTTAATTGCATTAATATATTTTCGAGCAACGTTTGCGAAATTGAAACTGCAATTTTTGTTAGACGCTGTTAGGGGTGATCTGTGGAAAACCTGAATAAATATGAGGCATTCCACACCAACTCAATGGTGTTTTTCCCTGACCCCCTGCGATTTGTTCCATTATTTTTTATGTTATTCAACCTATAAAAAAACGTACTACCAATTTTTTTCAAATTTTTTGGACCATCCGCCATCTAAAAAAAAATTGACTAAATCTCATTTTTGACGAAAAAAACGCCCATTTTTAAAAATCCCAAAAAATGCACAAAAATTCTGTGTCACAAAACAAAAATTTTGGGCCATAAAACACAGTGGAAGTATTTTTTTTTTCTGGGCTTACGCAGGAAAAAGTAGATCGACATTTTTGTATTCTTTGAATTTTTACGTGAGGCATGTATGGGTAATGACATAGTTATTCTAAATACTCTGTCACACTGCTATTTTAAAGTATTTCATATAAAAACTTGAGTACACCGAACCTGTTGTGTTACATTGTGACCGACAACGCCTCGTCGAACTTGCTTTTACCGGCCATTTTTTGCAGTACGAAACTTTGACACGGCAAAACCTTTGTGTATAAGCCTTTGTGTATAAAACTGCAGTATAAGTCTCCGACTTGAAATGCACTGTGACCCTATTTAGGACTGAAAATACTCTTAACAATTAATCTCTTCCAGTTTTGCAAAATAAAGCGCTCTTTTTCAGACCAACAATATCATATACATTCGATTTGGATTTGTGATTTGAGTTTAAAAATTCTTAATTGGTTATTCTCATCTATCTACACATGTCATAAGATTCTGAAAAAAAAACTTAATTTTTCAACGTTCATAAGCTACCAAGAGTGACTTGTCAATGTGCGAAATAAAAAAATAATTTTATCAACTTGTAAAATGAAATAAAACCCAGAAAAAAAATACTTCCACTATGTTTTATGGCCCAAAAATTTTGTTTTGTGACACAGAATTTCTGTGGTTTTTTTGGGATTTTTAAAAATGGGCGTTTTTTTCGTCAAAAATCAGATTTCGTCAATTTTTTTTAGATGGCGACTGGTCCAAAAAATTTGAAAAAATTTGGGAGTACGTTTTTTGATAAGTTGAATAACATAAAAAATAATGGAACAAATCGCAGGGGGTCAGGGAAAAACACCATTGAGTTGGTGTGGAATGCCTCATATATTCTTACCAAATTCTTGTGCAATCAATTTTTTTTTATGTTTAGATTCAATTCTGTTATTTTTCAATTTTTAGTGAGCTTATTGGGAAACCAAATAAATCCTCGTCGATTAAAATCGAACTAAATTTACAAAATTTGACTTCAGAAAAAATTTGTAAATATTTGCTACCCGGATTAAATCCGTGTGCTCGTAAAGTAAAATATTTATTATTAGTTTACTCTCTTCGTGTAATATCGTAAAATCATAAAATAATTGTGTAGAAAGTTTAATAGAGTATAGAATTTTCTATAAAGTCAGTGGAATTTAAAAATTGCCTTTCAAGGATATATTCTTAAAGTTCTAGACTTTAACAATATGCAAAAAAAAATTGTCAAAATTCCAGACCAGGATACTCCCTTAAATGCTGCAAATTTTGTCGATGGAGTTCGCATTCCTTGGTGCTGCAAAAGCGGAAGTATTCGTATCGCTTGCTGAATTTTCCTTGAGCGGCCAATCACTGTATCGCTGTTTTCACGGGTTCGCTTCAGCCGCGCACGCGCGACCCTTATGAAACCTCGAGTCGTGTCGAATCGCGCGGATTCTCGAATCATAATCGTTTACACATTCGTCATGAGCTCACCGCACAGCGCGAAACGAGTTTGTATAATACGTATATGAATCTACCGCGACGTGCGCGGGACGGACAATTGCGCTTGGAAAAGCTTGATGGGGAAACTTTATTAATGCGCGAGGGTTGATAATGCCCGGTGGTTGTTTCGCATTCATCTCGTGGTGTAAAATCAGATAACATGGCCTATGTGGGCAAAATGGACCAGTGCTTTCTTTGTCTAATTTCACAGCAGAGGTCATAAGTGCCAGAGAAATGTGAGGTAAAAAGGATCAGTCGAGTAATTTGAGGAGCTTAATATTATATTTCAAATAATTCTCAACTCACGCAATAAAATAAGACAAAAATATGTGCCTTTTTGAGATTCGAATTTTCTAAATGTTTTTTAGGAATCCTTCTTATTTATGCTTATTAACATTATAATTGATCGGAAAAGTGTCTGGAGCGGAAGATAATAATTTTTTTTTGCATTCCTAAATTCCTTCGCCAAAGTCGAATTTGAGATTCATATAAAAATGAGAGAACTATAGAAAATAAAATATGTAATTTTTAGCATCTACATGTTTTCTTGTCACACGAGATAAGTTAATAAAATAGAGATCTATTGTGGAAAAACAAGAATTACAAGATTGTAATTCATCGAAAAAATAAAGTTTGAAGGTTTTTGATAAATGATGGAAACTTATGAAAAATTGGCGATAAAATCCAAAGAAATCAGAATTGATCATTGCCCGGTTTGGCCAGGAATACGTCGTATATATTCTTTGGAAATATTACATTGCGTCGCGTTCTATGCACGCCGTAGCTCAAGTCAGGGTAGGTTAGGGATGAGAGAGAATAAAATCATTTGAATTCTCAGCGCAATTTGTACGTCTCTCAAGCACGACCTCGTAACTCCTTTATTCCTGTCGTGCCTCTTCAACGGTTAATTCGGTGCGTGTACATTTCCGGGTGGATTTTAAATGTACGAGGAATCCACCGAACGCGGGTGCTCGCGACTGTCAACCACGTGAATAACGAACTCAAGTATTCCTGAAACGTATTAACCGCGAAAAGAACGATCTTTTCAAAATTTATTAGTGACTCATTCAATATACAGTCCATGTATAAAAAAGTTTACAAGATCGTGCATTAATTATTATTGGCTCATCAGAGTCATCACTAATTTCATTTAAACTACTGATTAAATAATCCAATTAACAATTTTTCAACTACAGAAAAGTAAATTTCATTGAATTTCAATTATCCGCAGTGGATTGAATGCAAAATAAGCTGTTTTATTTGATCTAAGTATCGTCCAATTTTCAACGAGACCAAATAGATATTTTTGTAATATGGTTTCTAAATTAAAGATTTTTTCTAACTTTTTTTTTTATTTGCAAAATTTTTTAATCTCACATTTGTATGCATCGCGGAAATAAGTTCTATATTTGACATACAATCAAGAATATGAACTTCGAATTTAATGTGAATTTAAAAACTCGGTCATATATATGTTGGCAGAATACTTTTCTACCGCTGATGTTGAATATCAAGCAGATTTTTTGTCGAGAAAAAAAAATTTCTTGAGAAAAAATATCATGGAAATAGTAACCAAAAAATGGTTTCAATAAAAATTCATAAGAACGTCGAGTTTTTGGAGAAATTGTTGGCGGAATTGCTCAAAGAAAAAAAATACATTGATATAAGGTACTAAAAACGTAAATATCCAAAAGGTTTTTTTGAATAATCTCGACAAAGAATGAATCTATTATCTGAAATAGCTAGTCGCAATGTTTTTACATCAAAATTCCGCTTCCACCTGAACTCATATTCTCATCATAATCGAAGCTCATCCAATTTTGACCATTCTCTAATATTTCTTAGATTCTTCAAGTTTGACCATCGATGTTTAATTTTTTTTCATCCTACCCCTGTATCTATTATTTTCTTATGATTTCCCAAGTCCTCGCATGGCTACAAAAATCAAGTTACCTGAAAGACTCAAGCGACATTCTCCAAGTTTACTCGAGACGTTGGCGCGGGGAAAAAAAAACTTCAGAAACGGTCCGAAACCGAAATGAAGTTGTGAACACTTGGAATTTTCGTACCTCAGGAATTATGAACTGCAGTTGGCCAAAATCAGCCAGCTTTGTTCTTAGGATCTTTAAATCATATTCTGATGGTAAATTTATCGCTGAAATGATTTTTACATGTAAGGTAAATGTCCCAATACCCGACCACGTGCCAGTACCCGACCACTTGAACCAATATATCAGCAAGTTAAGCGTTCACTTGAGAGAAATCTTAAACTGTGAATTGATTTAATATCCAGGATTCATAATCTACGTATAGGACACTACTTTTAATAGTTCAAGAATCGTCTATAATTTAATTTTGGATAAATATGACAGCACGCGTACTATTCGGGGCACGGAAGCCATTATCTAAGCTGAAGTACCAAGGAATCGCGATATCTTATTGAAGCTACTTCGAAGTGGTTTTTATTGTTTTCGAACTGAGCCTTAGCTGTTTTTATTCGGAAAGATACCACTAATTTCATCATGTTGTCTCAATTAGTCAAAAATGCGTTTTAAGTACTTAATTTTCATGTCCGGTTATTGGTACAAACGAAATGTATCTTGTACCGATAACCGACCATGTGTCCGGATATCGGTACTTGCTCGCGACTATGTTCAGTCCCAGTAATCGGACATCTGCTGACGTGTATATTATTCGTGCATAACCTCAAAATTTCGGTGACACATTCTTCGAGCAGCGACGCATTTTTCTCAATTGACCCCCTCCCTTCCATCCACCATAGAGATGAGTGGTCGGTTATAGGGTCATAATGTGTGGTCGGATATTGGGTCATATAGAAAAATGGGTGGTCGGGTACTGGAACATTTACATTTCTCAGTATTTTCAATTATTATGAATAAACAACTAATGGTAGCAAGAACTATACCCTGTGTTTTGGAAACTAGAGACTTCAAGCTTTCCAATAGTCATTTTATTTTTGAACGCGAAAAACAAGTTAACTTTTTCGTCGCCTCTTGGATGGTCGGGTATTGGGACATTTACCTTATACTATATTTTTATTTAATTATTATTTATTAAAGATATAACGAAACGGGGGAGGGGGTTTGCTCGTCCGTAAGAGTCTGATTGAGGAGCTTCCTCGATGCGGCTTTACTCTGGCGAAGACCTTCGGATACATAACTCTCCGTTCCTCATTAATATACATCGTATTACGGATCGGACGAAATTCATTATATCTCGCACACAACACAAATGACTTTTCTTTCAACGGCGCGTTATAACCATACACTATTTATTATCTATATACATATATATATATACGTATTTAATACAGAATATTGTAGGCATGAGATATAAGCCGGCGTCATCAGTGGCAACAGTGAACGAGAATGCTGCACAGGTATACATATATACATATGCACACGTGTATAATATACGTAACGAGAATCCTTCCAGCGGGAGGAGAGATACTATCTGCGTGATTGCGTTCACCTACACTCACTCCTTTCGTATGTGAATATAATATATACATATATGCTTTTAAAGACGGGAGCAAATGCGCTCGCGAGTGTCGTACCGATGGGCAGCATATGTCGGAGGCACTACATTTATTCTCTTACCCGGTAAACCGTACCTGAGCAAGGTGTGTCTCGATGGAAATCCCCTCAATCCCCCTCTTTTGCTCCAAAATAAAAAACGAAAAAAAAATCTCGAGCTGCGTTTTGCTACTTACCGACTAGTTTACATGAGGCCTCTTGTTTGGACTGGATAATGTCCTACTCTAACTTGTTTCAATTTCATTGCTGAATTTTGTACTTCTGGGATGTCCCTCAAAAGTACTCTTGTACCGATTTTTTTGGTGATGTGATATATTTTCTACTCCCAGGAAAAAGATTTATTTGATTTTACAGATTCCTTTGAATAGTGGCCTAATAAATCTCTCATTAAGCCGGTATTTGATAAAAATTTTATTTATATCAAATAAAATGATTTGAACCATATAAATTCCTTTTCTGGGTGTATTTTTTGAACAATTTAAAATTTTGCACCCCCATTTAGAAATGTGGGAAAATGTAAAAAAAAAATAGGGTTCGAAATGGGAGGATACTTGTGATTGTTTAATAAGTGTGCGCATTTAGGATGAGAAAGCTGCGAGCATTAAAACTTAACAAGTTAATATGACTGTCTCTAAAAGTCCATGTTCTATTTTTAAAGACAATAATTTGACGTAAATGATCCAAGATACATAAGTTAATATTGTTTCCCTAAAAGTTCGTATTTTATTTTTTAAAACAAAATTTACTGATCGGTATGATCAAATTAGAGGATATTGGTCGAATAAAGGTTGCAATATGAACAATATGTCTTGTCAACGAATATGTTTTTGAAAAAACAGGACTAATGAATGCAGTGAAGAAATCAAATACAAATGAGCCAATAACGGAAATGTAAAGAGTATTTAATGATGTCCGTGTATAATAGATAGGTTCGATGGTGTCCGGCGAGATCAAGATCGTCCCACGAGATTCGTACGAGGAACACGAGAACAAAAATGGTAATGAAAAATCATTGCCCCGCCTATTTTGCTCCAATGCGCCCATTCCTTCCAAACTAATTTCCCTATTGTGCCATCCTAGACTAACAAACTGCCGCTATATATTTGTCCTGGTGAATTTTCGAAATTTCTCACGGAATTCTATACCATTTTGACTCAGACGTTTTCCCTATTTTTGTCGACCCTTTGATGAAAGAAAGTGTTGGCTTCAAGGACCAGGCAGCTTTTTTAACAACCTTCAGTGCACACCAAAAAAACAGCTTAGCTGGTTCAACCAAACAGTTTAGTGCTCTGAGCGCCAGACGAAAAACTGGTTGGATCTGCAACTAGATAGTTGGTTGGGTCAACTAACCAACCTTATTCCTCAGTTACTACAACTAAATTGTTTAAATGAATGAGTTGTGGCCGGACGAAAAAAAGGTTGGATAAACTAGAATATTGGTTGGGTCAACTAAAAAACCTTATTTCTTAGTTACCACAACTAAGTTGTTTGAACGACTTAATTGTGGCTGGACGAGAAATTGGTTGGATAAACTAGATTGTTGGTTGGGTCAACTAACCAACCTTATTTCCTAGTAACCACAACTAAGTTGTTTAAGCGACTTAGTTGGGGCGGGACAAGAAATTGGTTCGATGAACTGGATAGTTAGTTGGGTCAACTAACCAACTATTATGGTGTTACCACAATTATGGTGTTTAAACGACTCAGTTGTCACCGGACGAGAAATTGGTTGGATCAACTATCTAGTTGGTTGAGTCTACTAATCAATTATCTAGTCGCCCCAACCAATTCCTCGTCTAGCGCTCAGAACGCTAACGTAAGCTGTTTAGTTGAACCAACGAAGTCGTTTTTTCCGTGCAGTTTGACCACTCGAACGTTTTTTTTCAGCGTCCAACTGCAAAGTTATCCTTTCGGCGATAAATTCGGCAAGGAATGAACGTTTTTCTTTTCACTTTTTCCCTCTTTTACATCCATCCACGCGCGCGGCTCCAATCAGCATCGTATCTTCTCGGATCTGTGGGGAATGCGAGAGAGTATCTCTCATGCACTGCGGGATACGCAGCAATATAAACGTGTGGGTGTCCCTCAGGATTCCTCCGCTGGGTAATATATCCTTCAGGCACTCTCTCACTTCTAACTCCGACTTAGAGAGTCAGAAAACATATACTGTCCCCCGAGAAAAAAAAAAGTTCTTTTCTCTCCTCTTCATCGTCTCCTCTTTCAGAGGAGCTTTCTACTCTCGCCCTCTCTTATTCTCAATCTGGCGTTCCCAATTTCCTTTGATATGACGGCAGTAAAATCTGTGTTGGAGAGATGACGATGCCGACGCACAATCTGTTCGATTGAAAACAAGAAAGACAGACAAAGAGGGAAGCAGAAAGAGAGAGGGGAAGAGGGAGAAAGAGAGGGGCAAGTCGATAACGACGAAGACGCGAAGCGCGCGATCTCGCGGACTCGCTAACAGGTATCGACTAACAGGTCGCCCTGTTTATGGCTTTATGGCGTCTCGCTCGAACGGGAGTGCCCGTTGACGGTAATGGGACGCGAGAGATATCTTGCGCTCTTCTCGACGAACCGGGATAACGCGCGAGTCGTTTGCCGTGGATCTCGCGAGCATCCTCACGGATTTTCTTTTCGTTCCTCTCGTCTTTATACTCGTCTCCTTGTCCACAGCATCCGAGACTTCTGTTTTTTCCTCTTTATCGCTCCCTCTCTCTCTCTCTTTCTCTCTCTCTCCCTCCCTCTCTCTCCCTCCCTCCCTCTCTCTCTCTCTCTCTCTCTCCCTCTCCCTCTGGTTTTTCATTTCGTAACTCGATTCTCTCGCTCGTTCGTTTCTTCAACCGCCGATGCGGCTTCAGCTTCGGTACTTCGTCCGGAAGATGAAGAAAAAGAGGGAGAGAGGGACAAAAGTTCCATGCCGGTTTACGATCTTCCTGTTTGTTCGATCTCGAAAAGATCAGCCACTACCGAGCGCAACACGACGATGTCATATATATACGCGGATTTATATAAGAACACTTTTACCATCATCCCGAGCGGAAATTTGATTCCGGCTAGGATCAGGGCTACATCAGGCTAGCCTTAAAATAACATCCAGCCTGAATCAGGATACGGATCAAGAAAAGATCAGGATCGTCACGCTACTTCCGTTCCGGCCGCGATCACGACTCTGATCCTAGCCGGATCAGACGCCTTATCCAGTCCTGATCGCCCACGAGTCCTAGCCTGATCACCTTTATATGATCTAGAATAATATATTAATAATATTAAAATGCATATTAAGTTATCATTATTTCTGTTTATTATTATTATTGCATCAAAATGTGTGCAGGTACAGCTTTTGTAGCCTAATAGTTTAATAATTTATGAAAATCAACGATTTCACGCATTAATAGAGTATTCAATTCTTTGGTCTATTCATTAGTAGAAAAGGTATACAATACAGTTTCTTACATTTTCTTATATAATTTAAAATAGTCTTGATCTAAATTATAAATATAAGCAAATGTAATATGAGAAGAAAAATAAATGTGTAGTTTTATAATTGTATATTTATATTATTTTTTCACCGCCGTGTATACTGACTCCTGCTCCATTTTGGATCAAGGAAATTTCAGGCTAGCGACATTTATAATAAAAAAAATTTCGTCTAAATTTGCCTGATAAACCTTAGCAGCGCCTGATACGTCCCTGACGTCGATAATGTAAGGGTAGCCGGATCAACTAATATATGATCCCGTTTGGATCCGGGCGTGATCAAGCTATCCGGATCAAGCTACCCCTACCAATGCCTGATCAAAGCCTACTAAAATATGATCCCGTTTGGATCCGGGCGTGATCAAGCTATCCGGATCCGGCTATCTTTACCAACGCCTGATCAAAGCCTGATCCCTTATAAAGCTACCCGGACCAAATTTCCGCTCGGGATGAACGATTCACTTTTTTCCGCCCTTCTAATCCTTCATACACATGCACTTGTAGGTAGGAAAAATAGTGTAAAAAAATGAATTTTTTGTCTGAACAATTTATTTTTCTTAGATCAACATTTATGTCTTGAAGGATGTGTGTTAAGGCCTTAGGCCACTCTAGGATTTTGAAAAGATCGATTTTTGTTTGTTTTCTTAAAAAAGTACCTTAGTATCTATAAGTTTATATTCCAAAAGATTGTGTGCGTCAATAATCCTCAAGTACTCGATTTTCATATTCTAGTGCAACCCCTCTTCAACCGCAGCGATCTTTTTGCAAACTTTAAAAACGCGTTTATCTCAGAGCTACATTTTTCAAGTCGAGCGAACTCATAACTCAAACAGATAACTTTCTCTAAAGCACTACGTAGGATTTTTTCATTATATTGCATAGTCCCTTTTTTATAAACAATTTCCTGACAATTTTCTCATGACATTTTATACTTTTTGAATCATCGTAATTGAAAAATTATAGAAGTTGTTGGTTCGGCCGTTGACCTAGAAATAAAGGTGTCATCGAAAAAACTCTGCACAGTCGCCATTTTGATGTATATCGCCAGGAAAAAATAATGTTGTATTGCCAATAGTAAATTTTGCCAATAGTAAATTTTGCCAATAGTAAATTTTCATGCTCGCGGTCGCATATATAAGCATAGTATTCACATCATCCGTATGCGAGCGAGCGTCCGTCGTACTGCGACATCTCGCGGCGAGTCTCGGAACTAACACTCCTGCTCCGTCCCGGATCAGGGAAATATCAGGCTAGCCACATTATTCAGATCAAACTTTTCTTTGTGGGTGGTGCTTAGCACCACCTGATCTGTCCCAGACATGGATAATGTACGGCTACCCTGGCAATCTATGTCATACCGAAATATGATCCGGCGGCGATCTGTGCGTGATCAGGCTATCCTGATCAGGCTATCCTTACCGATGCCTGATCAGGACCTTATCCGTTATTAGGCTAGCCAGATCAAATTTCTGCTCGAGATGGAACATTGGTGAGGCTTACAAGTATTCAACGAACATTTATACTTATGTTCAAAAATCCGGCGTTCTGACGCCGAGTCGATTCCCTTAATCGTTTGACAATCTGCAGACTCTCCTCAAAATAGCAATTGGATGAGAAAAAAATTCCACACTCATTACGGGGGGAATTTACTTCGAAAGAACGACGTTACCCCCGAGGCGTTCGATGGCTCAATTGTATATGAATTATTTCGTTTTTTTTCTCCATCGTGTCGAATGTAATTCCAACGAACTCCCGCTGTTTAACGAGATCGCGAGAGAAAGAGAGGAAGAGGAAGATGAAGAGAGATGAACTCTCGGGGGATTGCGAGAGAGAATCCACCCCCGCGGAGTTGAGATCACGCGCGCTCTCTTTTTCGTACAGTGATCGATAAACTCGCTCGAGCTTGTGGATAGATCACAGTGGGGTATCCAAAATTTTTGCTGCATCGAGTACTTCGATCTTTAACGATTTCAGCCGAAGTTTAGCGAAATATCGAGTGACCGTAATACAAGATAAGATCATTGACGCGAACGGTGAACATTAAGGATCGGCAATACGTCATGATAACGATTGAGAAATTTGGAGGCTCTTCTTTCTCGTATGAAAGACGAGCTCTCTCGTACTGACGCATATTAAATGCTTATCAATATAATGGCGTAACTCAAGTTACCATCAGCTGTTAAAATTGGCCAAGCATGTGCCTTTATTTTTGCCAATGATTGATGTTTATACGCGAGAATTCTCAGCGGAAAAGAGGCTTCGAATGATTTACGTCCCGCGTGTATCCGGAGGGCACAGTGCCGAAACGAATATCGAGGAATTATTTAAAAGGAAATGACTCCCGACCCGACGACGGTTTATTTATCGCCTGTTCTCGCTTTGAACAAAAACGTAACATGTATCTTGCCTTCAAACTCAAAAGTCGAAGCATTCGAAATCACTGTTTGAGCATTTGGGAAAGTTTTCTGACCCTTAGCTTCTTAAAGGGTTGCTTTCAAAAAAGCAATGTTTTCATTTTTTTATCTGATGGTACAATATGTCTAGAATATTTTCTACACAAAATAAAATGAATGAATAGATTGATGGAAGAGCGTTTTTTAAAAAATAATAGTTCTCTTTATGTGAGGAGGTTCTATCGTTTCTCATGCGTTTAATAAATTCCAAGTTTAATTGTTTAAAATTTGTATGAACCTTCTTAACAATCATACTCAACTGTGGGTTAAATTTGTGAAAGTTTGAACGTCTAGAAATCGAGTTATTTGTTGTAGAATATCGTGTTTTTCGTAATTTCCCATAAGACCTTATGTTAAAGTTGCGATTTTACACACTGAATATCTTGATTATCAGACGATGAAACCTTCTCAAATTTTTTACACATTATCATACGACGCTCAAGAAGATTCACGCAAATTTTCAAAAAATTATCTTGGAAAAATTGTATCTGATGATTTTGCCGTTAGTTTGCTTATATACTATTATGATTATGGCGATAGAACCTCTATAAATGAACAGGGGTCAATTTTTTTTAGTATAAAGTCGACTTTTTTCTTCACCAGCCGCCATTTGTAAAAAAAATCGAAATCGTACTTTTAAAAAATCGCTCGGTCAAATGATGCGTGTTTTCATGTAGATTGATAAAATGTGTTTCGTTTTTATTTCAGGTAAAAAATCACAGAGCTAGAGCGAAAATTGCTGAAAAACAGATCGTGAAAAATGCCTCCATAGAATCAGCTGAACGTTGCACGATATTCAATATTTTTCAATAAAAATGCAGATATCATTACACTAAGGGGTTACATAGAATTAAAAAATTTCAAAAATTCATTTTTTATTTTTTCATTTGGTAATAAAATATGTCTATAATATTTTCCCAAACTTTCAAGTGAATCGGCGATAAAGTAGAGGAGAGCCTTTGTTAATTTTCCTCATTAGACTAAACCAGTCAGAAGTTGGGAACTTTAATCGTTTTTTTAAATAAAAACACGGTTCATGAAGTTAATTGGTACACACAATTTCGCAGAAACTAATGCACCGATCCTATGGAAATGTTTGCAAACTCCTTAAAAATAGGACTGATTAGTGATTGAATGAAGGTTTTTTATTCGATAACAACTAATTTTACAAGGCTATACGTATTGTAAATTTTATCGAATATTGAAAATTTTGCTTCCTTATAAAGGAAACTTTGTTTTCGTGAACAGTTTTTTTCGAGATTTTTATGCCAATGCGTTCAAAATGTTCTAAAACATCGAGAAATCATATTCAGAAAAAATGTCCGGATGGATATGTATGTGTGTGTGTGTGTGTGTGTGTGTGTGTGTGCGTGTGTGTGTGCATAATTAACACGCATCATTAATAACTAAAGAACGCTTCGAAATATCGAGCTAAAATTTGTCACAGTTGTCGAGCACGAATTGCTCTTCATTATAAAAAAAATTTGTTTTCACTCTAACGGGTGTTCAGATTTTACCGACTTTTTTCGTTTTTGCAAGAATGGCGTAAACGCCCTAACATCTGCAATTTTCAAGATATTGCACTCAAACTTTGTAGATAATTAGTATAACTGTTAGGGTTGTTTGGTATTGAATTTGGCAAAAATCCATCGAGGGATTAAAATTTTATGAAATTTTGAATTTTTTCGAAAATAGCGTAAACGCTCTAACTTGTGTAATTTTTAAGATATTGTATTGAAAGTTTGCACAGAGCTAATATAGCTATTGAGGTTGTTTGCTATTGAATTTGGCAAAAATCTATCGAAGGATTTAAATATTCTGAAATTTTGATTTTTTTGAAAAATAGTGCGAGCGCCCTAACTTTCACAATTTTCAAAATGTTTCACTGAAACTTTATACAGATCTTGTATAGCTATCAAGGGATACATCGAGGGATTAAAATTTTATGAAATTTTGAATTTTTCGAAAAATAGTACAAGCGCTCAAACTTGCCCAATTTTCAATATATTTCACTTAAACTTTGTACAGAACTTGTATAGCTATCAAGGTTTGTTCGCTATCAAATTTGACGAAAATCGATCGAATTTGCACATTGATTACTAATATTTGTCAATAGTTAACAAAGCTTCTTTTATGAGGAAGTCAAATTTGATCGCCATACTGTGTGTTAAAGGAAGCTATGTGAACTATGGATGAAGATGAGGAAGCAATGTGCAAATTTCAATTTGCAGGGTTTTCTTTAAATCTTCTTTCTAATCCCGAGCTATACTTTTCTACTAACAAGTAACAAATAAAATTTGGTTTTTTAAATTTCCGATAAAGCTATCATGAGTTATCCTGACCACCGTAGAAATACTTTTTTTGGCGGTCGCCGGAAATCAGTTGAATACCACCGGCTGAATTTTCCAAATTTTTCAATGAAAATTTTATAAAATATTGTTTACATGTTGCTCTTTTGTGTGTTATAATTTTTAAAAAAATATTATTTATTATACAAAAAAAAAGAGAAAATATGCTCATTTTCAACATGCCTAAGACGAAATGGAGAACGCAAAAATTGTTGCCTCCACGCATCAAAAAACGAATGAAGAGATTTCATCAATTCACAAGATATTTGAGGCATGGTTGTTTGAAATAAGAATTCGTGAAAAGAAAATATACACTCGTTAGCAGCAAAATAAAAATTATAGCACGAGAACAAAGCTTCCTCAAAGCAGAAAAAAAATTAGCGAGCTCTCGAGCAAATTTCTAATTTGCACAGTTTGAGGATTTTTCGCGCGTGTCTTCGAATCATATTGTTGACTTTGAGACTTGGGCCTGTTTCGCGGAGTCCCCGACCTTCTTGACCCTCTCAGTAGGGATCCGGTGGACTCTTCGCGCTCGCAGTTGGAACACCCGCGTGATTATACACATATATGTATATACGAGTGCACACAGTTAAGAGTGCAAAACGCCCGCTCGTTTGTGAGCTCAAGGTACACAATATATATTCCGGGCCATATACATATATAATAGTCTTATATACCAGGCAATTTTCGCGGGACCACGAGCCGGTGTTGCGTTGATTGCGGTCGTTCATCGCGTCGTCCTTCCCTCCTCGTCCTGGTGCTCGGCGAGGCTTTCCGAGAGGTCCTTTATACGCATATATACATAAATATGGGTCACTCCATGTGAAATTGTCCAACCGTTTGAATCGACCCCTTTAAATTTCGATGAAATTTGGTCAGAAGTTTTATTTTATCATAAAACGAAGTTCTACTGAAAGAATTTTTTTTTTCAAAAGTTATGCAAAATTCAAAATTTCACCATTTCTTCAAATTTTCAAGTTTATTTTTTAAATATCTCAAAAGTTATTGTAGTTACAAAAAATTGTTATGGGTTCATCTTAAAGAGTATGCTTGGGACTACGAAAAAAAAAAATTCCGAATAAAAATTTCGACAAATGATGAATTTGGAGAATTTTGAAATTTTAAGAATCGTGAAAATTCACGATCAGCGTTACATTTTTGGTTCAATTTTTTTCATGAAATACATTAAATTGATCTTAAAAGATCCTGAAATTTTCAGAAAGATGTTTAACTTTTTTCAAAAGTTATGCAAAATTGAAAATTTGTCCATTTTTTTAAGTTTTCAAGTTTATTTTTTAATTATCTCGAGAACTATTGTAGATATCAAAAAATCGTTCTGGGTTTGTCTAAAAAAGTATACTTGGGGCTACGAAAAAAAAATATTCTGATCAAAAATTTCGACAAATGGATTTTTTGAATTTTTAATTTTTCAAAATCGTGAAAATCCACGATCAACATTACATTCTTGATTCCATTTTTTGAATATAATACCTTGGACTGATCTTAAAAGATCCTGAAATTTTCAGAACGATGTTTTTTTTCGTCAAAAATATGAATTTCAGAATTTTTGTAAAAAAAAATTTTTGTTTCACCTCTAATTCAAGTAAAGTTGAGCAAACACTTTCAAATTTTTTAATTTTTAACAGTAAAAATTTCATGATTGCTTAACTTTACTGAACTTAGAGGTAAAAAAAAATGCACAAAAATTCAATAATTCATATTTTTGAAGAAAAAAGAAGCCCTTTCTGAAAATTTCAGGATCTTTTAAGATCAGTGCAAGGTATTCCTCATTTTTCAGAATTTTTTTTCGGAATATTTTTTATTTAGCCCTAACTACGAACCCAGAACGATTTTTCCGAAACTCTAATAGTTTTCAAGATATTCACAAAATAAACTAGAAAAATTGAAAAAATTGTAAAATTTCGAATTTTCGAAAGAAAAATATTTTTTTTCCTTTGGCAGAACTTCGTTTTTTGATAAAAAAAAAAACTTCTGACCAAATTTCATCGAAATTAAAAGTGGTCGATTCCAACTATTGGTCGCTTTGACATGGAATGACCCATATGCATTCATCCCCTTTCCGCCTTTCTTACCTCATCGCTGCACAATAATGTATACCTATGTGTATTGTGTATATATATGATCGTAACTATAGTCTTATCCTTGGACATTATTCTCCTCGTCATATCTTTCTTTGCGCCTTCTTTCATCTCTCTCTCTCTCTCTCTCTCTCTTGCTCCTTCTCCCTTTCTCCTGTTCCCGCGGTGCTTTTTCACGAGGAGAATCCCGATGATCATACTCTCTGGAGTGAGAATAAGGCCTGTGGGTCTAATTTGCGCCCAGCAGGAGCGACGCGAACTAATGCGAGCGTTGCACACGCCGGGAGGCAGTCATCCCTTTCTCTCTTTCCGTCTTACATCCCGAATAATTTTTTGTCTCTCGCTAGCAGCACTCCCGCGCTAACGCGCATTCGTCATCGAAAAGGCAATCCTTACATGCAGCACGGAGCAAACAACGATATCCTTGACATTGTGAGAATAGCGTCCTGGATCTCATCTTTATATAGTGTTCTTCACATCGAAACAAATAGTCAACTATATTTATAGTTGTTTGAGGAACCCTTATATTTTATAGTGACCCTGAGTTAATAGCAAGCTACACTAGTGGAAAAAACTAAAGGAACAACCAAATTTCCCAAATTTTTAGTGGTTTTCAAAAAAAAAATCCCAACAAAATTTCGAAGCAACAGGTTTCACGCAATTCTGAGAAATGCCAAGAAAAAAAAATTGGCAAATTTGCATCACTTTCTTTTGGCTATAATTTCTGGGAAAACATTTTTCCAGCTAAATCATAACATGGACCGGATAGCTTGTTTAGGGGCAATAAACACGATCCTTTAATTTTTTTCCAAAAATTTGATTGCTTGAAACAAAAAAACCGTTCGATAGATCAAATTAAGACCTTACAGGGATTTTGAGGTATATTGAGCTGTAAAAGTCACGCTCGACATTAGTCTTTTTGTCAATATTTTTAATTTAGCCGTTGATTTTCTAAAAAACCATAAACAGCCCTTTTCTCCTGTTTTTTCAAATTCATGGCAAGGATGGAAACAAATTTTTTTTTAAAACCATCGTCAATTCTTGTAGAATATTCATTCAAGTTTGTGAAACGCCCCTTCTGATTTTTGTGCGATCATTGGTTGCTTAGATATCAATGGTCAAACACGAAAGGATTTTTCGTCATTAAAAGTCCGATATCTCAGCGAAAAATGGTCGCAGCGAGGTCTCAAAAAAAGCAAATTGAAGCTAAATAAACAAGCTATCCGGCGCATGTAATGGTTGAGCTGAAAAAAAAATGTCCCAGAAATTACAGCTAAAAAAAAAGTGATGCAAATTTGCCGAATTTTGTTTTCTTGGTATTTCTCAGAATTGCATGAAACCTGTAGCTTCGAATTTTTTTGCTGAAAGATCTGAGAACTAGAAACTTCAAGCTTCAAAATGCTTCTTTTTAGACCTCGATGCGACCACTTTTCACTGAGATACAGCATTGTTAAAAAATTAGAAATTTGCTCATAGCTTCCTCATTTTTTTCCGTCGTTCGTCAACCTCTCTTTGACCACCTTTATGATATCTATGTTTATTATCATGGCTTCCTCATGAAGGAAGCTTCACGAGCGACGGAAAAAAATGAAAAAGCTATGTGCACATTTTTAATTTGCATGATTTTTTAGCAATTCCGTTCGATTACATTATTAATTGTTTTCATCGTCCAGTGTATTGGTGCTAGAGAAGTGAACTCGATAGCTGCTAAATTAGGAAACGTTGTGTTAACAAGTATTTTTCGAAAATTTCAAAAAAATTTTGCGAACAAACATCTTGAGCGTTCTTCACCAAATTCAACCCTAACCATTCTTATCATCTAGTGTATTCGTGCAAAAAGTTTTAGCTCGATACTTCTAAAAATGCGGATGTTGGAGCGTTAACAAAATTTTTATGAAAATTTCCAAAAAAAAATTTAACCGAACCCCTCGGGCGATTTTTATGAAATTCGGTATTATTTTTCATTGTCATTGAGTGTATCGTCACAAAAAAAATCAGCTCGATAGATGCAAAATTACAAAAGTTAGAGAACTTACAAATTTTTTGCGAAAAATTAAAAATTTTTTTCAAACCGAACCTCTTGAGCGATTTTTCCCAAATTCAATCCCAACCGTCCTTATTATAAAGTGTATCTGCACATAAAATTTCAGAGTGGTAATTGTAAAATTACGAAAATTAGACGAGTAACAAGCAATTTACAGAAAATACAAAATCCATCCAAATAGACAATTATTTTGCAATTTCAAAAAAATTGCACTTAGAACAGGGATATACGTAGTCTACTTATATACCAAATTTCGAGTCGATCGGCCAAAGCGTTCTCCAGACATATTCATTTTAAGGAAAGCACAAAACGTACACACACACACACACACACACACACACACCCACACACACACACACATATACACATACATACGTCCGGAAATTTTTTCAAAATATGATTTCTCGACGTTTTGGGACATTTTGAACATACTGACATGAAAATTGCGAAAAAAAAAATTTTCGCGAAAACAAAGCTTTCTTTATGAGGAAGCAAAACCACTAAAAATTAAGAAAATTTTATTATTTCTTTAATTTTTTCTACTAGTGTATAAAAATGATCACTTTGACCGAATTCAGTATACTTTGAAATTACTATAAATGCGGAGATTCTGAAGTTCTATAATTTATGCTGAAATAGTTTAGGTCGTTACAATATGGTTAACCATAATTTCTTTCATTGCACACACACATGGCATAAATCCGAAATAAATTTCATCAAATTAACCAAGATTATGCACTGGTATACTGCATAAAATTCAAGGTTGGGCAATTAATATTTTAATAAACGAGTTATATCCAGATTTCTACAACTAGAGAAACTAAATCCGCATAAGAAAAACGAATTTTTTAAGAAAAAAACTCATGCATGAATCTTTAAGCTGTACAAATGATCACTTTGACTGAATTCAGCATACTTTGAAATTACTGCAAAATGAAAAGCTTTCGAGGTTCTCTAATTTATGCCAGAGTAGTTTATGCTGTTATAGTGTGGTTCACCATAATTTCTTCAATAGCACACACACATAATATGAATCCAATGAATATAAATCGGAGCTTATTAATCGAAACAATACGCTGTTAGTACTGCTTAATATTGGAAACTGAGCAATTGATCCCTTAACGAGATATGCTCAGATTTTTATAAGTAGAGGAACCGAGTCAGCATTAAAAAACCATTTTTGGGCATTTTTCAAGAAAAATTATAAGATTTAAAGATCCAAACAAAAAATCATTGGATATAATATGAAGGAGGTGATAGTACAAAGCAGTTCCCGTGCAGAAATTTGTTGGGATATCCCAGTTTTCAGTAAAATCGCGATAAGGATATCTTGGAGTTGCCCTAAAAGGGGAGTCCTCGCTAGTTGCCAGATGGGTCCCCAGTAGTGTCTTTATTAACGCTAACCGGCAATCTAAAAAATCATATTCCGATTAAGTCTCGATCAGGATTTTTTTGGGCAACCTCGAAATGAGTATTCCTGTGAAAAAATTTGCTGGGATCTTCCAGTTTGCTGTAAAATCTTGATCGGGATTTCTTAGGGGTACCCTAATAAGGGAGTTTTTGCTGGATTCCTGGTTGGTCCCCGGTTGATTCCTTATTATAACGCTAAAACCATATATTTTTTATTTCATATTTTTTATGATTACATTGAGGGGTTCGAGTCAGCGTCGAAACGGCGATTTTTAATAATAAATTATAATTTTTGTAGAATACTTACAAATATGATGTTTTGTCCACCATTTAAGGTACCAAATGAACAAGTTTTTGGGACTCGTTAGAACCCTTAAGCTGTACCTGTGTCCTAAAAAGCCTAGTTTTGAGTTTTTACACTCTGCGCATGATTCAGAATAAACCGCTGGACGGATTTTGTTCTACGGCGTCTCATTTCTTTCGTAACGCTGTTTCCCACGGGATGAATGCGGCACATTTCGTGTTTTGCCCTTTATTTCAGAGTTGCAGGCCAGTTTTGAACTTGGTAGCCTATTTTGAACTTTCCAGGCATTGTCCTGGTCACAATTTTGACTTGAATCAAAATGTGCCGCGTTAATCCCGTGGGAAGAAGCGTTACGAAGAAAATGAGATGTCGTAGAACAAAATCCGTCTAGCAGTTCTTTCTGAATCATGCGCAGAGTGTAAAAACTCAAAACTAGGTTTTTCAGGACACCGGTGCACCTCAAGGGTTTTAACTAGTCTCAAAAAATTGTTCATTTGGTACCTCAAATGGTGGACGATACATCATATTTGTAGGCATTCTACAAAAATTATAAATTATTATTAAAAATCGCCGTTTTGACGCTGACTCGACCCCCTTAATCGCGACTAATTATAAGGCGTGCTTCAGCAAGTCATTTGAGCAACACACATTCACACAATGTTTTAGTCATTCATTAGACAATGTGAGTATCTCAGATGCCTTCCTGGAAAGGGCTCATTTTAATAAATATAATTTATTTAACGATCCTGTAGGATTCTTCAATAATCCGCTATGGACCATTCAAACATCAAATAAGACCCGTCCTGGACACAGTCACGGATCTATTCGGAATCTATTTGCAAAATGAAATCCATCAAGGATACTGGATGTCATTTTACGAACGTTTCTAGTCCGATCTCCAGAACGATCCTGATCCGTGACTATAGGTTAAATTACGGGAATCCAGCTGGATTCCTACCGCAATATCTGCACGGGTTAATGAAGCCTCTCACAATCGAAGATTAAAAAAACCGTGGAAATACATCAGTTTTTAATACTTTTCTGAAACAACGAATTGAAAAAAATGGCTTCCGTGCGCACTTTACGTGTGACGGCGTATTAAAATTACTTGAGATAAAAATCTAAGATTGCTTAGAACCATAGGATAAGAATTTTTTTCAACCTTCAGAAAATTTGAATTTATTGCACATAATCGATCCATAAATTCGCGAGGGGACTTGGTACGATTTTTTCCACGTATTATACCGCCATTGACATGATCCAAATAACATCTTGACTCAACATAAAAGACACACAATATTCAGATCTATGGTCGTATGGGAAGTATATTTTGAAATCTTATTGATTCATAACTCGAAGGATCAACGATTTTTTTCCCTTTTTTAGGCTTGAACCAGATCCGGTAAACAGCTGTACACATAAACATAATTAAAGCCTTTACCGCAAAGTTTCGATTGATTCGATCTCCGGCGATCTTGGGCAACCCTGAAAAACTTCTCAAATTCATGTTTTTTTCATTATTTCACCATGTTCCTGCAAAAACTCAATTTTTCTGATTCGTGTTCAGTGAGCGATTTCCTCTATATATTGTACTTGATATTTATGCAAAGTCGAATTGAAAAAAAAATTATTAAAAGCTTTTCAAGTGCGAAGGAGAGGTTTTGGGATGCATAAAAATGTGCAAATCGGTAGGCATGATTTGCATGAGTAGGTTGCCTTTTTTATCCTCAAACGTAAAACAACTCCAAGGAATTATGCAAGGAAAAAATGGTCGGTTGGGACAACCAACTGATTATTAGTTGGGTATATTTCGGTTACCGTAACCATCTGCTTCGTTACAATAACCACCTAGTATTAGTTCCATCTACTATTCATTGTTAGTTGACGCGAATAGTAACATAACTGACTTGATTGAGTCTAACCAATAATTAAGTATTCAAGTAGATAAGGGATGGGCAACGAATTTCATAGGCACTGTAGCCAACTATACGATCATATCTGCAGATTTTTCAGTACCCAAAAAATCCGCCAGGTGGCTTCCTCTCGCACAAACGAACTTCCCCTTCGACGCTTATAACCTTTCCAAGTTCGTCTATGTTTGATATGCTTATTTTTTTAGTATGGATATTTAATACTTTGCGGCAAAACGCAAGATGGTCGAATTCGAAACGGATTCCCATAAAAAGGGTCTTTTTTCTTTTACCGTCTCTTGAAGAAAAGACGAAGCTTTAAGAAATTGTAAACCTCATATGTTTAGCGACATTCAAAGATTGAAATGTTTTAAAAAATTGTGTAAATGTAAAAAAAAAATTGTAATAAACCACGAGCAAAATAGTTTATACAACCATTTCAATCGTGGTTGGCCGAACTACAAAATTAGTTGGTCTGTCATTTATAAGCCAACCATATAAAAATCGTTGATCCAACCAATTTCTCGTCTGGCGCTCAAAGCACTGAGTCAACTAATTGTTATGTCACCACAGCTAAGTCGTTTTTTCCGTGTACCGTCGGACAAAGAGTTTATTCGGAATGAGAATTTATTCCTCCGGCGGCTATCGGCCGCGTGCTCGAAGGGCTTATCCTTCGGGGCTACACCACTGGGGGCACGCGGCCTACTTGAATTTGCCCAGCCGTTCTCTGCCTATCATTATCAGAGGCTAAACGCAACAAGAGGACGGAGAGCTCAGATATTTCGTTTTTATTTTTCTACGCCATTTTCACCACGAAGGTGGGCCTCTGGCCCAAAAATTTTGCGCTTATATATCACGGTTATACTTTTCGTTGGGCTTAAGGGCCCTTTCTCTCTCTTTCTCTCTGCTCTTGCGGCATTCATATTACTATGCCTGGGTGATGGGCGCACATTTTTTTTCTCCTCGTATATAGCGCAAAAGTATACTGCACTTTTTCTCCTGCAGCCGGGGAAATAACTGCGCGGCAAAAACCGTATCTGGTGCATATACGTATATACATGTATACATATATATATATATTCACGGGAGTGCGTGACTCCCGCGTTTAGCGCGAACGAGCAAAGGAACGATCATGCGTGAGCCGACATATGCAACTCGCGCGCCCACAGCCCGAGGCGAAAACTCATCGCTGCGGGACCCCGCGTTCGAGAGAAGAGCGCATCTTCTCGATCCGCGTCCAAACATATGGCCGGGACTCTCGTATATGTGAAAAAAAAGAAATGAGCCAGGAGGAAGTAAAAAAAAAAATTTTCTCCTCCTCAAATTTGCTACACACATGCATTTTTGCCGAAATCTCTCCCGTCCTTTCTCTCTACCTCTTTTCCTCCCTCCCTCTCTCTCTTTCTTCGGATGGTCCGTTCGCTCCACTTTTTTTTTTGCATCCCCAACGAAAGTATTACACGGGCCCATTTTCATTTGTATTCCAACGGATGTCAATCGGTCAAATTTTGAAAAATCATTTATTACCATTAGTCTCGAAATTTTGTCGAGAGAATGGACAATCGATGGAATATCCATTAGTCAAATATTATTCGTTCCGAAGAACGAAATTTGCATTGATTTGATAGATGAAAATTTAGATAAATTTTTGTTTCAATCTGTAATTTGCTTGACTTTGAAAAAGAAACGGATTCTTTGAACGTTTTACGAATTTTTTCTGCAGCAAATTTTCAAAATTTGTATTCGAATCATAGTAGGCCAATAATTGGAAAATTATTAATATTGAAGGAAGGATGGAAGGAAGGAAGGAAATTAATGTTTCCTGTATAGTAGAGACTAATTTAAATATATCTCTCTGAAGAAAAAACAAATTTTTTTAAAGAATTTGTGTAATTTTTTTTTGTTAGTGGTATTGAAACTTATGGTCTCTTATCTACGATATCTAAAAAAAACATTTGTGTCTTGTTATTATTCAATTATTTTTTAGTACTGAGGGATCATTTTATACACACGTGTGTTTGAAATAATCCTCCTTTATTTGAAAAAGGGATGAGGAAAAATTTAAATGACACTTTGATGAGAGCACGAAACTGGTGTTATAAAGCTAATACATAAAAATATATAAATGCGGATTTTAGGGATGTCTAATAGTCTTTACGTTAGAAAAAAAAATGAATTCCAATTTTTCTTGAATAAATTTTCCTGTACAAACTTCACGGCTATTGGACGTAGTGCATAAGTTATTTCCCAGATTGTGTTGATACTTTTGATGGGTTCGTCCAAGATGAGAGGGATCGTTTTCAACTGAGTGATCATTTTATACTGGTCTCTCCTAATATCCCAGTTTACACTTATCTACCGCGTTTCCCCTGATATTGCCTAGAATCAACGAAGATGTTTCTGAAAAACATGTTGTTTTACAACAGAGACACCTACACTGAAAAAAAAATGGTTGAATGAACTAAATCTTTAGTCGCATACGCACGACTAAATATTTAGTTGTACAAACTCAAATTTTTTTGCCTGAATCATATTTTGGTCAACTGAAACGCAGAATTATACAAGAAACTAATTATTTAGTTAGGCCCAATAAATATTTAGTCGTGCATATGCAACTAAAGATTTAGTTCATTCAACAAACATTTCTCAGTGTATGCTTTTGTTGAACATTAAATATACAATGGGATAGCATATATTAACCCTTACTTGGCCCACTGGGGTACAAAACACCCCAGGCCTAAATTTCCTCAATCTAAAGTACCTAAATTTAAATAAAAATGGGACCTATTGCGACATCTGTCATTATTCCGGGAATGCCACTATTTCTTCAAGCTTATAGCATTACTCTAAAACAACAAGTTTTTATGTAGTAGCCGTCGAAAGTCAAGTGGTCTCATCTGTAGCCCAGTGTGTCAAGTAAAGTCGAGAGCGAAAATTTTGTGCTAATTTTTATCCTGCTATATTATTTTACTACAACTATTTTTTTCTTGTAGTGCTATATATTAAGCAAACTTAGTTAAATTTTATACCATTTTTGTCGAAAAATAAAAAAATTATGATTTTTTCGTAAAAGTTCTCATTTTTTCCGTTTTTTGGATATTTAAATTTTTTTGTCATACTTAAATTTGATATTTTACTATAAATCCTGTATAAAAATTTTTATCGCTTGGTACAAACGACCCCAATGTGTCAAGTACGTTATTCTGCACAAGTGTGTCAAGTAAGGGTTAATTTCTTTTATTGCACTCCGTGCGTAAAATGGCACTCTCCGCACTCGTGCAATAGAATTTTGTACGAAACTCGTGCGAGAAACATTTTTCTGACTCGTGTGATTGCAGCATTCGCCTTCGGCTCATGCTGCAATCCGCACTCGTCAGAAAAAGTTTCAACGCACTCGTATCGTAATGTACTATTTTGTAACACGTGTTTATAATGTGCGTCTTTACGTGCCTTGAAAATATGCGTAAAATAGAGCATTACAGCAAGGCGTGAAATAATGTAAGTCCGAGCGTAGTTTACCCACTGATAGTATCTTACACACACTTTCATTCATACTATTAGTACTTCACGCACTCTACTGCCGATAACAACCGTAGCGAGGCGCCACCTGAGCCTCGCAACGAGCGTGACGTGAATCTGCCGAGTACGTGTCAAACTGTCAAATTACGACGATAGCGAAACATCGCAATAAAACCTCAAAATGTCCGATTGCTTATAAATGATTTGGGAGTTTGAGTTTGTTTTTCATTCTTCATTACAAATTATGGAAGGAAAAGTGTTCATTGTAAGTGTTAATAGAAGAGACAAATACTATTATGCATTTAAATAATTGTTTTTTTAATGCGGGGGGCTCCGCCCCCTGGACCCCATTGCGGTTTCCTTTTCTTTATTTCTGCATATTAGATACACTTCTTACAAAAAATAGTATGCGATACTCGT
Source organism: Alloplasta piceator (assembly GCA_946863875.1). NCBI lineage: Eukaryota > Metazoa > Arthropoda > Insecta > Hymenoptera > Ichneumonidae > Alloplasta > Alloplasta piceator. The sequence continues at coordinate 57,868,884 of OX333071.1, forward strand.
GAGGCAAAGCGAACATTACACTCTGCGGCTCGAAATTGTCGCATGAGCCGCAGCGCTCATAATGTGCGCTTTACCTCACTCGTATCGCAGTACTATTATCTAAAACACTACAAACTTACAATCTATTATTGGGAAGATCTTGCTCGTTTTAAATTGAGATTTTATTATCATTATGAGAAATGCATACAATTTTCTTTCGAGATAATTGACTTGGACTCATTTGTCGCGTTGATACTTTGGGGAATCAAAAATCCATTCATGATACATATTGCGCAAGAGGTGAGCTTATTTATCTCGTGTGTGCTGCACATGCGGTATACACCTGTATATCATTTTACGGGTACATAGCGCGTATACGCCTGCCTCGAGGCACACGCACCAGTCTCGCTCCCGTTCGCAATTATACGCTCAGTTATGCGATAATTAATAATTAAAATCAGCGAGATAGAGAGATAACTGGCGCGATCGCGTCTCTCTCGCAACCGGGTCGAGGTGATTCGAATTCATTCTCTGTAAATGTGAATTTTATCGTCGTGCAAAATGCGCGGGATTGCGATTTCAATCAATGATTATTCAAATTGAGAAACAATTATGATGGCGAAGCAAACAAACAAATCGCATCTCTATCAAGTTCATCTTTCGGTATCTTGATAGCCCTCTTGGTCCTTCATTTGAGATACACCAAAGTTTATTCATCCTGTTTACAATATCTTTGACATAGATTACTAATAGTATGGGTACTATAAGAGTTGGGCAGTACTTGAAGTATCCGGTATTTGCGACGTACTTGAAGTATTTGAAAAGTACTTTAAGTATTGTACTTAATTTTCAAGTACTTGGCTTGTATTTCAAGTATTGTACTTAAAATTTCAAATACTTTTCTGTAGTTCGAGTACTTCTTTAAGTACAAGTATCAAATACTTTTGAATGTGTTTTGCTGATGGTTGCTTGTATAAAGCATTTGAATATGTAATTGAAAATAATATTTCGTGGGACATACTGTCCCCTAACTATCGCCTACAACAGTTTTTTGAAGTCGAAAACGAAGTTGAAGTAGTTTTCGATCCATGTATTATATTTTTTATTTCTTCTTTTTCAAACCTGTATCAAAATAAATTGTAATTACAATCGTCAATGCTATTTTTGAATTATTTTTTATTCTTTGTTCAAATACTTCCGTTCCAATATGCCTAAGGCATAATCTCAGTGTATTGTACAAGATGAAAATGTGTTACGAGATATACCAGAAAACTTAAAGCGTACTTGATGCTTGGTACTTGATTTTTCAAGTACTTGTACTTCAAGTACTTTAAATCTTAAGTACTACATGTAATAAGCACATTGTACTTCAACACTTCAGTCCTGTCAGTATTTGATACTTCAAGTACATACGGTACTTTCTACTTTGTACTATATTGGTTGCAATTTAGATACTTGCAGTTTTGTATGTTTTGCAGTTGATATTGATTGATTGATTGATTGATGATAATCTATTCATCCCGCAGTTATACTATTGGGGAAATTAGTGACAATAAGTGAATTACAGATTGCGTTCAAAATAATAAAGAATAATTATAAATAAATCAGTTAGACAACAACAGAAGGAAATGACTGCGTAAGGGGGTATTCTGGTCTAGAATTTTGAAAAAATCGGGTTTTTTTGCATATTCTTAAGGTATTGACCATTGGGAATATATTTTCAAAAGAAAATGTTTTAATTTTAATAATTTACGGATTTATAGCTATTTTAGTGACTCAGCAGCTACGTCCGTTACGTCGGGGCAAATCGGACTATAGACATTTTTCTCAAAATTACTATTCTCAACACAGCTGACATGATATCTTAAGTTCTACTCAACCGATATACTTCGAATTTTTTACCAAACTTTAATGTATAACTACCTATCGTCTCTACCACTTTTGAAGCAGATTTTTTTTTTGCTATTGTACAAAAATTAAAAACTATGAAAAAAAAGTCAATAAATGCCTTTTTTGGTTCAGACAGCCGCCATTTTCCGAACGAAATTTTTTCCGTTTTCTCGGACTAAACGACATTCTTACTAATTAAGAATCTTCTTTTCGCGCATGCATGATTTTCGTGCTTTTCACCATATGCGTGGATTGCCGAAAAGTAACGCTTTTCTGAAAGCTACGAGTGAAAAAAGAGTCTTTTTTGGCGATCCACACATCTAGCGAAAACACATTCAAATCATACATGGGAAAAAAAAGATCGTGAGCAACATGGGTCAGAGATATGTCTTTTGTCTCGCGTGGTTGCGGCCCTCGCTTCGCTCGTTGCAGCAAACTTCACGCTCGTCGAAAAGACTTATCTCTGGCCCTAGATGCACAAAATACTATTATTTTTAATTTTGTACCGAATGACTGCAAACGCTGCAATCGTGTCAACCAACACACCTCTTTTTTGCCCCAACTTTACCAGCCTAGAATAACTTATTTAATTTTCATTTTCCTTGTCATAAAACATTTACGGAGCATTTTGACAATAAATATCTCTCGTTGCCAATAATTTCATAATTCTAACATCATTGTGGCCCAACGACGTAACTACCTTAATCTAAGTAGAACTGAATTGACATGAAAAACACGATTTATCTAAAATAATGAAAGATCGAGGAGAGGATTTTTCTTTATGGCGAGAATTTTTCAGCAAAAAATCAAGCGAATAAGGGCGAGGAAGAGGAACGGTAAAGGAGGGAGGTAGCTACATATTCGACGTTTCGCGCGATCGACCTTGAATCAAGAAAAAGTGTATGAGGATTTATATATATGTATATTTAAGATGAAGGAGAAAAAGAAAACGCGAAGGCGTATACACCTTCCGTACCAGGTAGCTAACGAGCCGGTCGTTCAATATGACTATATATCCTCTCATTTTACACTTAAACTCTCGCAATCGCGACCGAATATACATGTATACTTCGGGAACACAAGAAAAAGATCTGACTTCTGTCTCACATTTCCTTTTCTTTCTGTTCTTCCGCTTCGCTGCACCTTGTTCAATCCTCTTCATATCTCCACCATGAAGAGTAAATGTATATATATGTATACTGGGTGTCCCAAAAATCAGGGACCTCTAGGAATTGGCAGATTCCGGGTGATGTCCCTAATCCATTGCCGTTTGCAAAATTCAAAAATTCGCAATCAAATTTGAATGCGAGACGATTGAACTACGTCGAACCAGAGCTAATATCAGTTTAATATCAACTTGGTATCAACTTGATATTAACTCGGGATCATCTTGATATCAACTTGGTATCAACTTCCCGTGTATGAAAATTCTAGGGAAGCCCTAACTTAAGTCGGGACCTTGTCGGGCTTGAACGTGGATGCCCTGTCAGGAATTACCCTTACCCCGCCAGGTTGGGCCCCAACAGGGCGATGCCAAGGTTGCCAAGCCTATTTACAATATGGCTGACCTAAGGCAACCCGTTGAGAACCTTGTCGGGCTTAAACGTGGATGCCCTATTATGAATTGCCATAACACCGCCAGGTTGGGCCGTGACAGGGCAATGCCAAGGTTGCCAGGCTTACTTACAATATGGCTGACGTAAGGCAACACGTTGAGGACCTTGTAGGGCTTCGATCGGGCAAACCATATTTAAAGAAGTCGGTATAATTATAACAGAACCAAATCGGGCCCAAATAGGGCGAAAGTATCGGAGCCCTAACCATTTCAAACATGGCACTGACGAGGCAACCCTTTGAGGGCCTAATCGGGCTTCACAAGGAGTTAGTTCCGAGACTCATCATGAGATATCGCATACGACGTGCGCTCTCTCCCATATGGAATATGCAAATAGTATGCTCATATAGCCGAAGTGGGAACACGGGTTGTATTCGACACCACAGAGTCAGGCCTCTCAGGAAGTCATGCCTCAAGGGAAGTTATACCCGCAAGATTTCTACATAGAAATCCTCTGCACTATACTATTTCTTCGTAAAAATTCTCTTGGAGAATTATTAATAATTTATTTTTATAATATATAATTTATATTCTATAACAATAATTATTAATAATTTATTATTAATAAGTATTATTATGAAACAATAATAATATTTAATATTATTGTTACTATTATTAAAATAATTCAATTTTACAATCTACACGCATACGATACTACGTACGTACTAGGGCTCTGATAGGGCTTGACCATGGGCTTGTCGTGGATTCGACATGTCAGGTGTGAGGCGGTTGTGAAGGCCCTCATTTGGCAACTTTCTAAGGCCCTTGTCGACAAAGCGTGACCGTCCATTCAGGGGCCCTATTGGGCTTCCAGTCAAGATCCCGAAGTAAGTTAAAGAAAACCGATCGGGGCCTAGTCGGGGCCTCAATCAAATTCACGCACGGGTTGATATCAACTTGATATCAACTTGTCATCAACTTGTGATTAACTTGTTATCAACTTGTTATCAACTTGTTATCAACTTGTTATCAACTTGTTATCAACTTGTTATCAACTTGTTATCAACTTGTTATCAACTTGTTATCGACTTGTTATCGACTTGTTATCGACTTGTTATCAACTTGTTATCAACTTGTTATCAACTTGTTATCAACTTGTTATCAACTTGTTATCAACTTGTTATCAACTTGTTATCAACTTGTTATCAACTTGTTATCAACTTGTTATCAACTTGTTATCAACTTGTTATCAACTTGTTATCAACTTGTTATCAACTTGTTATCAACTTGTTATCAACTTGTTATCAACTTGTTATCAACTTGTTATCAACTTGTTATCAACTTGTTATCAACTTGTTATCAACTTGTTATCAACTTGTTATCAACTTGTTATCAACTTGTTATCAACTTGTTATCAACTTGTTATCAACTTGTTATCAACTTGTTATCAACTTGTTATCAACTTGTTATCAACTTGTTATCAACTTGTTATCAACTTGTTATCAACTTGTTATCAACTTGTTATCAACTTGTTATCAACTTGTTATCAATTTGATATCAACTTGGTATCAACTTGATATCTTCCGAACATCACTCCGAATTTGCCAATTCCCGGAGATCGGGGTATTCTGGGACACCCTGTATACACACTTTCTCCAAAACACCAGAGAGCACTATCGGTACTTTATTCCCTTGGCTTCCGGCGCTTCGAAGTCGGTAAATCCTTCGCAAATGTCAGACTTCGCGAGTTGAGCCTGAAGCATGAAAGCATGAACTGTGACTTTATTATAATTACAATTTCCTTGATATTACGGGGAAAATTAGCCCTACTTCATTGGACATATATTGGTATAATTTTTTCTTGAAACACCGGCCAAAGGACATTTTTTTTTTTAAATAATTTGGTTGATTTTTGAAAAAATCAAATTTCGATGGTGCCAATCATTGTGCACTCTCATCCCCTAACGGCTTCTTTACTTCTGCGTTTATCGCTCTGAATAACCGCGTGTTATTTCTTTCTCAGCTCTCCTCTCGTCTCATTCGTGAAACTCAAGTATATGATCATGTATATAATGTAATCTATATAATCCGCGAGCTGAGCAACGCGCTGGATCGTTGTTGCTGCGGTTAAGCCACAGCATCAAATAGTTTTGTATAAATTCATATGTATGTATATATGTATGTATGTATGTATGTATGTATATAGTAGCTCATATCATTATAACATATACAATATATACATATACACTGCTGACCAAAAGTTTGGAAACACTCGCCCCGATTCCACGCCGCATAGAAAGTTTCACTGCTTTCTTAAAAATGGCTATATCGCAATTTTTCGCCATTTAATTCAACGAGGCGCGTTTTAACGGGTCATATTCAGCTTCATTATGTTTTTTCCGACAAATTTTTTAAATTCTTTTTGAATCTGGTACGTCCTTTGAGGCATTCCGTGCGTAAAAATTCTAGGGAAGCCTTAACTTTAGTCAGGGACTTGTCGGGCATAAACATGGATGCCCTGTCAGGAATTGCCCTTACACCGCCAGGTTGGGTCCCGACAGGAAAATGCCAAGGTTGCCAGGCCCACTTACAATATGGCTGACCTAAGGCAACCCGTTGCAGACCTTGTCGAGCTTAAACGTGGATGCCCTATTATGAATTGCCATAAAACAACCAGGTTTGGCCCCGACATGGCATTGCCAAGGTTGCCAGGCTTACTTACAATATGGCTAACTTAAGGCAACCCGTTGAGGATCTTGTCAGGTTTGAATGTAGATGCCCTGTCATGAATTGCCATAACAGCGCCAGGTTGGGCCCTGACAGGGCAATGCCAGGGTTGCCAGGTCTACTTACGATATGGCTGACCTAAGGCAGCCCGTTGAGGACCTTGTCGGGCTGCGAACGGGCAGTCCATATTTAAAGAAGTCGGTATAATTACAACAGAACCAAATCGGGCCCAAATAGGTCGAAAGTATCGGAGCCCAAATTATTTCAAACATGGCACTGACGAGGAAACTCTTTAAGGGCCTAATCGGGCTTCACGGGGAGTCAGTTTAGAGACGCGCCATGAGATGTCGCATTACGGCGTGCGTTCTCTCCCATACAGAATATGCAAATAGTATGCTTATATAGCCGAAGTGGAAGCAGTCATACCCGCAAGATTCCTATATAGAAATCATCTGCTTTATACTATTTTTTCGTAAAAATTCGCTTGTATAATTTTTTACCTTCACTGTCGTAATCCTCCATGAGGATACAGTAATTCGAAGTCGTTCAAAATCACTAACTTCTTTGTCGTATATCGTGATAAATTATTATTATTATTATTATTATTATTATTATTATTATTATTATTATTATTATTATTAAAATAATTCACTTTTACAATTTACCCGCATAGCGTTACTACGTACGTACTTGGGCCCTGATAGGGCTTGACCATGGGCTTGTCGTGGATTTGACATGGCAGACGTAAGGCGGTTGCAAAGGCCCTCGTTGGCAACCTTCTAAGGCCCTTGTCGAAAAAGCGTGACCGTCAATTCAGGGGCCCTATTGGGATGCCAGTCAAGGGTCCGAAGTAAGTTAGGGAAAACCGATCAGGGACTAGTCGAGACCTCAATCAAATTCACGCACGGAAACTTGAAAAAAACGAAATTGAAGCTTATACTCTCCCCCACAAGTTTTTCACATGGAAAACAGTTGAAGAAATTTTTCATGAATCGTGCACCAAAATTTCAGCGCCAAAAAAAGCCAATAAACGACCATGTTACAAAGAGTGCACTAGGTTAAAAAAAAATTCTGGCCATAGCAAAATGAAGGTGAATATGTTCCTTCTGTAACGCTGCTTGTTGAATTGAATAATCATTATTTTTAAAAGAGCAGTGAAACTTTTTGTGCGGCACGGAACTGGGGCGAGTGTTTCCAAACTTTTGGACGGCAGTGTATATCGCCCAGCGATCGATATCGAAAGTTTGATCGGTGTTGCTGGCTCTTCTGATCAAACTCACGCCGCAATATACAGGTGAAGTATCTGCTATACATGGTGATCTAAATTGAGGTAATATGACCCAGTAAAAAAATCTTCCTCATGACAAACATGTCTCGAATCGTTGATTTAAACAATTTAGTGAACATGCGACAGCATACAAAAAAATACAACTTCTTGTATTTGTTTCATTCTTATCTAAATAATTTTCAATGCTATTGGGCTATTCTGAAAGGCACATATCGATCTCTACCGATTATAAAGTTCTCATCGGATAATTCTACCAAAATGGTGTCCTGACGCAACATTCCTTACTACAACTTTACCCAATCATATTTTGCTCCAAAAAAATTAAAAAATTCTCCTTCCTGAAAACGAGCGTCTAGAAAAAACTAAAGATATTTCTACCAGAAAACATCTCTACAAACAAAAAAACATCTTTCTGAGAGAGAGGATGTCTGTAAGAAACATTTTCGTTGAGATGTTTTCTGGTAGAGGAAGTTTGTCAACAGGAGATTTTTTTCGGTAGAGATGATGATGACTTCCCGGTGGAAATGTTTTTCGACAGAAATTATGACGAGTAATTTCGTTCGGGGAAGCCTCCGAGAACAACTACAGTACCTCCTCGATATAAGAGCATTCTAGGGCGGTTAGGGGAAGTGAATTCGGAGAAATTCGTCGCTGGAGCGTTCCTCCCTACTCGATATAAAAGCTCGCACGGGGTACATAGGTAAAGTGGGGAAAGCGATAAAACTCGCTCAAGCGGAACGTAGGGGAAACGCATAGGACTGTTTTTTGATAGAGATGTACCGTTTTGATTAAACAGGTTTTTATTGCTTGTCAGTGCTGCTGAACAGTGCTTGACGCTTCTCACGACGGGAAATGTGAATGACAAAAACACTTTTCAGTCGACTTAGGTCTATTGTGTATTGTGGCTAATATATAGTCTATTGTGGCTAATGTACCGCACGCACTTTTCGCCCAGTATAACAAGCGTTTGCCTCTCGCCGATATGTTGCGATATGCGATCTTTTTTTTCATATTCTCTGGAGCAGAGTCGAACCCCTCCAGAGAGGCATTTTTTGGCTTTCGCAGTTGGACTGCTACGCAGGCAGTTTTTTCAGGTGAGTTCTAGCTCATAAGACTAAATAACATGGAATTATAGTCATTAGCATAGACTATTAATTAATTTCTTTGATTTCAGGTACTGCGTCTCAGTCGAAGCCTTGCGGAGAAGCATTTTTTGGCTTGCGGCGTGGGACGATGTGACAGCGGGGTGATTTTGAGTCTATGTGTAAGTTTTTATCTTTCCTGATATATTTTTTGATTGTGTAACAATAATATGCAGTTACTAGTACTAATGGAATTTTTTCTCTTTTCATTTCAGAAAAATAATAAAAAATGAAATGGGAAACAAAAATGTTTCGAGGCAACGGCGTCGACGGGTGACAACAACCTTGCACCCAGTAGTGCAACATTGAACGCGTTTTAATTCCCAAAATATTAATTTTAGAAAAAAAAGTTTGAAGTAAAAGGTGTAGAAAATTTATAGATTCAAAACTTAGGTCATTAGCATTTTATTGTTTAAACAATTATTAGAAGAGATATGGGTCCGAAAGTCAATAAACAAATCGTAATAGTCGTATAAGTCCTAAACGGTAAGTGATACCAAAAGAATCATATAGCAAAAAAGATAGGAAATTTAATTATCTACAATAAAAGTTATTACCATTTTCGGCATTAAGTGCACGGTTACGGAGACATAGGCCGAAACGGTTTTTCTCAAAATGGCGGCACTTCCGCCCTCCAAATTTGTAAAGATTTTGTGCATTTACGTTCAGTACATGATACTGAACCTATTTAAAAAAAATACCTCCCGTTATTAAGTGCAAGAAAAAATTCTCCATTGCCTATACTATTACCAGCGCGGTAACGTACCCCGTTATCCTGTTCACTTGCTATGTGTTCTCCTGATGGTGCTACCAGCGTTATAATATTAGTTTTTAATTTGATATAACCACGAGCGGGAGCAAAATCAGCTACATACTCCCCGCTGGCTTGTACTATACATATCTATATATGGGTCATTCCATGTCAAATCGACCAATAGTTGGAATCGACCCCTTTCAATTTGGAGAATTGGATTTGATGAATTTGGAGAATTTTGAATTTTCGAAAAACGTGAAAACCCATGGTGTGTCGGTGTTTTTGTTTTTTCAAAAATATGGTTTTTTTAATTTTGGGAAGAACGTTTTTTTTTTACTTTAAAGTCAAGTAAAGTTGAGCAATCATGTAATTTTGTAATTTTTAGCAGTAAAAATGACTCGTTCATATGTATAAGTATGGGTCATTTAACGTAAAATCAACAGCTCGTATCCGCTTTTTCATTGTTTTCGTTTTAAAATCATGTTGTCACAAATTTATAAAGATCACGAAATTCAAAAACAAAATCATTACTACTACTAGAAGAAGGTGGAGGAGGGGGAGGCTAAAGCACTATTTACAAAGGCAGAAAATAGTTTATGGTGAACCTGCGATTTTACAAATATATTTCAACCACTAAAGGATAATGTAGTTCCAGTATTTACGATTTTTATGTTATAATTCGATTTTTTTAAAATCATTCAGAACTTCCTTCGATATCGACAAATTTCGATTTTTCACTGATTTCTAGAAACTTTACGAGGCACCATACTTATTAAGTTCAAAATTTATCGATAATTAATTGAATTATGATTAATTATAATTAAATTAATAATTAAATTATAAAATCGAATTAAAATATAATTAATAATTAATATACAATTAAATTAATTAAATTAATTAGACAAAAATTAACATTTTTCACGGAAGTTGTTAATATATCGGGACTACATCGTGCAAAAAAAGAATTAATGTGAGTTTGTTTGCATTTGCAAAACGCGAGTTTTTAGACTTTTTTTTTGAGGTCTGCTTCTTCTTTTTCTCATCGTTATTTTTTTTTATTCCTGATGAAGATGCTTCGGGTCACTGACAACATTTTATTGAAAAAATATCAAAATCGAAGCGACATGGCCTGCTGATTTGGCGTGAAATAACCAATCCTCGCTATCTCTATGAGTGCATGTTGGTAAAGAGACTTCCGGTCAATGTGCATAATCACGGACCCTCATGTACATACTGTCCAACTAGATATATGTATACACCTGCTGAACTCTCGTGTAATTTAGATCGTTCGTTTTATAGTATTACACGCCATCAAGCAATCTCCGCATCTGGGCTATATATGTGCAGGTGAGCAAGAAAACTGGTGTAAAATATGGGGAAAAATTAGAATTTACGATTTAATCGAACAAAAATTTATGTTTCAACGTTGTAATTGAAAATTTCCTTCTTTCAACTGATAATGAAAAATTATATTCATCAATTAATATCAATATCCATACCGCACAATTTTTACTGCAACTTTCGATTTAAAAAATCTATATTTCAACATCGTGGAAATAAGTGCTTTAATAATTACCTGGTATCATTACAATTTTTCAATTATTTTCACGTGTTCTCCTTCTGCATGGAAACATTTTAATACGTATATCAACAATTGGAAAATTGTATTGGAAAAAATATATATATAATATACATGAAATATATTGTATATTTCACATATATTTTTATTGCAAAACTAATATACCCTTGAATATTATTTAGTCAAGTAGTAAAATATATGGGCGAATGTACACTGCCATCCAAAAATTTGGAAAGACTCGCCCCGATTCGCTTCGCACAAAAAATGTCACTGCTCTTTTAAAAATGAAGATATTTCAATTCAACAAGCGGCGTTGCAGAGGGGACACATTCAGCATCATATTGCTTTTTCAAAAAAGAAAATCGATTTTTTTTTAATCCGGTACGTCCTTTGAAACATTGTCGTTTTTTGGATTTTTTTTTGCGTTGAAATTTTGGTGCACGACCCGTGAAATTTTGTTAACGCAGTGTCTCGTCATTCCGAAGCCGGATGAATAACCTGCATTTATTCGTGCGGAAATGGCCTACTCAAGGAAACAAACCTTAAGTATCTTAAAATTTTCTTAAGGAAATTATTTTAACTACCAAAGGAAAAAAACCGTAGAAACTCGGTTTCTACGTAGAAACCGAGTTTCATCAAACTAGCCAATGTACGCCGGCTTCCGGATGACGACCCGCAGACTTTTTTTTAAAACTATTTATCGCATGAAAAACTTGTGGGGAGGGGGGAGTATAAGCTTCAATTTCGTCTTTCAAAAAGTTCATTCACCGCAAATCATTCTTTCACCGCAAATATATTTGTCAAATAAAAAAGAAAAAAAATTATCCTTCGGCATTTCAACGATCGATTCTCGGCGTATTGCGCCTATAACGAAGTTTAATGCACAAAATGTAACCGCGGGCGCGCGTGCGACGCGAACCGTGACGATCTTATTACCCTCCGAAAATAATTCGTTGGCACGATTTACCTTCTATAAATGTTTGAATATCTATTAGGATTTGAGCGTGTATAGAGCGGGGTGCGGGCCATCCCAACATGATTACGTATAACATGCGTGGCGACGTTAAACGAATGAGAGAAGAATATATGCGATTTTCGCGAGGGTGGAGAGGGAAGGAGGCAAGAAATGGGATAGCGGAAGGGAGGAGGTGAGTACAGGGAGAATAAACGGATCTTCACGAGTATTATACAGCTCTGCCTGGTAGAATGGCCGTTATATGGCTGTGAGATGTTCTTCAGTTCGACTGAAAATTATTATCTCTACCTCACTATTTAACCAACGAGAATGGCAATCGAAATGCTTGTTTTTCTCTTACACACTTATACGTACACACTTACACTTACACGCTTACACTTACACACTTACACTTACACATTTACACTTACACATTTACACTTACACACTTACACACTTACACACTTACACACTTACACACTTACACACTTACACTTACACACTTACACACTTACACACTTGCACTTACACTTACACTTACACTCACACTTACACACTTACACTTACACACTTACACTTACACACTTACACTTACACACTTACACACTTACACTTACACTTACACACTTACACTTACACACTTACACTTACACACTTACACTTACACACTTACACTTACACTTACACACTTACACTTACACACTTACACTTACACACTTACACTTGCACTTACACTTACACTTACACACTTACACACTTACACTTACACACTTGCAGTTGTACTTGCACTTGCACTTGCACTTGCACTTGCACTTGCACTTGCACTTACACTTACACTTACACACCTACACTTGCATACTTACGCTTACACACATACAAATACACATGGGGCAGTTTTAATCCATTTGGACTGCCACTATAACCATCGACGGTGCTTCAAGTGGGCGGAATATTCGCAAACTGCGATGATGATACGCAACGGTAAAAGACAAGAAAGAGAGAGAAAGAATGAGAGACAGAAAGTGCATTGCGACGGCAAAAGATGCACCTCTCCTCGACAACGACGACGAAGAGGATTTGAGATCCTATCGGGATGACGCACTGCGTACGCACCTGATACCGGATTGTGCGTATACGCATCGCAAAGACGAGATATCTGTTCGCTCCTCTCTCTTTCTCTCTCCATCTTTGCCCTGGCAATGAGAGAAAACACCACGGTTATTGGCCATTTTGGAGCGATTGGCAGTCGACGATGGTGCATTTTGAATACGTCGAGAAGACGGGAATATGTGTCAATGACTGGGGGAATTTTTCTTTTCGTCTTTATCGAATGGGCCAATAGCTGTATTTCCTCGTATAAGGAGTATCCTTGTCTCTGTCGTCGAGTTATTTGACCGTAGGCTTATTTTAGAAGCTCACACTGACAACGCCGCCATCGACAGAAGTCAGGAGAGAGAAAGAGGGAGAGAACGAGAGAGAGAGACAAGGGAGGGAAGAGAGAAAGATAGCAGCTTTATAGCGAAACAGCATCCCTCTGTCGCGTTTTCTGATGTATATATCTGTATATAAACGTCCAACTAGTAATATATAGGTACGAACACAGAAGTGAACATGCAGCAAACTGGTTGCATCTCTCTCTTCACGCACGTTTTGCAAAAACTGCCTCTTGCCCCTCTCTCAGTCTCTCTCTCTCTCTGTCTCTTTCTCTCTATCACTCCTCTTTCTCTTAACGAGAGTGTGACTCACGGAGAGTTAAACGAAGGAGATGGGGTATAAGTTAGTCGGATGAGAAAGATGCACGACGAGGAAGACTCGTGGTCGGTGGTGATTGCGAGAGTGCGCGGAACACACCGCGAGAGTAATTAAAAGTAAAGTATTGCCACCGAAAATAACACACGCGCAGCGTTCAATAATAAATACGATTATGGTTGTGCAATCGTATCGTAAAATGTGGCTGCGTTAATTGTAGCATAAATGCATGGCAAGAGGGTTTATCGGCGTAACAACAATTTAAGTAAATTCCAGAGATTTTCTTTTATGTTCAGTAGAATTTGAATAAGATGGAATCTTTTATATAACATGAACTTCAATCGTAATTGAATTCCTGAAAATTGCGAATTATCTGTTGCCTTGGTAATTCATTTCAATAAAAACTATAATTAATTAATTAATTAACAAATTTCGCCAATTTATTCGGAATGCGTTATTGTCTAGAAATACATCGTCATTTCCTTAGGAATTTGCAATGGTTTTGATATAAATAACCAATTCATCTGGAATTAATAATTGTTTCGAAATAAATTCCGAATTTCTCCGGAATTTGTCATTTATTTTAAAATAAATGTTCTATTCTTTCGGTATTCGTTGTTGGTTCAGATGAAATCACTACATTTTCTCGACAATTATTAAGAGTTTCTAAATAAGTTACCAATTTTTCTTCAATTTTGAATAATTTTGAACTGATTGTGAATCGCCAATTCCTTCTGAGTTTATAGGTGTTTTTCATGGAATTATCAATTCCCCCGAAATTAGAAAAAGCTTGGGAAAAAAACCGGACAAGGGCGAGTCGGACTCGCCCTCCGAGGGTTCCGTACAAATGATTGATTATATACTTTAAATAAAGACTATATTTTTTATGATTCAATTAGAAATGTATAGTTTTCAGATTTTTCCCTATACTTGTAGTGTAAGATGGTATTACTTGCCAAATTTTATAGTTCTAGGTCAACGGAAAATACCCTATAAATTTTGATTCCCTTGAGAGTGTCAAAATATACGTTTGTTGCGGCATAAACGACCGTATCTTTTTTTCACGTTAACTAAGAAGTTTGATTTTTTCACAGCTTCAAGGGACTGTAGACCTGAGTATATGGTTTTGATTTCAACTGGATACCTCCACGCGTTCCTGAGATAAAGGGTCCTGACAGACAGACGGACGGACGGACGGATGGACAACAAAGTGATCTTCTAAGGGTTCCGTTTTTTCCCTTTGAGGTACGCAACCCTAAAAATGATCAATTCTTTCGGAATTTGTAAATGTGGCAATAGTATATTGTGCAACTAGTGCGGCAATTGACAACGCCGCACGAGTTGCACATACTATTTTTTATTGCGAATGCGGAATAAATCCCAATGTAAAATTGCCCCGGTGGGTGGGGGGTCCGGGGCGAAGCCCCAGTGGGGGTCCAGGGGCGAAGCCCCGGTGGGGGGATGGGGGGCCAAGTCCCCCCACAAACCAAAAATAAGAACTAAAAAGTTAAGAAATATACAGGAAACTTAGTTAACCAACAATGAAAACAATTTTATTTTGAACAAGAACAAGAACCGCATGAGTAATAAAATAGTATGCGATCCATCACGTCAACCTCAATTCAGTTTTAATATTTCGGTTGCGTTTTTGTTTTTGTTGAATTTCACCAACGTTATTCTTTTATTTAATTTCGGCACTGAATTTGCGTGCGCAAAGGATAATAATCATAATTTGCGTGCGCAAAGTAAACTTTGCGCGCTTACATTATAAAATGGGCAAAAAGCTACTTTTCAACCGTAACAGCGGGCGTAAAGATACCGCTTTTCCCGCATGAGTAATAAAAAATAAATCACCAATCCATCCCATCGGTAATCTGTGAGTGGTAGTCTTTAATGCCATTTCCGCTGATCCCTAGTCTATATAGTCTTAAGTGTCGTAAGTACAAAAGGGAATTATCGACGATCAGGTCTGGTTGAAGCCACTTGTGTAAAGTTGTTATTTTTAACATGCTACTCCATTCCCGACGAGAGAGTTTCGAATCATAAAAACCACCTGTGCTCCAATTTCGTACCTGTTCTATACTGGATTGTATTGTAGATTAATGGTACAAAAATGTATGTATCGCTAGGTGTATAATATATATTTTTATATAGCCGCGATAAATTCAATATCTCACTTATATATCGGATGTATCCAAGTAGATATATCGAGGATAAATTGTGGATATGGAAAAAATAGAAAAAATATATATTTTATTCGTGAAACGACCAGTAGGGGAACGTGGAGCTTGTTGTAACAGTTTTCGGAAAAAGGCCTGTATTGCCTAAAATATGTATACTTTTATGATTGTGAGAGTAAGAGGGTTTGTAAAGTATATATCTGAGCACTTATTCCAATTAAAAAATAATTTTAAATATTTACCCATTTTTTACTCCAGACACCTTTTGAAAAAATGGGAGTTGTTACAACTCCATATTTGGGATTAGTTGTAATAGAAAAAATGGGAGTTGTTACAACTCCATATTTGGGGTTAGCTGTAATAGGCTCCGGGCAAGTAGTGACAATGAAAAGACTGGCAATATTTATAAAAACTAACACGTTTTTATTGGTTATCAGTCTTGAATTATCCATGAATTATCCACATCTTGGTTCATTCTTATGATGATCATAATCTTTGACTATGAATAATTAACATGACACTTATTATGAATATCATAGATACTTTTTTTTATCGCAACGTTTTACTTAAAAAAAAATGAATATGGCTCTTTTGACTCATCTCTTAGCTTAATCAGTCTTCATCTGAGTTGCAGTTTAGGGAACTCGGATGAAAGTAATTTCATTTTACTTTTTTTTTATATATCTAGAAAGTGAGACATGACACAAGTCGTAATTTTGGCTGCTGTTCGTTTGCTGACCCTTTTCTCCAAAACTTTAGTTACTGCCGATTCATATACATCCAGGGTTTTTAATCTTCTCTCGGTTTTTCTCTTGTAGTCTCTCATTCTAAGAAAAATACAATACAATAACTTAGCATATTTTTCTGGGTAATATTAGGGTAAAGAAGAATAAGAGAATGCACAAAAAGCTGCAAATAATTTGTAATACTATGTAATCACTGTACTACTATTTGTGCACACTTATCAGAGAGCCAAAAAAAATGCACGCACACCGGGCAAGTTGTAACATGTTACAACATGCCCCTGCTTTTTGTTACAACTTGCCCCATGGGCTCATTATGTCTACTCAATGAAATATCTTATAAACTACAAACTTTAGAAGAATTTTTAAAAAAGCAAATGAAAGCCAGTTGAATTTACATTGTAACAATGAAAACACAATGAACAATTAATTTAATTTTAATAGTCAAAATCAAAATTTTCATAAATATTTTTTTTTACGATACCTGGCCGAAGCAGGGCTGTGTGCACATCTTCTCGTTTCGATGTCTGGCGGGGTTTACCTTATGCCTTGAGTTATAAGAAGGACATTCAGCAAAAATTTGAGATCAAAATGTTTTTAATTCCCGGTCAAAATTCAGTGTTACTAATTACCCCTGTTACAACAAACCTCATTCTCTTCTATCTTAGCGGATAAGGAAATAAGCGGTTGATGCCACACTTATTACACAAAGTATAGATCAGTCTATTTAGTTCATTTTACACGTTGCTTGAAATTCGTCGCTTGTCATTGATCAAAGTATTATGGAAACTTCTGGTCTGAGACGTCACAGTTTCTTCAAGATCGGCTTAAAAGTCAATACATGATTAGACGGTACCTTCGAAAAGACAAATTTGAACAAGTGTTTTTACATGCTCATATAGATATAATATTATCATATTCTGATATAGATCGAAGCAAAACTAAAAAAAAAAATCCGAACTACGTCAAAGTCGATCAGAAAGCACTTCAAAAACTACTGCACGTTCTCAAATTTTCCGGTCTTTTTCTAGAAATGAAAATATGATCTAAATATTTTTTTTTCAAACATACAATTAAAATTTGGAAAAAAGTACACGTAATTTTTCGACTGTCTCAGCTTTCACAGGGACTTTCGGCGGTCCCCCTCTTAAAATATGTGGAATATACCCAATGGAATATGCGCAAGATAATACGGAAAGTGATAAAAAGGAATATTCTACCGTCTACTTTCAAACGGCCATAAAATTTGTCGCACGTTTCCGATGGGGGCACATATTGTCTTTCAATGTTATAAGTTGTCGATTTTAACGCCGAGAGCCACATTCTCACCGAAACTCTGCACGTTCGAATATTGGCTGCGAAAATGTAAGTGTTCATTGAACGTAAGTTCATATTCAGTGAAGTCATCAGTAAATGCCATTATTTGGTGAATTAAAAATAAAAACAGCCACGTATTGTTTATCTTTCTTAACTCTCGCTGGTCATATCTCAAAATAATTCCAAGTTAGTCACACTGGATCAATTTGACCCGAGCGACTTTTTGAATGGTTATCAAAAAAAGTACCGATCCGATTGACTTAAAAAAAATATAGGAATTATCTTTGAACTTTTCAGTATGTGAAACAAAAAATCCAGTTTTTTACTTAAAAAATTGTAACTCTCTTAGTTTTAAAAATTCGTTGGGAAAATTTCTACACGATACTCTGGATATATGATACTTCAAGAAAAAAAAATACTACTCCCAATATATAGTACTTAAAGAAAAAAAAATACTTCGAATGCATACGTTCCAAAAGAGGTATTTATTCCGCCATGTGAAAATATCAAAAATCTGTGATGGCTACCTACAATAAATACTTCAAAATTCCACCAGAGGGCCGGGAAAAACCCACGAGGGCCCGGACAGTTAGAGATATTTGAGCTTAAAGTGAGAGCTCGGGTCAATTTGACCCACGGTGACTAGCGAGGGTTAATTATTAATTTCTAGTCAGCATATACTGTAATTAACATAGAAAATCGTTACCATCATAACGATGCTATCATAGAAATGACTAACCCCTTATCCTTATGCATCTTCGCCAGATTCACTCTTAGTCAAACGATGAGTAGCATCACTTTTTGCTCCTTGGCATTATTTGCTGTGTTTGTAATGACATCAGGAAAAACGGTAATACGAATGATCAATTAAACGGAAAATATAAAACGTGTTTTGAATTTACAAAATTGCAGAAGATCCAATTGTTTTTTTTTACGCTTAAACTTCAACAGATAACTTCAGTCGACAGCGTTGATAAGCAATGCATGAACCACGACTACGCCGGCTCCTGCCGAGTAAGTCGTTTTTTTTTAATGTTAACGATAATTCGAACAGTTGCAAACGATTTACTTGTGAAAATAAAACTATTTTTTGTTGCGAACAGAAAGAATATAATTCTTTTGCCAAAACAGAGGCGGACGAATGGATCGATCTCAAAGTTTCATGCAATCGTCCACTAGTTTGTGCGCGAATCGGTAGATTTATCGCGGGAATTGAGACAACGAAGCCCCTCAATGGAACGCAATGCGGCCCGAAAAGCGTGAGTATTTGGCCTCAGGCAACATTGAAACGTGAAAGAAAGTTTTAACGATCTTCGAGTGTAAATCCTTAATGAGGCTTGTTCCTCATTGCATTAGGCATTAAGATTGATGTATATGAGGCATTCCACACGAATTCGATCTCGGTCTGACTCGTAGTACCTCTGAAGATTTTTTCTGATTTTTTTTGCAGCGATTTGACTTGACTATAATTTTATCAATAAATTATTTAAGCCCAAATTAAAAAATCTGAAAAAAATAAAAGAAATCTCAATTTTTATGTGAAAAATTGCAAACGTTGAGCCAATGTCAACGATTTCGATTTTTGAAGTGAAACTTCTTTGCTGACGCGGTAACAATTTTCAAAGCGCCACTAAAAGGTAAGACCGCAAGAGGGGAGCAGTTAGATACGTGGTGGGGAAACTGGCAATAAAGAAGAGTGCCTCAGCATCTCCCCTCCAACGATTAACACTACCAGTAAATCGAAGGGAGAGGGGGTAGGTATATCTAGCAGTGAACGGCAGGCAGTGGTTACGGAGCGGAGGCAAAGGGGGCAGGGACATGATAGCTTTGTAATTCTAACTGTTATGTACACACTCGCCGAGATAGTCCAAGACCAGCCGGGAGTGGGGGTATAGAGCATAGAAATACAGTATGGGCTACGCATAGAACGTCACCCGAGAAAAAGAGATAGCGGCTGGTGGTGGCCAAGTCTTGTCTCTTTCTAACAGTAGCTAATGAGCGAGATGGAAAGAGATAGCTATTGGCCGCTCTCCGGTTCTCTCTTTGTCTAACCTGGCGGACATTTAGGCTGTGGCTTCAAGTACGGATAGCGTAGTCCATACCTTATGCCTATGGTGTAGAGGGTATTCTCGGCCGTCTCGGGCTCCCTCATATGGAGTAGTCGCATGGGAAATAGTCTCGCACTCGAGTAACTAATTCAGAGGGCGATTCATAAAAATAAGAAATTAATTACCACAGCTTATTCTTATTTGTGTATATCTTGTAAAATATACTTGGAAACTTTACTTTAAAATCTTTCTTCATTATTTAAGATCGTACCGGCATTTTTACTATTCTCAATAATTATCTCGATGTTGATTAAAAAAAAATGAGAATGATTTATCTTTATCTGTACATCGCTGATTAAAAACAGTATTAATTTCCATTTAACCTCTGTATTCAATAGTATTGGAAAGAATTCATTTAAATAACATATAGATATATATTTGCGTTGAGATTGGGTTTTCTTCATACTTTTTTTAATCACAGCTAAAAGCAAGAGATTTCACTTCTAGCGAGCGTGGCCTCCACGCACAACGATTTTTTTTTTTCAATATGAGGAGGACCCTGAATTGAGTGGGCCGTTAATCAAACATTTTTGTATGTATTTAAAAAAATATTTGGATAAGGGCCCACTCAATTCAGGTTTCTCTTTCTATTTTTTTTCAAATTTTTTTTTCGTAAAGACTTGTTATAAATAGAAGAGAATCCCTGCCCACTTTGGCTAAATGCTTGAAATTTTTCATATGAAAAACGGGATTTTTGTGATTTTTTTCAGATTTTTTCAATTTAAAATAAGATTTTTTTTAATAGAAGAAGAAACCTGAATTGAGTGGGCCCTTATTCAGACAATTTTTTAAGCATCTTCAATTCATACAAAAATGTTTGGATAACGGCCCACTCAATTGAGGTTTCTCCTATTAAAAAAAAAAAAATCGCAAAAGCTTAGTTATAAACAGAAGGAAAACCCTGCCTATTTTTGCTGAAGGCTTGAAATTTTTCATATAATAAAGGGATTTTTGTGATTTTTTTCAGATTCTCAAATTTGTTCATAAAATTATAGTTAAGTCAAATCGCTAAAAAAAATCCTGCTACAAAATCATGAAAAAATCGCGGACAAAATCGAAGAGGTGAAGGGTCAGGCCCAGGTCGAATCGTTGTGGAATGCCCCACATCAAAATTATTAGATACTGAAATAAACATGTGACCGTTTCATGCACAATTGTTCACAGTTTTGCCTAAATGAAGTTTGTGTCGATGGCCCAGTACCAGTGCAAAATGAACTTCTCACCGAAGATGTTTACGAATGCCGCCTGAATAAAGCGAGGCAGGAATAAAAAAGTTTCTGTAGCTACATGTTTAAAGGAAATTATAAATATTTTAATTATTGGACTGTTTAACGATTCAAATAAAGTGGATTTGGAAAGAATCGTTCAAGGGATGTTAAGTTGGAATAACAAAAAAAATTCAGAATTTTCTGCATCTACTGAGAAAACAGATTATTTGTAATAAAGAAATATATTTAGTTGGCACTTTTACTTAAACATTCCTTAACTGTGACAAAATTTGTTAATCGTTAAGAAATGTTTTATTTGTCGCAAAATAATTTATTAAATGTTAAAAAATAATTGATTTCGCTATATTCAACTTTACATTTGTTAAAAGTTAATAAATCCTGATACATTGTTTTCTCAGTGTCCGTTCTAAGTAAATATCGTAATTTTACACTTTTCATCAAATTTTCTCCAAAAATACATCACAATGTTGATTAGAACTGAATTAAAAAACGAATCGCTTGAAAAGGCCATATTTCAAAAAATTTACAATAAAAAAAAAACTGAAAAATTCTATCTAATTTTCTGAAGTGGAAAAGAAGGTGCTTGTTCATTAAAAAATTTGTGAGGACAAAAAAGCAAGAATAAAAAGGCAAATTTGGATTTTTACGATTTCTTCAATAAATATTTGGATTCTTATAGAATCTAAACTTTTCATTGAGACTGCAGCCTGCGCTCAAGAATCCGTTTTAATGGTGTTGCGTGTGTCGTTTTGTTGGCTGGTGGCATTTATGGATAAAAAGGAGTAGAGGAAATGGCATGTGTGAGCCGTAGGTGTATAAATAATATTGCGTATGTGTCTTGGGCTCGCATTAGGATAATTGTAAAAAGAAGCTGGTAATATGAGCTTTAAAATGAGGGGAAATCGATTTTTCTTACACACATAAGCGAGGATACGTCTACGAGTAATAATAAAAGCGAAAAGATCGAAGATACGGTGCAACGGTGTGCGGCTAAAGAACGAGCGAAGGAAGTGTGTACCGCGGGAGGAGCGTGCCAATTCCGGTAATTACGAACCGCAGGTACACCTCTGTATCTCTGAAACCGCACCGCTGATGGCAGTGAATAAGTACGGAAGGCAACAGGTATATATGGGATATTCAATGTAATCCAGATTCGAGCATTTACATCTCTACCCATTGAAATTCTCCGGTCGAATGATTTTATACCGAAATACAGTTCTGTCGGCACATATCTACTTTTTTTTAACTCCACGAAATAACATCTCAATAACCCAAAAGAAAACCCTCAAAATGGACATTTGCACATTGCTTCCTCATCTTCATCCATGGTACACATAGCTTCCGTTATCACAAAGTATAGCCATCAAATTTGGCTTCCTCATAAAGGAAGCTTTGTTCGCGACCGAAAAACATGAGTAACAATTAATGTGCAAATTTTCCAAATTCTTTCAAATTTCTAATCAAGTTCAAATTTCAGTATAATATCTGGCAAATAGCCGAAGCTAGAGTATTTACGCTATTTTTCAAAAAAAAAAAAAAATTCGATAAAATTTTAATTATTCAATCGATTTTCGCCAAATTTGATAGCAAACATCCTCGATAGCTATATACTTGCTCTCTACAAAGTTTCAGTGCAATGTTTTGAAAATTGTACAAGTTAGAGCGCTTGTGCTATTTTACAAAAAATTCAAAATTTCATAACATTTAAATCCTTTGAACGATTTTTGCCAAATTCAATATCAAATAATATTGATAGCTATACTAGTTCTGCACAAAGTTTCAGTGCAATATCTGAAAAATTGCAAAAGTTAGAGCGTTTACACTATTTTTAAAAAATCAAAATTTCATAAAAAGTTAATCCTTCGATCGATTTTTGCCAAATTTAATACCGAACAACCTTCATAGCTATATAATAATTCTGTACAAAGTTTCAGTATAATATCTTAAAAATTGCAAAAGTTAGAGCGTTTACGCTAATTTAAAAAAAAAATCAAAATTTTATAAAATTTACATTCTCGATCGATTTTTTGCATATTCAATACCGAACAACCTTAATGGCTATACTAATTTTGTACAAAGTTTCAGTGGAATATCTTGAAAATTGTAGAAGTTAAAGCGTTTACGCCACACGAAAAAAACGACTTAGCTGAGGTAACAAAAAAAAATATTCGACTCTACCAACTATCTTAGCGCTCTGAGCACCAGACGAGAAGTTCGATGGATCAACGATTTTTATATGATTGGCTCTTAAATGTCAGACCAACTAATTTTTTAGTTATTCGGCCAACCACGAGTGAAATGGTTGTTTCAACTATTTTGCTCGTGGTTTATTATAATTTTTTTTCTACATCTACACAATATTTTTTTTAAACATTTCACTCTTTGAATGTCGCTACACATATGAAGTTTACAATGTCATAAAGTTTTGTCTTTTCTTCCTGAGAAGGTAAAAGAAGACCCTTTTTTTATGGGAATCCCCCGTGTAAAAAAAATTAGTCTATATTACATCTACGATTAGTCTCTCACGTAGTCTACGAAAAGTCTCTCTAATGGAACAATATAGACTTTGGATATAGACTTTCCAACGAAATTTACATTCCACAATAAGTGTCTCATAAGTCTATATACTAATAAGTCTATATTCATATAGACTAATAAATCTATATGAACATAAATTCATAACCCGCTCTTATTTAGGCTTTCAAAAGTTATTTTTTAAAATATGAATATCGAATTATGAGTATAATTCGTTATTTATGTAGACTTATAAGTTTACATAAATATAGACTTGGGTCGGGACTTCACATCTGAATGTGAATTCAGGAATCGAACTTATTTTGTCTCTTAAAAGTCTTTCAAAAGTCTCTCTTTTAGAATAAACACAAATGATATTTGTATTTATTCGCCGCAAATGTAACTCCAGGATTCCTGACCCCTCATAATTTAATTCGAGGATTCCTGAGCCCTCATAAGCCCAGTGGCCGTTCATAACTTAACTTATGAGGGTTCATGAATCCTGGAATTAAGTTATGAGCGGTCATTTAACTTATGAGGGGTCAGGAATCCTGGAATTCAATTTGGGCGAAAAAAATACAGATATCATTTGTATTTATTCTAAAAGAGAGACTTTTGAAAGACTTTTGAAAGAGAAAATAACTTCGATTCATGAATTCTCATTCAGTTGTGAAGTCTCGACCCAAGTCTATATTTATGTAGACTTATAAGTCTATATAAATATTGACTTATGCTCATAAGTCGATATTCATATTTTAAAAAAATGACTTTTGAGAGCCCAAATGAGAGCGGGACATGAATTCACGTTCATACAGATTTATTAGTCTACATGAATATAGACTTATTATTATATAGACTTATGAGACACTTATTGCGGAATGTAAATTTCGATGAAAAGTCTATATCCGAAGTCTATATTGTTCCATTAGAGAGACTTTTCGTAGACTACGTGAGAGACTAATCGTAGACTTAATATAGACTAATTTTTTTTACACGGGCCATTTCGGATTCAACCATTTTGCATTTTGCCGCAATCTATTAAATATCCATACTAAAAAATAAAGATATCAAACATAGACGAACTTGGAAAGGTTATAAGCGTCGAGGGGAAAGTTTGTTTGTGCGAGAGGAAGCCACCTGGCGGATTTTTGGGACACTGACAAATCTGCAGTTATGATCATATCATTGGCTACAGTGCCTATAAAATTCGTTGTCCATTCTTTCCTCTCTTGAATACTATTTTATTAGTTAGACTGACTAATCAAGTCAGTTGTATTGACTAGTCGCGTCAACTAACTATGAATAGTAGTTGGAACTAATGCTAGGTGGCTTTTATAACGAAGCAAATGGTTACGGTAACCGAAATATAGCCAACTAATAATCAGTTGGTTCTCCCAACCAAACATTTTTTTTCGTGCAGAATTGATTCTCAATTATTTCTAAGATTGCACTGAGATGTCATGACGAGCATACGAGTCGACATGGAATACTCCATGTACACTTTATACATGTCCTAAAAGCAATTTTACAGCCGTTCACCCTCGCTCACACTCTCGTATACCGTATTACGATCTCGCACCGGATAAGTTAATGCTCGTATACAGCCGAGTGCCGATACTTGCACGATCGCTGCACGAGGAAAAAAAAATAACAAAGTGCGTTGAGGCAAAACCCAAGTGTTGTACAGCAAATACACATATTGCGACGAATGACTAGCGTAAAAAGGAAATAATCTACAGCTATTTGTGAAACGGTGAATTTTTTCTTCGAGACTATCAAAAGAAAAGAATTTCAAAGAATGTGTTAATCATAATCCATTTTTTAAATTTCCATCGATGACTGAAAATTTCGGTACTTAATTAATTAATTAATTAAAACAAAATCATTAACTTTATTTCACATTTTTTTATTTGTCAATAATTTTCGGTATAAATCTATCCTTTCATACATTCAAAGATTTATAATAGTTGATAATTTTTTTTTTTTTTTGTACAATTGAAATAAATTTCTCTCGTCGGTGAAGCGAAGGAAGATCATTTCCCCCGCACCTGCGGATCAATTCGCTTCTTCCGCCACTTCGAGCTGCACAATTAGAGTTCCCCATTGTTTCTTAACGTTCCGGAAAATCGCGCGTGCTCCGATCTTAAAACGATCGCGAGATACATCGATAAAATTGAATTATCATCCGCACATTTTGATCTTATCCGAGGCATATGCTTATATAGCCCGTGTGTACAACATGTAACAAAGTATTACAAAATGCGTTCATCCGCATTTATTTTTTTCCTTTTTACATGTACGTGCATCTTCATTGATAAGACTCTGATAAGACCGCTTATCTGCTGCGATATATCGAAATTAAGAAATTACATGTACATTCCGCGACGTGTAATTTTCGGGTAACGAGCGCATTCTGTTCATTCGTTATGAAACTGCGAAGCATTGCTTCGTACATGATTGGAACCACACGGGAAATAATTGAATTACGAGGATTAGTTTGCAGTCCATTAGCTTCCAGGCTAATTGCTGGATTAATTGAGTTACATTATTACCACTGGACTTCTTCTCTCTCTCTCTCTCTCTTGGCTCTGATGTACACTGCCGTCAAAAAGTTTGGAAACACTCGCCCTGATTCTGCGCCGCACAAAAAATTTTACTGCTCTTTTAAAATGGAAGATATTTCAATTTAACAAGAGGCGCTTCAAAGAGGACGTATTAAGCTTCATTTCCCTTTTTCTAAAAAAATTTTTCGATTTTTTTTTAACCCGGTATGCTCATAGTAACATGGTCTTTTTTCGGCATTTTTTCGCGTTGAAATTTTGGTGCACGACCCATGAAAATTTTTGTTAACTGTTTTTGACATGAAAAACTTGTGGGGGGGGGGGGAGTGTAAGCTGAAATTAATTTTTTTTTTAAGTTTCGACGATTTGTTTCCCAAAAATGATCAATTTTTCGCAAAAAAACGACCATATTAAATAAATGTAGCCTAACTCTAAAACTACTGAGCTTTTGTGAAATCACCAAAAGGGGAAATTTTTGTATAGAATTATTTTTGATTTAATAAAAAAAATGCACAATTTTTTTTCGAAATTTCTTCATTCGAAATTTTTTTCTGTCGACGAGATTTTTTTTTTATCTTCAACAATCGGGTTTCTTACCTCATCTACACGGCTTTTTCATCGAAAAACCTCATCTATATGACTTTTTTTTATCGGAAAACGCGTTTAGATGAGGTAAGAGACCCGATTGTTTGAGGTAAAAAAATATCTCGTTAACAGGAAAAATTAAACAAAAATAGAAAAAAAATTCTGAAAAAATTTCATTGAAACAAAAATAATCGTATGCAACTTTTTACCCTCCTAGTAATTTCACGGAAACCCAGTAATCTGAATATTGTTGCGAAAAAAAATCGAAAGAAACTTTTTAAAAATACAAAATTGAAGCTTATACTTCCCCCTAGAACTTTTTTATGTAAAAAAAAGTTCAAGCAAATTTGCATGGATTGTGCGCCAAAATTTCAACGTCAAAAAAAAGCCAAAGAAAGACCATGTTTCAAAGAACTTTAAAGGGTTAGAAAAAAATTGAAATTTTTTTTTGAAAAATATAAATGAAGCTGCACATGTCCCCTTTAAAACACCGGTAGTTGAATTAAAATATCGTCAATTTTAAAAGAGCAGTGAAACTTTGTGTACGGAGTGGCATTGGGACGAGTGTTTCCAAACTTTTTGACGGCATTGTATATCTCGTCTTTTCAGGATCGCCTCCGCTCGCATCTATCGGTAGATGTAATGAAGGCACGTTTACAACGTGTCCAGATCCCACCCACTTCCTTGCTGTACGAGACATAATGTTCAACTGGATTTCAAACGCAGATAAATGTATTTTACGTTTATGCAATCAACTTTTCCTCACAATCTGTCTCGTATTATCTCAGTCAATCCTTGTTTTTCGTCATTACGATGAAATATCTTTGATCGCGGTGATCCCTGCAGCGATAAATACACGCGATTGATTCACTGTGCTAATGGACTAGCCAGCATTACGTATCGAATCGGATACTAGAGCTGGGTTGAGGTAGGGAGAAAGGTGTCCAAACTGATCGCCGTAGGTGAAATAATCCCTACTGATTTTATCGTAGCTTCGTCTCGTAAATGACGAATGCAATACGTTTCATGCTAGGAAATATAGCGGCCAGTATTCATTCGCCACGATCGCTCGTCAATTCGCCGAGAAAGTCGCTCAAAATCCAAATCCTATCAGCTGATCTAAGGTGACTAAGGTACCTGCGGGTAATAAGACATAGCTGAGGGATGTAATAAAATGAAAAATATTCAATTTAATTAATAATTTTTAATAATAATCATTATTTAAGTACATTTTCTATAAAACATAAGCAAAAAATAGTAACTTTTACCATAAACGCAAACAAAATTAAACATTTGTAAAAATCTTAAGAGTAGGCCTTATTTTTCTATAAATAGGATGGTAACAAGGCCTGCGGCTTTGACATACTTGAATAATCAAGCTTAACCCTTAAACTCATTACTATTTTTTTACCTTCGAACGCATGACTCGGGCCCGAAGCACCCCATTCTGTTCTTGATCATAAAATCGGCCCTATGCTGATAAACACACTTCCTCGGGCGCTATTCTCTTCTTTTTTTTATAAGGAAGAGAATATGGAGAATATTTCTTCGTTTGTCACCTCCTTTTTTAAATAAGTATTTTTAATTTTTTAACGACTCAACCAATCTTAAAAATTCAAACGGCGTTTTGAAGGAGAAACTTCAGACTATTGAAATAAATTACTGTCGATTTATTCAGTTAAAAAAGTATATTTATTTGGGCCATTAAAAATGATGAAAATCAGTAAATTGAAAATTTTGTTTTAAGAGTTTCTTTTATTATACATTCGTACAAAACGTTGAAGTGATTCAACAGAGCTTACTGTCATACAAAAATTTGTATTTTGTATTATTGTATTTGTATTGTTATATTTGTAAATCTTCTTCCTCGTCAGAAAAAATATCGGTTGCGTCAATCTTCTCTTTTTGTTAGAGTGTATCCATAACCTCTGAAATGGAGTGCAAATTGTAGCGTCGAGACATTAACTGTACCATTTTTCGAAAATTGTTATTGTTTATTGCAAATAATGCAATTTATTAATAATATATTTCAATATTATCATCAGATTCCATAATAGTATATATAATATGATGATTCTAGTATAAAATATAAAATTAACTTACCGTCACAAAAGTTAAATGTAAACTCACGACTGGGGTTTGTACACACCCCACACACGATTTGGGAACACACTGCGTGACAGCCAATGAGCAACTGGAGGTACGACTGACCTGACACTGCTTATAAACCTTCGAACTGAATTATCGTTCAGACCAGGAGTCGAAGTTCAAAATTCGCGTGGGGTGCGTTTGGACCCCGGTCATGGGTGTAAGGGTCAATACATTTGGTATTTGAGTTTTCCATTTTTAAGAAGATTACTCGATGTGCAAAAACAAAAACCTTACTCTTTTTCATTAAGAAAAATGACACAATTTGAAAAAAAAAAATTTTGTCCTTAAATTTCATCCATAACAGATGTAGAATCATGAAAAAAAGTCAAACAAATCAATTTTTCCATTTTTAAGAAGATTACCCGATGTTCAGAAACAAAAACCTTGCTCCTCTATTTTTTTTTAAATTTTGATCAATCGGTCAGGGAAAACCGTTCAATGGATCGATCCGCAAATTTACAGGATTATTAGGGGTAGATTGACCTGTAAAAATCCCCTAGAATATTGGCCTTCCCATTAACATTAGCAAATT
This sequence comes from Alloplasta piceator, assembly GCA_946863875.1. Classification (NCBI taxonomy): domain Eukaryota; kingdom Metazoa; phylum Arthropoda; class Insecta; order Hymenoptera; family Ichneumonidae; genus Alloplasta; species Alloplasta piceator. The sequence continues at coordinate 57,898,422 of OX333071.1, forward strand.
AAGGGAAAAAGTCACTTTTTTGTACTTTTTTCAAGTGAGTATTGAGGGTAAACCAAAAATTCTACATAACTCTTGAAGGAATCTTGTAGGAAATTTATTTCAATTTCCGAAACTGCCCGATTAATTTCTGTACGATAATTGGTTGCTGATATATAAGTGGTTAAAGACAAAAGGATCCTTTTTCATTTAAAATCACATATCTCCATAAAAAAACAACGTAGAAAAACATTAAGAAAAAGAAAATTGAAGCTGGGTAAACAGGCTACCTGGTTCATGTATTGGTTTAGTTGGAAAAAAATTATCGAAGCCCATGGACTAAAATTTAAAAGATAAAATAATTGCGAAAATTTTCTTTCGCGCTATTTCTTAAAATTTTGTAAGAACCGTAACTCCTAAACATTTTTTATCAAAAGATCTGAAAATTAGACACTTGGAGCTTCTAATGATCTTGCTTTTTTAATGATCTCGATACGACCATTTTTTACTGAAATACAGCCTGTCCGGAATCACCGAAAAAATTGGGAAATTTTTCGGTTTTGTATATGCAAACATCTTCTCGTGCAGCAACTTGTTGGGATATTCCAATTTCCAATAAAATCTGGGTCAAAATTTTTCAGTGATGCCCTAAAAGGGGAGTCCTGGCTAAATCCCCGGTGAGTCCCCAGTGGTGTCCTCATTCACGCTAGCCAGCGATCTAAAAATTGATAATTCGATTATATCTCGATCGGGAATTGTTGGAGCAACCCCGAAATGAGTGTCCCTGTGCAAACATTTTCTGGGATTTTCCAGTTTCCTGTAAAATCTGAGTCGGGATTTCTTAGGGATACCCTAATAAGGGAGTCCTTGCTGGATCCCTGGTTGGCCCCAGGTTGATTCCATATCATAACGCTAAAACCGTGTATTTTTTATTTCATATTTTTGTTATTACAAATTGCGACTTATTACAGGGCGCGCTTCAGCGAGTCATTTGAGCAACACACCTTCACGCAATGTTTTAGTCATTAATAAAGACAATGTGTGTAGTTCAGGTGCCTTCCCGAAAAGTGCCCATTTTAATGAATATAATTTATTCAACGATCCTATAGGATTCTTCAATAATTCACTATCGATTATTCAAGCATCAAATAAGATCCGCCCTGGACACAGTCACGGATCCATTCGGGAGTCCATGCTGGATTCTATTTTACAAGAGTTTCATTCCGGTAATGGAATCTGGTTCGATCTCCAGAATGATCCTGATCTGTTACTAGGATGAATTACGCGAATCCAGCTGTGGTTTAAAAAGGTGGTTTTTCAATTTTTGTACCCTCAAAAGTGCCAGTCATAGAATCTTGCACCTTTTTCCCTTCAAATTCTGCATTGCCAACTACGGATATATTGAAGACTCGTTTGTAACCACACGGAAATTTATGTATTTAAAATATATGCAAAATTGCGTACGAAATATATTCAAAATATAATTACCGTATATAAATAAATGTATTTAAAATATATTTTTTATAGATGTGTAATATATTTATTTGGATAGATTTTGCCGCTTTTCGCTTATGTACGTATATCTTGAATGTATTTAAAATATACTTTAGATATATATAAAATATATTTTAGATGTATGTAAAATGTACGACACATACATACAATATATATTTTATATATATGATGCATACATCTGAAATATAGATTAAATATATGTTGCATGTATTCCAAATATAGTTGAAAAATGGGCTGCATACATCCCGAATATGGGTTGAATATGCAATACCCGCGTAGAAATTTCCGAAAATCGGAAATTCTCTAGGAGAATCAAATACAAAAGTACGAGTTCATGAGAAGCCGGCAAGAACTCCTTATATGGCTTCATTTACGCCGGACTTCTGTTAATTTTCCGTTCTCGCGCCCTCCCTTATAAGCATACTCGTCGTATCCTCCGTATGGGGGTTCAGCGGTTGCCGCTCTGCAACATCTCGCGGCGAGTCTGGAAACTATCGCAACGCTGCCTATACGTTACGAACATGTGGCAGGCGCCCGATCGCTTGTTCTCGCGGGATAAACATTATACTATGTAAATCATAATGAAAAGTGTGAATACAATAAACTTAAATAATTAAATAAATATTATGTTAGTTAGTTATGCTACCATTTATGTTGCATATATGGTAGCATATATTAAGAATATATGCAGGATATATGGGAGATACATGTGAGTCACACCTATCTCTCATATATGTTGCAAATATACCAGCATATATTAAGAATATATGCTAATATATATGCAACATATATGTGTGGATTAAAAATATATGTACATATATTCGAAATATATCCACATATATTTCGCGTATATTAAAAATATATAAATTTCCGTGGGGGTAATATGACAAAATAGGCGATACGAGTTGATCGGGTAGTTAATAAAAAGCGAAGAATATTTTTGTCGACAAATCTCGCGAATTATCGTTCTCGTTAAGAGCAGGCGCAAATTAAGCGACTAGAGGGTAAAAGATTTAATATCTTCACAGTGAGCTTCAATGATCGGACATTGCCAAGCTTGCAAAGTCCATTGCATCTTTGCTTTTAATAATGTGAGAACGCGTTTGTGCTCCTGTGGTACATGTCCTTAATAGGCCGATAGTGCAAGAGAGATGGAGAAAAATGGAGATAGAGGTAGAAATAGAAAGAGAGAATCGTGTTTGCGAATCTTTCGCGTATTTGAAATACACGCGAGCGCGTGGCTCGTGTTCGTTTCTTGGCTAAGATCGAGAGAAACTGCACTCGCGATCGCGACATTATGGAAGACCGTCATCGCGCGTCCTGATGCGTCTCGGGGCACTTTTTTTATTATCATTCTCCATCTCGTCTCGAGCACGAAAGACTGCTGAAGAATCCACACACTCGCGGATACATTCATAAGAAAATAAACGTTATTACATGCGATTTTTCCGAGCGAAACAGCGGGGTGCTTATCATCCCTCTCATTTCTCGTTTCGTCTCCTTACCATTTACGCAATATCCGACGTTCCTTCGCTGGATTGAGAACAAACGAAAAAAAAAGAAGAAAAAATGAAATTACGTATATATTATTAAAACTTGTTCGTAAAGTCAGAATGATTATGTGTGTACCGCGTGTGCGCAAGCGAATGAGGAAATTCCGGCAAATTGGAAGGTATTTTTTAATCCAGCCAAATTAAACGAATTTTTCCCTCAATTCACTCGCGTTATCCTCGACGGTCACGATGATCATTTTTTTTTTAAATTATAATTATCAGCAATCGCGGGTAAAAATTTATAAACATAATCGGTGTCACGTCGTTCCAATTAATAATCGTTTGATACTTTCTCGCTCGTTGACGCAAACCATATCCAATTATAAATTTGGGAATCGAGAAACCGATTGAAGCAAGAGAATCAGATAAAAATGACAGAAATATCGCGATCGATAAAGCAGGGACTTAATTTTCGTGCGCTGGGTGCGTAAGAATAATTAAAATTTTAATCCGGATCATTTCAATTAATTAAGAAATCATTGCGAGCGAGAGGAGTCGAGATAAAGGGAGAATTATGCAAATTGAAGAACCATAAGAAAAATTTATGAATCGACCATTTTTTTTGTATGTGAATTATCGGGATTGTAAGGATGAATCAAGAAAAGCGTGATTCGCATGAATTTCGTCGTTAAATCGTGCGAGTTGTATTATCATGTACGAAAAGCTTGCATCCGAGTTACGGCGCTTGTCTCTACCCACAAAAACTTTCCCCTCGGTCAACTCTTAGAAAGTACAATGGTACTAGTACATGGCTACCATTCTATAACTCTATACCAATTATAACATAACATTTCCTTCAGAAAGAAACCCTCCAAGAACGAGTCCACTAAATAACAAGTTTTTCCGGAACATAAATTTTTCGAAATGATATCTCTACCAGGAAACATTTCACCACGATAGGAAACATTTTTTCGAAAGAAAAGGCACATTTACAACTCTATTACTCATTTCTCTGCCAGAAATACATCTGTGCGGTTTAATATCACTACCAAATAATAAGTCTACCAGAATCAATCTCCACCAAATAATAACTCTTGGAAAGAATATCTCTACCACAAAACAAGTCCCCAGTAAACAGCTCCAGAAAACAGCAGTTAGTAAGTTCTTTCCCACCAAATTTCTCTACCACGTGACAGCTTTCCCATTTGACAAGCCTACTCGATAACAAGTCTCTGCCTTGTCAATTTAGTCGGTTAGTTACCGACGTTGGAGTCCACCCCAATGAAAAAGCACAGTCACCTTGTGGTAAGTTAGGGATCGCAGGATTAAAGACCCAGAAACTTTTAATCTGGTGGATTTGTAAAATGGGAGAGCTGTCAAAAAAGATTTTGTAGTAGAGATGTTACCGAAAAACTATTTATTGGGATACTTGTTTTGTGGTAGAGAGATTATTTGAGAGAGTTGTTATTTGGTGGAATCTTATTCTGGTAGGCTTGTTAAATATTTGATAGAGTTATTGAAACGCTTCTGTTTGGTAGAGAATTTATACAGTAGATTTCTTAATTGGTAGTACTTGTTTCTCGGTGGACCAAAGGCTTTAGGTTAAAGATCCAAAGGCTACTTTAGGCTTTAGGCCAAAGGTCTAAAGGCTTCTTTAGGCTTTAGGCTAAAGATCTAAAGGCTTCTTTAGGCTTTAGTCTAAAGGCTTCTTTGGGCTTTAGTCTAAAGGCGTCTTTAGGCTTTAAGCTAAAGGCGTCTTTAGGCTTTAGGCTAAAGGCTTCTTTAAGCAAAAGGCTAAATATCTAAAGGCTTCTTTTGTGCGAGATAAACTTTTTTTTGTATCAGGTGGAGCTATTATTTGAGAAAGTTAGAAAATAATAAAGATCGATGAACGGGGTCGAATTTTGGTAGAGTCACTCGGCCTTTGAGTTATAACCGGTAGAGATGCAAATGTGCTCGATATCTCGCGTGAAATAGCATGCATGGTAAATGCAGCAAGATCGCCATGGCTGTATGCATATCCTCGTGAAACTCTACTGCGTTTGGGTATTCGGCCTCAATGTATATATATATATATATGTATATTCGGAACCGCGCGAAGCGATAAATAACGCAAAAACTCCGCCCAAAATATAAATTGAACGCTACCGGTGTGTGGTCCTCTCTTCTGTACTCCCTTGTGCGGCGTTTCGGCGAGATGTGCTCCCGAAAGGGAGGGCATGAAAGGAGGGATGCACATCAGGTGAAGAAAACAAAAAGGAATCCTTCACGTGGGATCGAACGTTTAAGGCGCCCATACAAAAGTGTTTTCTTCAGGAACCTCCTCACTTTATCATTCTTTACGCTTGCATTAATTTCTCGGGAGACTCTTGTCTCTTGACGCATCGGTATTGAGATTCACGTCATTCTTGAAAGAACAAATCTTTCCCCTACATGTGGACCAATAAATATTCGTCGATTGCGAAATTCCTTCAGAAGCTTTTAAACCTGGATTAAGAGTCCTGTGAGCTCGAAGTATGACAGGGTGCAGCGATATTTTGGAACAGAGAAAATGTATCTTCCTCATTTGATTCTTCAGGACAAAAAAATGAGACCTTTGAGCCAAACACGGAAAACCGATGATTGATTTCCCAAATTCTAAAACGAACAATATTGAAATGTGTGAGCACTTCAGTTTAAACCACATGGAAAAAACGACTTAGTTGGTTCAACCAATCAGCTTATTCTGAGCGCCGGACGAGAAATTGGTTGGATCAACTATAGTTTCTTGGGTCAACTAAACAACCCTATTCCTTAGATACCACAACCTAGTCGTTTTAAACAACTTAGTTGTAGTAACAACTAACCAATTATCTAGTTGATCCAACCAATTTCTCGTAACAAACCAACTATCTAGATGATCCAACCAATTTCTCGTAACTAACCAACCCTATTCCTTAGTTACCACAACGTGCTTGTTTCAAAAGACTTAGCTGTGGTAACTAAGAAATAAGGTTGGTTAGTTGACCCAACCAACTATCTAATTGATCCAACCAATTTCTCGTAACTAACCAAGACTATTCCTTAGTTACCACAACGTGGTTGTTTGAAACGACTTAGCTGTGGTAACTGAGAAATTTGGTTGGTTAGTTGACCCAACCAACTATCTAATTGATCCAACCAATTTCTCGTCTGGCGTTCAGAGCACTAATCTGTTAGGTTCAATCAACTAAGTCGTTTTTTTCGTGCACGCTTTTAAAATTCGAAATAATCATTCCAATACCACGAAATTTGGCAGAATGGAATACATCGTTCTTTTTTCGATTACACACTCTCCTCTTAGAAATTTGAACAAATTGCCGTCTAATCATTATCAATCGGTGAGTCAGCCGCGGCAACAAATCCGTGATTCAAACGACGACCGGAAGTAGCAGGATATGGCACAAGATATCAATTGATTAATATTCAGAGGGAAAATTTTGAAATCCACGGTAACGAACGTTTCGCGGAAGAAAAAAAAACAAAATCTGCGAGAAATTGTCGCAATCGTAAATCGAGTAAATCTAGTAGCAGCATAGATAATACTAATAAGACGGAGGGCTGTTACACGTGAAAATTATCCTTCTCTCATAACGGACTGCGAAGATTTGCAATCCGTGGCCCCACGCGTTCTCTCAGCGCATCACACATAAATTACATCCTCCACAAGGAAAGTAGGATCACCAAGCACTGCGAGTCCTCGAAGAATCCCCCGATGCAATAATAATTGGCACGTCGTTCCGCAGATCACAAGAGCAAAAAGAAACGCGAAAAACATAAAGACCTCATCTTTTATATACTCGAATGTAAAGCGATATATATATATATTTTGGTACATCGAAAAAAGGAAGTTGGGACATCGTGAACGTGGAATTAGCTGACGATAAACAAACCAGTGTGCACCTGCTTCTCGTTATAACGTTACACCCCGTACATTGAGCGTAGATCTTTATACATGAATATATACGCATATGGACAATATATCGAAGAATTCATTACACAGTTTGAGACACTCATAAGCGCATATAACGTGATATATGAACTTTAATATCAAGTCGCAAAGATCCGCCGATAGATTTCTAAATTACTAGGAGAGTGATTTTCCCCGTGTTTATAATCCGGCCGAAGGAAAAAGGACACACCTATGAAACTTCCATGTATATACATTTATACGGGATATTCCGAGTCTATTCAAGGTTGTTTAGAAGCAAATCACATTTAACGAGAAAATTCTGAAAATTCGGTATGTTTTTCAATGAAGTATTTAAGAGGTCGTGTAAAAATTTCACAACGATTTGGAAGCTCGTTATCGAACAATTAAGATTAACAAATTGAATAAAATTAAATGTAGTCTTATGGAAACTGATATAACTTTGCGATGAGTTTTTTTTTGACCTCTCAATTTCTTAACATCCACAATATACTGAAAGCAGCGGAAAGAAAAAGAAGTTAATTGATAAATATTTTTTTTCTTTGTTTAAAAAATTGTTTTTAACAAAACGTTAATTTCTTAATAACGAGCTTCCTAATCGTCGTGAAATTTCTACACGACCTCTTAAATACCTCATACAAAAACATACCAAATTTTCAGAATTTTCTCATCATTTTTTATTTTAACCCTTAAGGAGGTTGAAGTAATGATGATAGGATTCTGAAAATTAGGTATGTTCTTACATGAAGTATTCAAGAGGTCGTGTAAAAATTTCACTACGATTAAGAAACTATTTATTGAACAATTAACATTCAAAGGTTTCATAACTTCTAAACAACCTTAAAGGGAGGTTACCGTTCATGACGATGTAAAATTCGATTTTTTTTTTTTTACATCATGTGCAGCCTCAAAGTGTTTAGAACACGTGGGTGAAAGGATATTTTCATATTTAAAGTTAATTGTCAAGGATTTTTTATAATGTTAAACTTTAATGCATTTTTCTGAGAATAAACTTTTTCAGCGTGTGGGGCGTGCTATAGCTTCAACCGATTAACCGATTCACATGAATCTCCGCGCTACTGAAAGGAAATTCAATTTGCGAGGTCATCAGCAAGCGATTTTTGTCAAAAATTGATTTACAATAGTTTTTTAGTCCGTTGAAGCAAAAAAAAACAGTTGAACAAAATTGGGTTTTCTTCAAACGGCCGGCATTTCGTTATTCAGAAGTTTTTTTGAAAACGGAAATTGATAAGATCCCCCAAATTTATTCGAGTTTAATAATTTTCAACCAGTTTTTATTTCGGATGCACTGACAGAGCTGTGCATGGAGTGCCTCGCGCAGACCAAAGTACGACGTACACGGCTTCATTTGACGGGAGCTCGAACCACCGTTTTGCATTTTTGTATTGAAAAGGGGAGCGTGGGGCTTGTTGTAACAGTTTTTGGAAAACGGCCTGTATTGCCTAAAATATGTTTGAGGCATTCCACGGCAAATCACGAGGTCATCGGCCTGACGCTCTCGGATTTTGATGTCTAATGAATTGTGGGTTTCGTTTGGCCAAAAGTATGACCTCAAATTTGTAGAAATTTTTATTTCATTTTTTAGAGGTTGCAGTCTGAGCTAAAAAATCATTAAATTAAGCGAAAACATAAAGCGGGGCCATTTTTAAATTAATGAAATTTTTTCACAGAGGCCAGGGCCCAAAACAGATATTTCCCACACGGGAATTTATATATGTAAAATATATGCAAAATTGCGTACGAAATATATTCAAAATATAATTACCGTATATAAATTAATATATTTAAAATATATTTTTTATAGATGTGTAATATATTTATTTGGATAGATTTTGCCGCTTTCCGCATATGTACGTATATCTTAAATGTATTTAAAATATATTTTGGATATATATAAAATACATTTTAGATATATGTAAAATGTACGACACATACATACAATATATATATTTTATATATATAGTGCATACATCTGAAATATAGATTAAATATATGCTGCATGTATTCCAAATATAGTTGAAAAGCGGGCTGCATACATCCCGAATATGGGTTGAATATGCGATACCCGTGTAGAAATTTCCGAAAAATCGGAAATTCTCTAGGAGAATCAAATACAAAAGTACGAGTTCATGAGAAGCCGGCAAGAACTCCTTACATGGCTTCATTTATGCCGGACTCCTGTTAATATTCCGTTCTCACGCCCGCCTTTATAAGCATACTCGCCACATCCTCCGTATGGGAGTTCAGCGGTTGCCGCTCTGCGACATCTCGCGGGATAAACATTATAATGTAAATAGTAATGAAAAGTATGAATACAGTAAACTTAAATAATTAAATAAATATTATGTTAGTTAGTTATGCTACCATATATGTTGCATATATGGTAGCATATATTAAGAATATATGTAGAATGTATGGGAGATACATGTGAGTCACACCTATCTCTCATATATGTTGCAAATATATCAGCATATATTAAGAATATATGTAGAATATATGAGAGATATATGTGAATCACACCTATCTCTCATATATGTTGCATATATGTGTGGATTAAAAATATATGTACATATATTCGAAATATATCCACATATATTTTGGGTATATTAAAAATATATAAATTTCCGTGGGGGTTTCGTCATAGTTCGATAATAGGCTAAAAAAAATTAATATTTTTTTTGTATTTTAATTTTGTTTATATAATTTCTTATTTTGAATGTTTTTTGTAGTGAGAATAACAACAACAAAAATATTGTTCTAGGGAAACATGATTTTTTTTCTTGGTTTAAGAGTGAAACGACAACGATTTTCGGAAATTTATTAGCCTCGACGACCTGAAATAAAACGGATGATTTAAACAAAAATAGAAAAACAAAATTAAAAATAGTAATTATTTTTGGCCCATTATCGAACTATGACGAAAATATCTGTTTTGGGCCCTAGATTCGGTGAAAGAAAAATTGATTAATTTGAATAAGCCCTCTCATCTTTATGTTTTTCCTCAATGTAATGATTTTTTAGCTCGGGCAACCCCTAAAAATAAAAATAAAATTCTAAAAATTTCAAGTCACATTTTGGACCAAACGAAACCCACAGTTCATTGGATATCAAAATCCAAGGGGGTCAGGCCGGAGACCGCGTCATTTGACGTGGAATGCCCCGTGTACTTTTATGATTGTGAGTAAGAGGGTTTGTAAAGTCTATATCTGAGCACTCCCAGCAAACACAATCCCGAAATAGTTACGAAAATGTTATGTAACGCGTCCTACATTGGATATAACATTTCCGTCACAAACTCCGTGAATGAAGCAGAGTTTGTTCTCAAATATGTCAACCTCTAAACTAGTCACAGATATGAAAAATCTACAAAGAATAATAATGAAACATACTCATACCCAAGATGTAAATATTCAACTCATATAAATGTAACAAACTCAACTCAAAGATGTAACACACTCAGCTCATAGATGTAACAAACTCGTCTCATAGCCATAAAGGGAGCCTAAGGGTCAACATAACATCAAAAGTTTTCGAACACATTTTTCTCGATGATGGCTTGATGGAATAAAAAAAGAACAGTGGGGCTACTTGCGTAGTTAATTTGTACAGGTGGCCTCGCCATTTTTTGTCCATTCCATTCAGTCGTTTTCGAGAAATATGTGTTAAAAGTTTTAGTTCTATCTCTCTCGCACTCAGGAGAGTGGGAACGCGCGCGCGGGAAGAGGCGATTTAGCCTGGCCATAACACACTCAGCACATTGATGTAACTGCTACGTAACGACAAATGCAATGTTTATTTTATTCTTAATATTATATTTCTTTATAATTCCGATAAAATAAAGGTTTTTCATTAATATTTTATTATTTTTAAACATTATATAATATTAGGGTTTATATAAAAAAAAATAGACGTCGCCATCGGGGTTTGAACTTGCGACAACCAGTTTTATGGTTATATCCAAAAATGAAAGGAAAAAAAAATTAAAAATTGTATTTTTTCAAATTCAACTTATTAGTTACATATTTTTCCTGATTTTTCCTATATATTTTCCTCCTCAACTTTACGCGGATCCGATAAAGTTAATTTGCCAATTGTGGGGGACTGGGACCTGCCTGAATACTGAACCTTTCTAACGATCTAACACTGACACGCTACCACTACGCTATCATCTACTTATTAACCCGTGATGTTTATATTACATTTGGGGTACGTGAGTCACTGAAATTTATTTTTACGTATTGAACGAATTCTTTATAGGAGATTTAAAGTTGATAAGCCAATGACAAATGATCAATATTAAGGAGCCGGTATACGCCGGCGGCGAGGAGGTGATGGGGGTGCCAAAAATGTATAACGTGAAATTATCTTATGAATTCGTTCATCAAAATTTCAACCTGATCGAAATCTCGTTCAGCGACAATTTTTTTTAACCCTTATGGGGTCTTGGATGGGGGTGTTATGCCAAAATAGCATCGAAAATCATAGTAGAAATTTATTCCAGCAGGTTTAGAGTCGAATTACACTGACATATTATACTCACATATCGTTAATTGCACTCACATATTGTTTGCGTTCCTTAATCTACATAACCTCAAAATGATTCAAGACATTTCGAGGTTATGTAGATTTATATGTATATATTACGGATATGTTACAGGAAATGTCGTGTCAAATTTATGTGACACCTTATACGTAGCCTGTACTACGAGATCATAATATCACCAATCTTTTATAATTGTTACAGCAATGTTCTGTAATTGTTACGGATTTGTTACAAGGAATGTCTTGTAACGTTTATGTAACGCATTACACGTATTTGCTACGTAGCCTGTACTACGAGATTATAATATCACCAATGTTCTATAATTGGTACAACATCGACTCGTAACAATTTTACAGGTTCACAGTATATGTAAATATCTCGTATATGAATGGCGAGATCTTGACGTATCAATGTTACATATTTGTGATGTCTATAGTTTTTCGTAATTCCTTCATCATTCATTGACGTCCTTACTACATATCGTCAAGACGTATTATATACATCTCGTTTACGTGCATGATGAAAAAGTTTCGAATTTGTGATGAACACTATATGTCGTATTTATTACATTTCAATTATACGTAAATGTTTCGTAAATTGCCCAAGTGTGTTTGCTGGGCAATTCCAATTGAAAAATGATTTAAAATCTTTACTTATCTTTTACACCAGAAACTTTTTGAAAAAATGGGAGTTATTAAAACTTACCTCATGTTTGGGAATACTTATAACCGGCTCGGGGCAAGTAGTGAAAAGCGACTTGCAATATTGATAAGAAATAACACGTTTTTATTGGTTATCAGACTTGTATTATCCATGAATTAGCCGCATCGTGGTTCATTCTTATGATGATCTTTGCCTATAAATCCTTGCCCATAAATAATCAACATAATATTTATTACAAATATCATAAATACTTATTTTTACCACAACGTTTTACTTAAAAAAGTGAACATGGTACTTTTGACTTATCTCTTAACTTGATCAGTCTTCATCTGAGTTGCAGTTTAGGCAACTCTGATGAAGGTAATTTCATTTTTCTTTTTTTTTTACATATCGAGAAAGTGAGACATGGCACAAGTCGAAATTTTCGGCTGCTTTTAATTTACATTGTAACAATGAAAACACGATAAACAATTAATTTAATTTCAACAGTCAAAATCAAAATTTTCGTAAGTATTTTTCTTATGATACCTGGCCAAAACAGAGCTCGTGTCCATGTCTTGTCGTTTCAATGTCTGGCAAAACACTGACGGTGTTTACGTTATGCCTCGAGTTATAAGAAGGACATTCGGCTCAAAATTTTATTCAAAAGGGTTTCAATTCCCGGTCAAAATTGAGTGTTACCACTTACCCCTATTACAACAAGCTCCCCGCTCCCCTTACAGGCGAGACCACTCGACTTTGGACGGCTACCACATAAAAATTTATCGTCTAAGAGTGATGCTATAAGCTTGACGGAGTAGTGGCATCCTTGAACTAATGACAGATGTCGCTATAGGGCCCATTTTTTAAATTTAGGTACTTAAAATTAAGGAAACTTACATCTGGGGTGTTTTGTCCCCCAGTGTGTCAAGTAAGGATTAATGAGCATGATCCAAATCCGGGAAGATTGAAGTCAAAACCTTTGTTGAATTGACTTGGAAAATCCCATATGTTCATTCATGAATGGAAAAATAAACGTCCCTTATGTAGATCCGAGGGATACTTGTTAATAAAAGAAAGGAACGGTCTCTCGTGACTTCCTTCGTCCTCCGCAAGACCCATTTTCCTCTCCTTGATTACCCAGAACGGTAATTAGTATCTTGGACAGTGTTGCTCTGCGCACACGCACACAAATATCTCACAGTTCTCTGCAACCTGTGTGATTGTGAATAACATACCACATGCACACTAGTTTTGGTCCGTATATTTCACTGTCGATAAGTGATTCGTATTAAGATCTCGCTGGGCGTGGTGATAAATTACACGGTGGCTCGAAACCCCCCTTCGCCCCTTTTCCTCCCCCCGATTGGATAAAAGGCACGCACAGTATCCTCGCTTCGCTGTCTGACTGCCATCGGATTATACAACTATAATACTCGCTGGATGAACTAAGTAAAGTGCGACTATAACATTATAAACGCCGCGATCAGTCGCCACTGAAAGGTCTCAATTTACATCGATTTTTAAGCAATGAATGCCTTGAGTTACGCCCTTCTGTTCGGCCGGATCACGAAGCACAACGGGCGAGAATAATTACGGAAGAAGCATGAAAAAACGAAGCAACGATTAAATATTATCGAGACCGGCAAAACATACATACGATACAAGTGAAGTAAAACGTGAATAACACTGGTTAGACTCGCTACTTTACAGAACGCCCTCATTTACGGTTCTCTTCGTTATATATCGTCATATTTTATAATCAATTCGTTCCGCTCTGTTCGGCAATGCATTATTATCTCCGATGAGAATAAATAGTGTATGTAACGTGTGCAGAAAATATATTTTAGATATATATTTGTACTGGTAATATATTTTTATATATTTTTCATCGTTATTTAAAAAATCCCTTTCTCAAATATCACGCAGACGAGACAAATTGTTTTACACTAAATTATTTAAATCACGGGGGAACATAAAAAAAAATGGCTATGTGATGTTACAGTTATTTTAGTAATGAAATTATTATGATGTTCTTTTTTGACAAAATAGGCGGCAAATTTTGATTTTTTTTGTCTCACTACTTCATATCAATGTATTTTTAATATTTTTTTATATGCATGGACTCGTTATTTTTCTTACATTTTCATCATTGTCAAACCTAAGTTCCAATTTTTATTCTGATGATTTAGTTTTGAAAATCGGTTCAGCGGTATTTCGAAGAGAACGAGCAGATATTGAGAACGCATTTTTTCGAAGAAAATAGCAATTGTCGCAAGGATTTTGGTAAAAGCCGATTTTTCCACCAATTTTTAAATAATTTTTTCACAATCCAATATCGATATATTTTATCACATTGATCATGAATGTGCTGGTTCTGTGACAAATTCTTGAAGAGAATTTTGAAAAGGTTCCTCCAGATGAAGGAAGTATTCTGATTTAGAATTTTGCAAAAAATTTTTTTTTGCATATTCTTAAGGGATGGACCTTTAAGAATACAGCCTCGAAAGAAATTTTTTTAATTTTAATAATTTACGAAGTTACAACTATTTTAGTGACGCAGCAACTACGCCCGTTACATCAGAGCGTAACTTTAAGGGGAAACTCTGGTCTAGAATTTAAAAAAAAATCAATTTTTTTACATTGTCTTAAAGTTTAGACCTTTAAGCATATATAGCTTCGAAAGAAATATCGAAAGAATTTTTCAATTCCAATAATTCACGAAGTTATAGCTATTTTTGTGATGCAGCAACTACGCCCGTCACATAGGAGCATAACTTTAAAGGGGAATTCTGGTCTAGAATTTTGAAAAAATCTATTTATTTGCATATTCTTAAAGTTTAGATCTTTAAAAATATGTTTTCGAAATGAAATTTTTTAATTCCAATAATTCACGGAGTTACGGCTATTTTAGTGACGTAGCAACTACCCCCGGCACATCGCGTCGTAGCGTAACTTTACAGGGGAATTGTGGTCTAGAATTTTGGAAAAATCAATTTTTTTAATGTATTATTAAAGTTTAGACCTTTAAGAACATACCCTCAAAAGAAAATTCTTAAATTTGAATAATTTACGAAGTTACAGCTACTTTAGTGACGCAGGTTAGTATTAGTATTTTTTACAGTAAAAAAAGTTACTTTAGTATTACAGTAAAAAAAATTAACAACTATGAAGAGAAGAGTCGAAAAACGCCTTTTTTGTTCAGACAGTCACCATTTTGCGAATTTTTTTTCCGTTCTCTCTGCAGTGGAGACTATAACGGCATTCTTACTAATGAAGAATGATTTTTTTTTAATCTCGTATCGGATGACTAGAAATAGCTTGCAATCGTGTCACCCCTTTATTTAGCCCCAACTTTACAATTATTGAATTTTCATTTTTTTTCAAAATTTTTTGGTTTATTGTCAAAATATTAATAAATATGTTGTGAAAAAAAGAATGGTAAAAATATTTTTAGTTTTTTTTTATTGAGCTCGACAAAACGCTCTAGACCAGAATACCACCTTAAAAGCTGTGAAGAATTCTATTGCCCATTTTCTTCTTGTCCTAACGATTCGCAAATACGATTTTTATCGATTTTATCATGGAAACATTCGATATGATGATAAAATTTGACGCTAGTCCACATGAGAATCTGTGGACGCTCATAACTGCACTGTAAAAAATTTTTGTATTAAATTAGTGTATTAAATTAGTAGTCAAAAATATGAAGTTTTTATGCATATACAATATATTAATTTTCATATACATATGTATAGTAATATTCCAACACAAGTATATGAAAAATCGAATAACTTTTTTTAATTTTAATATACGTTCGTATATTAAAATTCCAATACAAGTATATGAAAAATCAAATAACTTCTTTTAATTTTAATATAAGTTCATATATTGAAATTTCAATACATAGTATGATTTTTACAGCAGAAGCATGAAAAAGATATGAAAATTAATATTCTTTTGTATATTAAAATTAAAATAAGTTATTTGATTTTTCATATACTTATATTGGAATATTACTGTACACATTGTATATGAAAATTATTATACTGTATATGCATAAAAACTTCATATTTTTTAAATAAATTTAATACAAAAATTTTTTACAGTGCAACCAAAATTGTACGTCCGAGATATCCACATTGGGGATATTCGCAAGGGTCAGCTCGACCGAAAGTGCAATGGAAGAGCTTCGCCCTCTGGAGGAACCGCCTTAATCATCACGGTATAACCTCTGCGCCAAGAAAGTATATTGGGTACGCTGGCCGTCCGGTATATAACACCGGCATAAGCCTATTTCGCTTGGGCAGGGGTCCGAGCGCATGCGACGCATAGTGGTGGATGCGTCAACTATAGCACGGCTGCTGACATTGATTATAATTTTGGAAAATAAGTGTATTAATTTCCAATAACGTATCTTAAAAATGCGAAAAAGCATATAGAAACCATTTTAATATACAGGGATTTGAATTTTCAACGTTCGTCTTTTAATTTTAATATACAAATATTAAATTGAAGATGAAATTGTTAATTTTCCAATACCATGTATATTAATTTCGATTTCGTATACTTGTTATTGAAATTTCATATACGGTATATTAAGGCCTTAGGCCACTCTAGAGACCGAAAAAAATAGGCTTTTTGGGGATTTATTTTCAGAAATACTACAAAATAAATCGAGATTACAAAAACGGGGTGTTATCATACATATCAGTGACTGTTTACAATTTTTTTTTTGAAACGATTAATTTCAAAATGGCGGCTGCGCAGCGTTTTCGCGATAACGTCTCCGTTTTTTCAGAGTTCACGGCCCGACTAACAGCTCCTGTAATTTTTTAATCATAATAAGCCAATGAATTTTTTTCGATCATATGTAATCACTGCTATAGAAGTACGTAGGATTTTTGCGATATATTGATTTTTGGTCAAATGGCGCACTTCTAAGGTGGAAAGTGAAAAATCTACCTAGAAAATCGTCAGATAATTGTTAATAACAAATGAACTATTCAATATAAAAAAAAAACCTACGTACTTCCACACGCGTTTGAAGTTTTGAGTAGTACCAGACGGTCTTGTATTAAAATTTGAAAACCGAGTTCTTAGAGATTTTTCCCGGTCATAAACTTTTGGGACATCATTTTTGAGGTCCTGTTAGACCATTTAAAGTAAAATTTTTTTTCAATAATAATGCAATTGTGAGATAAAGGCGTTTGAAGTTTTTAGTAGGACCAGACGGCCTTGTACTAAAATTCGAAAAACGAGTACTTAGAGATTTTTCCCGGCCATAAACTTTTGGGACATCATTTCTGAGGTCCATTTAAAATAAAATTTAAAAAAATCATTTTTCAAAAGTGCTAGGGTGGCCTAAGGCCTTAAATTTCATTATAATATTGAAAAGAATTTTCAATGGTTGATTGCAATTTTAAGAAAGAAGTGTATTAATTTTCAATAATGTATATGAAAATTGCTAAAAAGTATACAAAAACTGTTTTCATGTACGGGTATATTAATTTTCAATGCTCGCTCTTTTAATTTTAATATACAAACATTTAATTTAAGATGAAATTGTTAATTTTTGAATAACTTGTATATTAATTTCAATTTCATATACTTGTTCTTGAAATTTAATATACTCTTGTATGTTAAATTTAATAACATTTTTTACAGTGCGAGAAATGATAACTATGATAACTAATTCCACGCTCATTATCCAAATCGCCTATTTGTCTCAAAGATCATTCCCATTTTCCTATTTTTCATCTCGTTCTCTCGACGTTTCGCCGTTTCAGGTGCGTTTCACCTCTGCGTTAATTAATGCGCGTGGGACACAAGTCGGATATACGGCGTTCCTCGCTGCAGATGGGGAACACATCGCCCGCCAGAAAGAGTCTCGGTCAGTTTGCTCTTCTCTACTCCGCTGATGTCTCAGGACACACACATGGAGAAAAAAATACGAAAAATAAAGAAGAGAGGGCGCCGTTTCACGCGAGCGATATAGGTACTTCCCCACGTCAGATATTAAAAAGCCTTACGTGCGAGTCATAAGAAACTTTCGCTTCTCCTTTGCCGCCCTCTCAGCTTTTTTCTTGTGGTTTCGTTTTTTTCCCTCATCTTTTCCTCCCTCGATCGACTCGTCGCTTACACGAGACGGACGTACTCGCCGGTGCACCACTCTTTGTATATGAGGCATTCCTGGCGATCTTCTCTGTCAGCGCCAAAATGGCGATTTTTAATAATCATTTATCATTTTTTCAGAATTCCTACAAATATGATGTATCGTCCACCATTAATTGAGGTACCAACCGAACAATTTTTTGGGACTAGCTAGAATCCTTAAGGTGCACCGGTTTCCTGAAAAACCTTGTTTTGAGTTTTTACACTCTGCGCTTGATTCGGAATAAATCGCTCGACGGATTTAATTCTACGACGTCTCATATTCTTCGTGACACTTTTCCCCCATAGAATGAATCTGGCACATTTTTTTAGCCCTTTATTTCAGAATTGCAGGTCTGTTTTGAAATTGTGAGCCTGTTTTGAACTTTTCAGGCATTGGCCTGGTGACGATTTCGACTGTAATCAAAATGTGTCACGTCATCCCATGGGAAAAAGCGTTACGAAGAAAATGAGACGTTGTAGAACAAAATCTGTCGAGCGGTTTATTCTGAATCACGCGCAGAGTGTCAAAAACCCAAACCTAGGTTTTTCAGGAAACCGGTGGACCTTAAGAGATGTATCTAGTCCCAAAAAATTGTTCATTTGGTACCTCAAATGATGGACGACACATCATATTTGTAGGAATTCTACAAAAATTATAAATTATTATTAAAAATCGCCGTTTGGACGCTGATTTGACCCCCTTAAGCATTAATTACTAATCGTTTCCGACTTTAACACTTCTTTCAATTTTTATTAAGAGCCAAATTTGTATAATATTATTTTTCTTTTAATTATGAATGTTTGCTTGAACTTGAAAATCTGTGAAGTCATTTATATGTACAAATTTGATGAAATAGCTCGAAGTTCCCTCACTTCACACTATTTACAGATATTTGAAAAGTAGTTTGAAACCTTCACTAAGTTGAAACAATTATTTTAGCCCAGACTGTATATGACATTGTATATGACATTCTTTGATTTTCAAATTACGGCAAAAATTCATAAATCAAAAAAATATTAATAACCTTTGGCTCATCGAAAAATGCTGACAAAAATTTAAAGTTCTTTTGAGAGATGCACTGGAAGAAGACACTTGATTCTCAATACCATTTTCGATTTATTTGAATGCAAAAATATCCAAATTTTGTTTTTTCAATATTTTATTTATTGGGATATTTTTTATTGCAATATTTATAATATTGTATTTTATTAATTTCCAATGTATTGAAATCAAATAAATCGTTTCTGTGAGGTTAGTCAAAACATTTAGAAAATCGCTGATGAAATAAGAAGAGGTCAGGATTGAAGATTGACCAATTTAGTCAGGAATGTCTCATATATACCTACACGTCGTTTTGGCGTGATGGTTATATGACGCGTTGCACCTGCCAGACACGAAACGGTCACGTCAGCATGCGTGGCTCGATTCACTCGTTCGCTTTGACTCTCTTTCTCTCTCTCCTTCATTTCGATCTCTCGATCCTCTTCACCCTCTCCAATCCTTTTTTTTCTCGTTCCACCGAGCGAGGGAGTTTGAGAATCGGACAGCAGGAGAATACGAGAAATGTATTCGAGACAGTAAACCCGAAGAGAAATGTTAATTTATCGGCAGCGTGATGGATTACATCCCTTGAGAAATTTTGCGAATGGGGACACACAAATTTGCACGCCGCTTCCTCATCCTTTTTTTTGACGAATCTTCTTATTTTCTTTAATCTTTCTCTAATCATTTTCCACGAAAAAAAGATTTTTCTATGACGAAGCAACGTAAAAAATTAAAAATACCTAATATCGTTATTTATTTACGAGAGTATTCTAGTCTAGAATTTTGAGAAAATCATTTTTTTTAAATTTTCTTAAAGTTTAGACCTCTAAGAATATATCCTCGAAAGGAATATTTTGAGTTCCCATCATTTCGCAGCAAATATCCAAATTTTTTTAACAATCCTCAATGTATTTACTCTCTATCACCCCTAGCACTTTTGTATTAATTTTTTTCATTATTGTAAAAAAATTAAAAACCATGAAAAAAAGAGTCGAGAAACGTCTTTTCTTGTTCAGACAGTCGCGATTTTGCGAAACTTTTTTCCGTTTTCTCTGAGGTAAGGGCTATAACGGCATTCTTACTAATAAGAATCTTTTTTTAAATTTTGTATCAGATGACTAGAAAAGTTGCATTTGTGTCGGCCACCCCTTTTTTTAGCTCCAAATTTACGAGTTTATTAACTTATTTAATGCTAATTTTTTTTCTCAAAAACGAATTTGTCTATTGTCAAAATATTGATAAGTATGTTGTAAGAAAAGAATGGTAAAAATATTTTTTGTTTTTTTTTAATCGAACTCGACAATTAGAACGCTTAAAATATATGTCTCTAGACCAGAATACCGCCTTAACTTCTGAGTTTTCAGAATAAACCATCTAATTTATTCATACTTTGTTATGAAAATTCTAATATGACATATGCATTCCGCGTCCATTCGTTTTATAATAATATTGGTCGTCAAGTATTATCTCAACATTAACATTAACATAAACATTCAGCATTAACATTTAACATTAACATCCAACATTAACATTCAACATTAACATTCAACATTAACATTCAACATTAACATTCAACATTAACATTCAACATTAACATTCAACATTAACATTCAACATTAACATTCAACATTAACATTCAACATTAACATTCAACATTAACATTCAACATTAACATTCAACATTAACATTCAACATTAACATTCAACATTGACATTCAACATTGACATTCAACATTAACATTCAACATTGACATTCAACATTAACATTCAACATTAACATTCAACATTAACATTCAACATTAACATTTAACATTAACATTTAACATTAACATTTAACATTGACAATTAACATTTACATTTGACATTTACATTTGACATTTACATTTGACATTTACATTTGACATTTACATTTAACATTTACATTTAACATTTAACATTTAACATTTAACATTCAACATTCAACATTCAACATTCAACATTCAACATTTAACATTCAACATTTAACATTTAACATTTAACATTTAACATTTAACATTTAACATTTAACATTCAACATTCAACATTCAACATTCAACATTTAACATTCAACATTCAACATTTAACATTTAACATTTAACATTTAACATTTAAAATTTAAAATTTAACATTCAACATTTAACATTTAACATTTAACATTTAACATTTAACATTTAACATTTAACATTTAACATTTAACATTTAACATTTAACATTTAACATTTAACATTTAACATTTAACATTTAACATTTAACATTTAACATTTAACATTTAACATTTAACATTTAACATTTAACATTTAACATTTAACATTTAACATTTAACATTTAACATTTAACATTTAACATTTAACATTTAACATTTAACATTTAACATTTAACATTTAACATTTAACATTTAACATTTAACATTTAACATTTAACATTTAACATTTAACATTTAACATTTAACATTTAACATTTAACATTTAACATTTAACATTTAACATTTAACATTTAACATTTAACATTTAACATTTAACATTTAACATTATACATTTAACATTTTACATTTAACATTAACTACTATTTCGAAAATGAAAATTCTCAGGTCATTATTACCCTACATATAATAAAAGTATTCGTTTCGTTTCAAAAACGAACATTTTAGGCATCACGGATCAAAATAGAATGATATTAAAATGAATCGTCACATCAAGTCTAATATCAAGAGTCGCGGTAGCGACTCGAGACAAGTACATTTCCTCCCTAACTCCGACATGTCGAGAGAAGCTCCAAGACTCTTATACGCCTGCCAACTCGCTTATATACAGAAGTATATCTATAACCCCCGAAAAAACCAAGAATGGTGTACAAAAATTGGAGACAAGTACATTTACGAAAGTATCTATTGCTTAGTCTTCTTACAAAAAGTTGGGGAATAAATAGACATGAAACTCACAACTCGCATTGCCAAGCACATGTAGTTTTCGAATGTAACGTTAACTCTTCAATCATGATTTTTGGGACGGAGTCGAAATAAAAAAATTCTAAAAAATCTGAACGGTAAAAATTTGAAAAATAGTTAAATCAAGTGGAAATCGTCAACAAAGAGAAATTATCAATCAACAAAATAATCAAAAAAATAAAAAGTCTTTGGCGAGTTTTTTCACTGAGGACATGGTGATATTCTTGTGTTTACCTGTTCACTAAAAACCCGTTTTGACTAATCGTCCATTAAAAACTAACTCGGCAAGTACTTCTAATTTTTTTGATTATTTTGTTGATTGATAATTTCTCTTTGTTGACAACCTGGACACCGAAAACTATGAAGCGGTTGACCTGGACACCGAAAACTATGAAGTGGTCGACCTGGACACCGAAAACTATCGAGCGGTCAACCGAGACCCCGGAAACTACGGGGCAATCCGCCTAGATTCACCTACCAAAACGATCAAGCCGTCGGTATAGATTGATATAGATCCTGGAAACTAGCTGTCTAATTTTCGTTGCTATCCGTTATTATCCGGATCCGTTATTATTAGGATTCGTCATTATCGGGATCCGTTATTATCCGGATTCGATACTATCCGGATCCGGTATTATCCGGATTCGTTACTACCCGGATCCGTTATTATTCGGATCCGTTATTATCCAGATCCGTTATTATCCGAATCCGTTACTGTCCGGATCCGTTATTATCCGAATAGTTTCGAGTATCCGGATATCCGGATTTGAAGCGTCGCCATCGATTAGATCCGGGTTAACTGGATTATCTGGGTACCCGAAAAAGTAAGAGCTCTAATATATATCTATACACACATGCTGAAAGCGTGTGAGCGTCCAAGCGAATGCAGCCATGGTATGGTTTCGTCGATGAGACTATACTTTGAAGTTAGTCAAATTGTGCGAAGACAGATCGTCGAAATTATAGAAAAATAATAGTTTAAATGCGATATCGTCAACATTCTTACAGCTGCAACGTTTATTCAGGGATTCATGGAAAGAGAAAAAAATAACAAACAATACGTATGTTTGAAAAAAATGTTAAACTGTATATTTTATTAAAAATATTGAGAAATTAATTTTTTTATATATACTGCTGTATGTAAGCAAGTTCCTTCCTGTATAGAGAGTCAGCTCAGCTTCGAGACTGTGTGAGGTTAGGTAAATGTACTTGTCTCGAGTCGCTATCGCAACTCTTGATATATAAAACCATTTTCTTAATAATTACCAAATTATCAGGCTTTGGAGAATTTTAGGGAATACGGTGTATCGGGATTTTGTTTCTCTTTCGAATGCCACCGAAATGAATCCTCTAGCTATCCAAATATGGAAGATATCGCGGTTTTTCTATTATGGTCGAGCTGTTTACGATATCGCTGAGATGGGTTTTTTCCTTCTCCTTTGCCGAATTTTTCGCACCTTCCGACAAGCTTCAGGTTATACAAAAAAATGATTACAAAAGTTTTGATGTTCATAAAGGGATAAAATACATACGTAGTATCGCTATGCTTATAGATTGTAAAATTGAATTTTTTTAATAATAATAATATTATTATTGTTGTTTTAATAATTAAGTATTAATTATATATTATTAATAGAAATTATTATATATTTTTAATAATTCTCCAAGAGAATTTTTATGATAAAATAGTATAAAGCAGACGATTTCTATGTAGAAATCTTGCGAGTATGACTTACCTCGAGGCATGACTTCCTGAGAGGCCTGACTCTGCAGTGTTGAATACAACCCGTGCTCCCATTTCGGCTATATAAGCATACTATGTGCATATTCCGTATGCGAGAGAGCGCACGCCGTATGCGACACCTCATGGCGAGTCTCGGAACTAACTCCCTGTGAAGCCCGATTAGGCCCTCAAAGGGTTGATTCGTCAGTGCCATGTTTGAAATAATTAGGGCTCCGATATTTTTACCCTATTTGGGCCTGAATTGGTTCTGTTGTAATTATACCGACTTCTTTAAATATGGGTTGCCCGATCGAAGCCCGACAAGGTCCTCAACGGGTTGCCTTAGGTCAGCCATATTGGAAGTAAGCCTGGCAACCCTGGCATTGCCCTGTCAGGGCCCAACCTGGCACTGTTATGGCAATTCATAATAGGGCATCGATATTTAAGCCCGACAAGGTCCTCAACGGGTTGCCTCGAGTCAGCCATATTGTGAGTAAGCCTGGAAACCTTGGCACTGCCATGTCGGGGCCCAACCTGACGGTGTTATGGCAATTCATGACGCGGCATCTACGCTTAAGCCCGACAAGGTTCTCAACGGGTTGCCTTAGGTCAGCCATATTATAAATAGGCCTCGTAACCTTGGCACTGCCTTGTCAGAGCCCAAACTTGCGGTGTAAGGGCAATTCCTGACAGCGCATCCACGTTCAAGCCCGACAAGGTCCCGAATTAGGTCAGGGCTTCCCTAGAATTTTCACGCACGGGAATGGGTAATTAGTTGAAAAATAATGTCAATTACACAGAAATACAGGTAATTGGTTTGAAAATATTATTAATTTCCCAGAAAAAAATTAATAATTCATTGAAAAAGTGTTTTTGAAAAAATAGGAGTGATTAGAGATATATAGATCCATATCTCTGTATATGTCTATATACCTTCATATGCCTGTATATGCCTACAAATACCTTTATATGCCGATATATGCCTGTATATACCTCTATATATCTCTACATATCTCTTATCACTCCGATTTTCAATGAACTATTAAGTTTTTTCTAAAAAATTGAAAATATTTTAAATCCAATTACCCATTTTTCTGAAAAATTGATATTATTTTTCTACCAATTACCGATTATTTGGATAATTGAGAATACTTTCAGACCAATTACTCATTTTCTGAGTAATTGATATTATTTTTCACCCAATTAACGATTATTTGGATAATTGGAAATTTATTTTTTTCCATTAACCATTGTCAGGTAATTGAAAATTTAGATTTCAAAATTATTAATTTTCAAAAAATTGATAATATTTTCCGAAAATGCGCCGAAAAATATCATTACTGCTGATCTCTGCTTTTAACCTCTTCCAGAAAATGGACACAAGGGGTTTTGAAAAATTGTATGAAAATTATATAATTGCATGAATTTATAAATAACATTAAATTATATAATTAAATGGAATGATACATTATGTGAAATCCAAAAAACCGAATGGAAACCCTTCGCAAAAAGTGGACAAATCACCTCCAAAAACGCCAAAAATAGTGTACAAAACTTGGAGACAAGTACATTTCAAAAAGTATCTATGGTTTTACAAAAAGTTGGAAAATAAATAGATGCCCACACAACAATAATACGTCCCAAGTACGTCTTTTGGACATCACACCAATTGTCCCGTGACGGTAATGGGGTGGTCCCATGGGATACCCATGGGCTCTAAAGTGGGCTGTGTTTACCGGAATAGGAAGGTCCCATTAGCATCCCGGGATATCCTCGGGACGTCTCTGAGACTGCAAACACAGCAGACTGGAGATATCGGTAAGATATTGTCGAGACTCCTATAAGACGTCACCGAGATATTCCAGAATTATTAGTCGCAAAATAATACGTCCCAAGTACGTCTTTTGGATGATCCCATGGGATACCCATGGGCTCTAAAGTGTCCGCTGTGTTCACCGGAATGGGACGGTCCCACGGCCATACAGAGGGAGTCAGCAAGGACTCCTTGTATTTGTAATATAGCCTCTTTCGAGGTCTGACTTCTGTCGGTGTCGAATTGACATCCGTGTTCGCGCTCGCCTATATAAGCATGCTCTTCACATTATTTTTTTTTTTTGTTTAATTCCCCCTTTTGGGGTGGCCCCGGGTACTGGCCCATGTAGCCGCTTTTTTCCTCACTTCAAGGTTGGTCTGCAGTCCCGCACCTTTTTTGATTTAATCGAAACTCAAAGCTGTATCGCAATTTTGCCGTGGGTGGAGGGAAACTGCAGAAGACCTCCACCGATACAGCCGGTAACTTACCTAATTCCCCCGATAGTAGCGCGAGAGGACTCTCCCACGACTATCAACGGATGGTTAGGCAGTTACCTCCTCCATTGCGATTCAGTGAGTCGTTCACCTGGTTAAGAGATACACATTAGCGCGATAAGGACCACGCGAATGCCACCCCCGAAACCGTGTGACGACTCCCACCCATCGCAATGAGGTATTGGGACAAACTTATTTAAGGTGGTGTCCAAACCACCGGGGATTACAGCCGAAAACACTTGAAAAAACCCGATACATTTTTTCAGCGGTGTCGCCGGGATCGAACCCGGGGGTGCAACTTGCGAACCCGCGCTCGACCCACACGGCTACTGCTCTCCCCCTCTTCACATTATCCGCATGTGAGTAGCGTTCGCCATCTCGCGGCAAGGTTGGAACTAATGCTGCGCGATGGCTGACCTCCTACAGACATCCCTAAGAGAGTTGGCTGGGATCGTCCAAACATGGTTACCACGGGATATCCTCAAGGCATGCTATATTAATCTCGAGCAGACCAATGTCTTACTAGTACCTCCCACAGACGACTATAAGAGAGTGCGTTAGGATCGTCTTATCACGGTCACGACAGGATATCCTCGAGACATCCTATATTGATCTCGGGAAGACCAATGTATTACTAATATCTCCCATAGACGTCTATAAGACAGTGCGTTGGGATCGTCCAATCACGGTCGCGACAGGATATCCTCAAGACGTCCTATATTAATATCGAGCAGACCAATATCTTACTAGGATCTCCCAGAGACGTCCATAAGAGAGTGCTTTGGGATCGTCTCATCACAGTTGCGACAGGATATCCTCAAGACGTCCTATATTAATATCGCGCAGACCAATGTCTTACTAGGATCTCCCAGAGACGGCTATAAGAGAGTGCTTTGGGATCGTCTCATCACGGTCGCGACAGGATATCCTCAAGACGTCCTATATTATATCGAGCAGACCAATGTCTTCCTAGTACTTCCCGCAGACGTCTCTAAAAAACTGCGTTGGGATCATCTAATCACGGTCGCGACAGGATATCCCCAAGACGTTCCATATTAATATCGAGCAGACCAATGTCTTACTAGTACCTTCCACAGACGTCTATAAGAGGGTGCTTTGGGATCGTCTAATCACAGTTGCAACAGGGTGTTCTCGAGATATCTTATATTAATCTCGAGTAGACCAATGTCTTACTATTACCTCCCATAGACGTCTATAAGAGGGACCGTTGGGATCGTCTAATCACGATTGCGACAGGATATCCTCAAGACATCCTATATTAATCCCGGGTAGAACATTATCTTACTGGTACCTCCCATAGACATTCATAAGACGTACTATCTTGGCAGGACACGAATGGGACTGTCTCAGGATGGTCCCGGGATCAATTTTGCTGTGTGGGTGATACTTGGAACACATATTGCCAAGAACAAGTAGGATGACACATATTTAAAAAATAAATATAATCCCTCGTATCATAGATTTAAATAAAATTCAAAATATATGTGAAATATATATTCATTTAAAAATATAAAGAAATAATAATAAGTACTTGGCGAATTCATCTCCAACAGAAAAAATAAGTACAAACGATTTCTAGTATACATGTAGCTCAGGGCTCACAGAGAATCACATCTCACATGATGTGTAAAATGAATGAAAACTCGCCAATTACTTATTATTATTTTTTTATATTTTTAAATATAAATGTTTTTCATATATATTTTGAATTTTATTTAAATCTATGATACGATGGATCATATCTATTTTTTAAATATGTGTCATCCTACTTGTTCTTGGCAATATGTATCCCAAGTATCATCTATTTATTTCCCAACTTTTCGTAAAACCATAGATACTTTTGGAAATGTACTTGTCTCCAAGTTTTATACACCATTTTTGGTACTTTTGGGGGTATATTAGTCTCTCAATCAGATCGAATGGGTGAAAAATAGTGGGAGATGTCGAGAGCGCAGAGAATTTCTAGTGGCCAAGGGGGAGGCAGCATCGAACGACTTTTTTTGGTGTCTCTCATTAAAAAAAACTCACCAGCAACGATATTAATTAACTCCAAGATAATTCGAATTAATCCAGAGACCATTTCTTTGGTGATATACAAAAAAAGAGGTAGAATTTTTTTTTAACATTCGTCATTGCGCGTTTCTCGTTTCTCCCCGTCTTCCTTATACACACGCTTAATTACATTCGAGCCAAGTCCCGGAGCTCCCGCGCACCAAAAATTTCTATCAATTCAGATAAGATCGTCGGATCCGCTCCATTCGTAGATCCAAAGCGACCATGACCGTCGAACCAGTTGCAAGTGTGCCAAACAGAAGGGCGTAATACGAGGGATTTGGATGTTACCAGTCACGTGGATTGAGGCCTTTTAATTTCCAACAGTTGATATACATATATTCGGACAAGAATCTTAAGCGTCGTTTATAGGTTCTCATTTAGTTGGATACGACACTATAGGAACAAGAGAGAGAGAGAGAGAGAAAAGGAGAAATGAGAGAAAGAGAAATAGGAACGCAGATAGAAGAGAGGCACCTGCCACACAGGAGAGATCGACATAGTCTCTTCGTAGACAAGAAACGCGATCGTTATCACTGTTGAACACTCCAACCGTATTCGTCTGAATAAAAAAAAATTATTCACAAAGAAAAAAGCCACACACCGAGAGTTTCGCTTCAGCGATGGGAGCTAAAATAAAAACTGATCGCATAAACGTGAATTCAATAATTTTGGTCCACTGAACAATTCGACCGTGAAGCCCGTATTTCAAGATCTGAAGATCTATCTTAGGATCGATCTTAAGATCAAACATAAGACCAAACTTTCCGTTGAATTTAAGTTGGAACTTAGGATCGAACTTAAGTTCCAATTTAAGATGAATCTTACGTTTGAACTTATAAGTGTCATTATAAGTTAACTCTTAAGTTCAAACTTTAGTGCGAACTTCAAATCGATCTTAAGTTCGTTCGTAGCTTGGGCATAAGATCCATCTTGAGCTTCAACTTGAGTTCGATCGAACTTTTTTTATCGACTCCCGACACCGTATTTTTTAGCATTAGTGGTCGAAATAATTAAGTTTGATCGAACTTGAGTTCACGCTCAAGATAGATCTTAGGATCAAACTTCAAACCAAGTTTAAGTTTGAACTTAAGAACGATCTGAAGTTCGAACTAAAGTTTGAACTTAAGAATGAACTTACTATAATGCGACTTAGGTTCAAACTTAGGATTCATCTAAAATTGAAACTCAAGTTCGATCTTATGTCGCAACTCAAGTTCAATGGAAAGTTTAATCTTAAGATCTTAAGATTCGGGCCTAAGTAGAGGAGAATGGGGTACAATAAGCCACTTTTTTGGAAAGAATTCTTACTCTCGCTATGGTACTCTGGTTAGAAAAACAACTATTATAATCGGTTTTTCTAGACGTTTAAGCGTATAATAAAAATATAATCTTTTTAAAAAAAAAGGTTGAAAATACCAGAATCATTGGATTCAGAAAGATTTGCAGAATGGCACATTGTACCCCACCGGTGGGGTACATGACAAAACATCAACGTCATATATAATTCGCGACAACTTCGTGGTATTTGTGGTCAATAGGAAATATCCGCTCATTGTACTCCACAACTCGTTGGCTCATTGTACCCCACTATGAAAAAATTTGATTATTGATAAAAATTGACTAAGTGATTCATGAATAATAACACTATCGATTAAAACTTGAAACACGAGCTGTCACCGAGAGTGAAATTATATTTTACGTTTTTCCGGCAAGCAAAAAGTTTTTTTCCCAGGGCACAAATCAATAATTTTTTTAAATAATTTTTTATGAGCTGCAAGAAATCTACAAGACTTCTGTTAGCTTTTTCCAACTTGGTCTCGGTACTATTTTCAACTGACTCTAGAATAATAATATCAATTAAAACAATAATGATAATAATAATAGTAATTGTTTGAGTTGGCCTCACAATTATTTAGAGACATTGATAAACACTTGACAACTCTTGATAAATCGACCAATAAACACTCGGCTCACTTTTTGAACTGCCTCACGTTTTTTGTAATTTGACACTCTAGTTTCTGGAATTTTGATGAATTATCTTATCGGGAACAAATTTTTTTACAACAAGAAATGATCAAAATTTAATTGGCTTGACATAGAAATTGCAAAATCCATTTCGATGCCTTTGAGAGATAGTTCAATCATCTAGAAAGTCAGCGATATTATTTTCAATCGACAATTGAGATTGAAACATTTTTTTGTAGATCTTCGAAGGTGAAAATAGCATAGTCTGCTATGTAATATAAAAAGAAATATAACAATGATTTACAAGGAAAATAATTCAGTTTATTTCCCGAGATTTACGGATTTTTTCTTATGTACATTTCGTTAAATCGAATTTGTAAATTCAATTCGATCCGAACGAATGATCACTCATTTTCTTCTTCTCTAGAATGAAGTCGCTGAGAAAAAATTCATTATAATATTATAATATGTATATAATGGTATTATTTATAATTTAATAATTCATAATAAATGATTTATAATTATAATTTTTAATTATTATTATCTATCAAAAATATTATATATATAATATATTTAATATATATAATATGTTTCTAAATATATATTAATATATTTATCCATCGTTTAGAAATTAAAGCCACTTAATTATGAAAAGAACTGAGCAACAACGTTTACTAATCTTTTCTTTAAATTGAGAGTGTAGCAAAAAGATAATAAATCCCGTGGAATCGCGAAAAATCTTTTGACAGACAAAATGATTTCTCAATCATCAAGTTTAAACTGTAATCACAACATTGATTTCAGAAAAACTTTAAAGGCGTGAATTTAATGATTTTTTGATTGAATGATCGTGGAAAGGCGCTGGAAATTTGATATTTAAAATTTTTTTTGAAATTATGATGAATTTGATATATTCATCTATTTTCAGGCCAATGCACTGCATCCGGAGTAAAATGGAAAATCAAAAAGAAAAACATGTTTAATGTTGAGGACACCTTTTTAAGAGTAAAAAAAAATTTATCCTTTTTTAGAGGGGGGCCGTTGTGCCCCAGCGTCCTCCAGACATTTGTTCGTATAATCATGTAAAAGGGCGTATGTCAGGCACGAGTATTCTCGCGACAAGTGGCAGCGACAAAAAAACTCGCGCTTTCCGTTTGCTTCAAACATACATGCGCTATATAAAATCTATCAGCGTGTAAATGTATCTATCTATTTTATATAAACTTCTGTACAGTCCCATTGCAGTTGGGTCGTGCGACCGAGTTCTTCCCCCTCCCCCGCTTTCGAGACCGCGTCGAATCGGGATCATGCAAACTGGATTTAATTAACGACCGTCAATCAACGCCATTATGAAATTGCACCGCCGCTGTGCGAGCAGCGCGCGCTTTCGACTCGCGTGCGCTTAAGGTTTTTTCCCACTCTTTAGAGGGAGATGCAGACGCAAACTTAGAGAAAAACGTCAACAACTGTACAAGTTAGGATAATTGCTTATAACAAGATAAACAGATGGTCGTTGGTTTATTTTTTTCGCGCACAAAAAGGTTTCAAGGATGACACAAGACACGTGTAATTAAATTTTTGCCTTTTTTTCATGAAAATGTGATATAGCAATATATTCGAAATATATCATTCTCGGATGTCATATAAAATGCCAAAAAGTTTCATATTCATGATATATCCATTACGCATATGCCAAAGATGCAATATATTTTAATATAATACGCGATATAGTACTATTAGTTTAAATATAAATGAACGAATCTTCCATACATCCGTACAATCTTAATTTATCCAAATTATATTTGTTTATGAATCATGTATCTTCTAAATATATATTCCATATATTAAAAAGTAAACCTTCGACAATTCTTTGAATTCATGGAAGCCTTCATAGAAACTTAATATATTAAAAGATAGATATTGGTTAAGGAAGGAAGGATCATTCCTATTACAAAAATTTGTTTATTACCAGTGTACAGCATTGCTTCATACTAATCCTCCCCCCTTTCCTAGTAAGGCCGGGGCTGCCGCCTGCACCCTACACCTTTTCCATTCTGTATCGCAATTCTGCCGAGAGTGAAGGGAAAACTGCAGAAAAACCTTCACTGATACAGACGGTAAACTCTACCTAAGCGCCCGTCGGTAGCAATGCGAGCACGCTCTAGCACGACTATCGTCGGTCGGTTAGGTAGTTACCTCCTCCATTGCGATCCAGTGAGCCAGTCGCTTGCACAGTTAGGTGAACCACCATCCGAGCGATAAGAACCGCGTCGGCAAGCCTCACCGAAACCGTACAATTAACCGCCCACTCATGGCAATGAGGTCTTTGGGATTCCATTATTTTAAGGTGGGGTCCCAACCCACCGGGATTGCAGCTGATAAACACTTAAAAAATTGGAATATTTTTCAGCGGTGTCGCCGGGGTTCGAACCCGGGTCCCGCGGATTACGAGACCCGCGCTCTAGCCACTTGGCCACTGCTCTCCCTCATTCCTATTATATGAATTATGTTCTTATACACCACCGATCAAAAGTTTGGAAACACTCGCCCCGATTCCGTGCCGCACAAAAAGTTTCACTGCTCTTTTAAAAATGAAGATATTTCATTTTAACAAGCAGCGTTTGAAGGGGAACCGTTTCAGCTTCATTTCTCTTTTACCAAAACTCAACTGTTTTCAACTGTTTTTCGCGAAAAAAACTTCAAAAGCTTAAATTTTATTTTTTTTAAAGTTTTGTATAATTTTTTTTTCGCAAAAACATTTAATTTTTCGAATAAAACGACCATATATTTATAAAATGTCGAGTAACTCTAAAACTACTGGATTTTTATGAAATCACTAAAACGGTAAAAAGATGCATACAATCATTTTGAGTTCAATAAAATTTTTTCAGAATTTTTTTTTTTCAAATTTTTTGTTACAACATTTTTTACCACGTTTTTATTAGGTCGCTTTCTTGTGCCGGGTGGAATTTTGTATTTGATTTTAAACTAACTTCCCGATGAGCTAAAGACTTGAAATTTTGAACGTAGCTCAGAATTGGATGATAATGCAAGAAAATGTTTTTAAAAATCGTAATTTTGATTATAATTTTTTTTTAATAATTTAATCATTTTCTAAATAAAAACTGGTATAGAAACGGTTACCATAGCAACGGTTTGGGTTTTTGTTTTTGCTATATTTTCTTGATAACCCACATCTAGCTGGCAAATGCAAACATATCAATTCTTCAATTCCTGTAAGGAAATCGTTATCGAATCTTAAGTCTCTTATAGTCTTTATTGAGTAAAGTTTCTTATGGTAAACGAGACAGCGACTCAACGCAAGCGACGCTTGGAAAAAAAAGGAAAAAGTGACTTCTGTTCCTTCAAGAGGAATCGGAAGCAGATCGCATAGCGCGGTTAGCCAAACGTCGTAAGCAAACGTAAATATGAAATTAGTCGTATCTCTCTATGATTATCTCATCAAAGTATTAAAAAAAAATTTCTCTTACACAATTCTAAAAATCAGAAAATAAATTAAACAAATAATTAAGAAAAATTTTAAATACCACGTTTTTAAAACGCACTAAAAAGTATTAAAAAATTTGCCTAGGCTTCATGCAGAATTAAACAACATGGACATTTCTAACCACTTACAGATTGTCCTGAAAATCTCTCATTGCACATTTTTAATAGCTATTAAAATAAATGTGAAATTTAAAACGAAAAACGTGGGGCGCATGCAACAGATAATTAATGCATTAATAGTTCAGCTGTCAATTGGTATTGCACCACAAATAATGTGAACGGATAAATAAGTTCTCTCATTGATAGCGACGATGTATTCCATGCGCCCCACGTTTTTCGTTTCAAATCTCACATTTATTTTAATGGCTATTAAAAATGTGCAATGACAAATTTTCAGGACAATCTGTAAGTGGTTAGAAATGTGTATGTTGTTTAATTCTGCATGAAGCTTAGGCAAACTATTTTATACTTTTTAGTGCGTTTTAAAAACGTGGTATATAATTTTTTTTTAATTATTTATTTTTTCTGTCAATGACATATTTTTTTATCTTAAACAAACGGGTCTCTTATTTCATCTACACAGGTTTTTCGATGAAAAAATCGTGTCAATGAGTTTTTTCGATGAAAAAGCCGCAAGGATGAGGTAAGAGACCCGATTGTTTAAAATAAAAAAATATTTATCGCTGGCAGGTAACATTTTCGAAAAAAAATTCTGAAAAAATTTCATTGAAATCAAAACAATTGTACGCAACTTTTTACATTTTTAGTAATTTCGGTAAAACCCGGTAGTTTTAGAGTTAGGCTACATTTTACAACGATGGACGTTTTTTCCGAAAAAATGAATATTTTTGCGAAAAAAAAAATCGTACAAGACTTTTCAAAAAACGAAATTGAAACTCATACTCCCCCTCATAAGTTTTTCATGCGAAAAAACAGATAAAAAATTGTATGCGTCATGCGCAAAAATGTCAACACCAAAAAAGAAGCCAAGAAACGACCATGTTTCAAAGGGTGTACCGGGTTTTAAAAAATCGAAATTTTTTTTTGGAAGGAGCGAGATCAAGCTGAATATGTCCCCGTTAAGGAGAGAACTTTAATTGAAAAACGAAAAATTTAGCTGTTTCTGAAGATTTTTTTTTTAAATAAGAAAGCCTTGTCTAATTTGTTTACAAGTATGCACACTTTTTACTCAACATTTCGAATTTATAAAAATATGTTTTCATTCTATTTTTATTTCTAATTGGCAGGTGTGCAGGCTGGTCTTCGTGAAAAGAAACATCGGAACTGTTGGTATTCTGGCTGCTCTTATAATTTTCTGAAACAGATAATTCAAACATTTTTTTAAAGCTAACATCCATATACTATCGCTGAACCTTAAAAAAAACAAATCTATGGAGAATTCGCCAAATGACAACTGAATAAAGTGGATCCCGTGCGTGAAAATTCTAGGGAAGCCCTGACTTAAGTTGGGACCTCGTCGGGCTTGGACGTGGATGCCCTGTCAGGAATTGCCCTTACACCGCCAGGTTGGGCCCCGACAGGGCAATGCCCCGGTTGCCAGGCCTATTTACAATGTGGTTGACATAAGGCGACCCGTTGAGGACCTTGTCGGGCTTAAACGTGGATGCCCTATCATGAATTGCCATAACACCGCCAGGTTGGGCCCGGACATTGCAGTGCCAAAGTTTCCATGCTTACTTACAATATGACTGACTAAAGACAACCCGTTGAGGACCTTGTCGGGCTTAAATCTGGATGCCCTGTCAGGAATTGCCATAACACCGCCAGGTTGGGCCGTGACAGGGCAATGCCAAGGTTGCCAGGCTTACTTACAATATAGCTGACCTGAGGCAACCCGTTGAGGATCTTGTCGGGCTTCGATCGGGCAACCCATATTTAAAGAAGTCGGTATAATTACAACAGAACCAAATCGGGCCCAAATAGGGCGAAAGTATCGGAGCCCTAATTATTTCAAACATGACACTGACGAGGCAACCCTTTGAGGGCCTAATCATGCTTCACGGGGAGTTTGTTCCGAGACTCGCCATGAGATGTCGCATATGGCGTGCGCTCTCTCGCATACGGAATATGCAAATAGCATGCTTATATAGCCGAAGTGAGAGCACGGGTTGTATTCGACACCGCTGAGTCAGGCCTCTCAGGAAGTCATGCCTTAAGGGAAGTCATACCCGCAAGATTTCTACATAGAAATCCTCTGCTTTATACTATTTTTTTGTAAAAATTCTCTTGGAAAATCATTCATAAAATATTATTATTATATATAATGATAATTTTTAATAATAATGTATAATAATAATAATAATAATAATAATAATATTGTTATTATTATTGAAATAATTCAATTTTACAATCTACACGTATAGCGATACTACGTACGTACTAGGGCCCTGATAGGGTTTGAACATGGGCTTGTCGTGGATTCGACATGGCAGACGTGAGGCGGTTGCAAAGGCCCTCATTTGGCAACCTTCTAAGGCCCTTGTCGAAAAAGCGTGACCGTCCATTCAGGGGCCCTATTGGGCTTCCAGTTAAGGGTCCGAAGTAAGTTAGGGAAATCCGATCGGGGCCTAGACGGGGCCTCACTCAAATTCACGCACGGGATGTTGTGAAATTTGATCAAATTTCTGTTATATTTTGCGGGAAAAATCCATTTTTTTACTTAAATTTAAACCTTATTTAGGTTCACAGACAAACTGATACTATAAGAAAAACGTGTGTCAAATTTCATAAAAATTGGTTGAAAACTTTTTTAGAAACCGTGCCAACAGTTTTGAAAAAGAAATTTTTAGTTAAACGCGTTCAAAATTCAATAGGGGGAAACGTAATGATTTTGTCAACTTACCGCTTAATCAGCGATGCCAGCGCTATACATTAGTCCTTCCGACTAATTAATTAGACAAGGCTTCTTATTAAAAAAAAAATCTTCAGAAACAGCTAAATTTTTCGTTTTCCAATTAGTGTTCTCCCCTTCAAACGCCGCGCATTGAATTGAAATATCTTCATTTTTAAAAGTCAAACTTTTTATACGGCGCGGAATCAGGCGAGTGTTTTCAAACTTTTGAGCGGTAGTGTATATATGCTAAATATATAATCTATATACCAACAAGTTTTTTAGTTAAATTATTGTAACTTATTAATAATCACTTGAAGTTTAATTGAATTATAAATATTCACCTGGACGGAATTATCGATTGCAATGTATTTATCGCGCCGATTATCTTGGCGTCGTCGCGTTTTTTCTGCATTTAGAGTGAACGAACGAAGAAATAATTTTCAAGGAAAAAACATGTTGACCAAGGCTCCGTAAAATTGCGTAGTCGATTGAGCAACGAGGAAAACGGACGCGTTTATTTCACTCGTTGTCGGCGATTTTGTGACTTGACCCCTCGAGTCACCGATCATTCGCGTCCCATTATACGAATTCCCTGATTCTGGATGCAGCTTATACGCCGCTTGTGTAATAAACCCTCGGAAAACCATTTACTTTCTCTGTTACACCGCTGGTAACTTATTATAAAGTATAATCGCGGCCGCTACGTCGTCGCCGTCGTTGTAGTCGTTTATGTATTATAAATACAGGAAGAAAGGACCCGCGAGGTCGGGACCGTGGATTATATATATATATTCAGTTCTCTTTCCCCGATAAATTATCGATGCGTCGAACGAGCTCGATTACTCGATTCCACCGCCCACGAAGAAAGTCAA
The DNA here is from genome assembly GCA_946863875.1 of Alloplasta piceator. Classification (NCBI taxonomy): domain Eukaryota; kingdom Metazoa; phylum Arthropoda; class Insecta; order Hymenoptera; family Ichneumonidae; genus Alloplasta; species Alloplasta piceator. Next base: position 57,936,027 of record OX333071.1, read on the forward strand.
GATGGGAAAAACGAGACGACCATCCGCAACGACGTAAGCGTGGATATGCGCGGAATCTCGTGGAGTCTCGTTTATTTCCTCTCTAATCGGTCTGGTCCAGTCCGCAAGATACTGCATATCAAAATTCTTCTCTTCCATGGAAGGATAACATTTTTTCGAAATTCTCTTTGATCACTTATAGTTATAGCATTGAGACGCTATACCGCCTCTCTCAATACATTAATGTATTCATAGAAATCACCCGATTCCCTTTGACTTGATTTTGACGTGATAAGCGGATTTTTTTTGAAAAATGTTCAAACAGTCCGAAACGTAAAAATAGGAAAACTCCAGTTTTTGACATAAGTTTCTATTAATTTATTTAATCATTCATTTACATTTTTTAGAAAAAGTCATTAAACAGAAATACAAGTTGTTGTCTCTGAGTAACAGCGTGAAAAGGTTACTAGAAAACACGAAACTGTTTTGAATTTTTTTTAAACGTGAAGTTGTTCATAATTATAGTTATGGTTAGAGAAATCATTTCGAAAAATTTATTTTCTATGCTAAAATTCTCTTTTAAGGCGCTATTCTGGTCCAGAGACATACATTTTGAGCCTTTTGTCGAGCTCGATTAAGAAAAAATGTTTTTACCATTCTTTTTTAGAACATATTTGTTTATATCTTGAAAATAAAAAAAAATAAATTCGAGAAAAAATAATCAAAATGAAATAAGTTATAAGCTGGTAAAGTTTGGGGTAAAAGAAAGTGGTGTGCTAGCTGACACGATTGCAACCTTTCTAGTCATTGGATACAAAATTTTAAAAAAGATTCTCAATTAGTAAGAATATCGTTAAAGCTTCTACCATAGATCAAACGGAAAAAAATAATTTCGCAAAATGGCGGCTGTCTGAACAAAAAAAGACATTTTTCGACGCTCTTTTTCATAGTTTTTAATTTTTTAACAACAATGAAAAAAATAATTTTGATACAAAAGTAGGAGGGGCGATAGACAGTTTTATATTGAATATAAGGAAACAATCTGAAGTAAATCCATTGAGTAGAACTCGAGAAATGTCAGCCTTGTTGAGAAAAGTACACTAGGATCTCGATAACTGGCACAGCAGGGGTCTGGCACCCCAGATAGACAAATGTAGCTCATATTGGCATCATATTGCCTACATCTATGACGCATAGGAACACTCACAGCTGTGTGTCGCTTATGAGTGCTCACCTGGAAGTCATATTTGCATCATATGATGATTGACAATAACACATCATATGGGGCTCATATGGCAGGCATGGCGTGATGAAATTGTGGTGCTCATATGAAGATCATATTGAAGTTATACCGTGGTGAAATTGGTTGCGCTCATATGAAGCTCATGTGACCGTCGGGATGTGAGGTATTATTGTAATTTTCATACGGTTTTCTTTTAATTTCTACTATTGCTTGCATAAATTTTTATTATGTATATTTTTTCATTTACATAGCTTCTGAACCGATTACATTGAAAAAAAAATTTAAAAACACCCAATTTCATTATACTTCAATTTCTTCTGTCTCCAGTGGGATTTGGACCTGCGACTTGCCTATCTATCCTACCTAATAACCTAACACGCTACCTATTACGCTACCAAGTACTTATGAATTTTCTTCACTTATATGATATATCAGTGGTGACACGCTAGGGAAAACGAGTCACATTTGAATATTATATATATATACAGTTAAAAATGAAACTAATTAATAAATTAAGAATTCAAAAAATAGACGATTCAATATAGCACCCAAAATTTTAAAAAAATGGGATATTCGTGAAAGTAAATTTCTTAGTTTTTTTACAGTTTCGTGAACTCGAATATCTTAATCGAAGCTATAGGGAAATTTGTAGAATTCAAAATGGGGGTTCTATTTGATAAAAAAAAATGATGAAAAATAGTGCAACTTTTGTAAAAGTTTGTTTGCTTATATGAAACTGAAATATAAAACAAAAAAATTAAAACATTCAAAAATAATTAGTTAAAATAATTTTTTTTTGTAAATAAATGAAAACAATTTTTAAAAATTCAATATGGTGGCCGTGATTTGCAAAAATTTTCAGATGTTGGTGAACATTATTAATAACTTTAGAATGAATTTTTTGGACTTGCAAAAGATGCGAGGCTTGTCACAACATGCTGTCGTTTTGCAGTGATTTTGCGGCCGTCATATTGCGCTTATCGAATGTATCACTAAGAACATGCATATCGTCGTCATATTGCGCTCATCGAATGTATAACTGAGAAACACGCATATCGTCATCATATTGCATGCATGGCATGTATACTTTCCATACTAACCTAGTGAATACACCAAAAAAATCATTGAATAGCTTTCATATGATATCCATCTGCCAATATTCATTGCAGAATGTAAATTTGCCGGCTTATGAGTCCATCTTGTAGTCAACGGATGATGCATTTGTAAACGACATGATGAGATCGAAATGTTTTGTTAATTCATCATACTAAATGAACTCAAGGGCATGCATCACAACATCTAGTCAATATACTGGAAAATTTGCTTCATCAAATGTCTACACGGCGTGATAATCATGGCTGTCTATCTGGGACCGCCTTACACTTGCAAAAATCGGAGGTGCGCAAATGTCGCAAATGCGTGCAATGCGCATCTCACACAGTCGTTAGCAGTGTCTGCTCGCACACCGGCGCTCTCACACCATGTGTCACATCGATCGATATCCGCTGCATAGTGGGGACTCTTGCAGTTATCGAGGTCCTAGTGTAGTTTTGAAAAAAACGTCTATAGTCCGATTTGCTCCGACGTGACGGGCGTATTCCCCCGAAACACTAATTTTCGCTGTAACCTAGTTCTTTTTCAATAATCTCTCTAATTTCTTAGGTTTTTTAGCAGAATATATTATATCATAATGTTTTGAAACAGGGTGTCGGAACCATTTTTTTTTAAAATCATTTTTATTCTTTTTTATCGTGTTTGACCTATAAAAATCATTCCTCTGGCCTGTAACCTTCGCATCTTCCCATCTTGTAACGGTTTAAAAAAATACTTGAAATTTCGAAAACTGCAAATAAAAAATATTTTCTGAAACTCAACGCTGGTTATAACCCCTCCCAAAAAAGAAATAATAATAAGCACAGATAGATCTCAATAAAAATCAACAATCTTGTAACCTGCTTTACCATCATTCCACTGAGCCGATGGAAATGAGTCGATATTAGTGCAGTAGATAACGCTAGTTGTTCGGGCGATCGAGAGCAGTCTCTTTCAGATCTAATTAACTGAGCTGACAATTTGTCCAAGTTTTATTTTCGATGTTTGTGACTTTTTTTCTCAAAACAGTATGGCTTAGGTATATGTTACAAGCTAGAGCGTCACTCCTCTGGCAAGTGCCAATTACATATTTTCGGCTGAAATAAATCTTGGTACATTTTTTTTCAATGCAAACTATTGAGCACAAGTTCATCGCTTCGTTTTGAAGTTACAAACAACTCGCATGTCATATTGAGACCTAAAAACCATCAAAATCGTCATTCATTATAGCAAAAGGTTCGCATCATTTCTCTGCCTTTGCATTTACTCCTCTCGCACTACAATTTCTTCAATGTACGATAAATCCCACAAAATAGGAAGACCAGCTTATGCAATTGTTAATGCCGTTTAAATATCTTAAACTAATGTAAGGTCATCAACACTTTTAGAAGTCGAAATGACTATTAAAAAAAAAATTCTACCCTCGAAAATGAGTATTCCGGGAGAATCATCCATATTCTTAAAGGTCTAAACTTTACGAATGCGGAACAAAAATTGATTTTTTCAAAATTCTAAACCAGAATACTCTCTTGAGCACAATAAAAGTTGATATCTCTGGATAATGGCTTAAAAAGTTTTCTAGAAAACACTAAAGTATTTTAGATATAAACACCCTGCAAATTAGAATTTGCACATTGCTTCCTCATCTTCATCCATAGTTCACATAGCTTCCTTTAACACACGGTATGGCGATCAAATTTGGCTTCCTCATAAAGGAATCTTTGTTAACTATTGAAAATTATTAGTAATCAATGTGCAAATTCGATCGATTTTCACCAAATTTGATAGCGAATAACATTGATAGCTATACAAGTATTGTACAGAGTTTCTGTGAAATATATTGAAAATTGTGTAAGTTAGAGTGCTTGCCCTATTTTTCAAAAAATTCAAAATTTCATAAAATTTTAATCCCTCGATGAATTTTTTCCAAATTTAATAGCGAACAACCTTCACAGCTATATTACCTCTGTGCAAAGTTTCAGTACAATATCTTAAAAATTGCGCAAGTTAGAGCGTTTAGGCGATTTTTCAAAAAATTCAAAATTTCATAAAATTTTAATCCCTCGATGGATTTTCGCCAAATTCAATACCAAACAACCTTAATAGCTTTACTAATTCTGTACGAAGTTTGAGTGCAATATCTTGAAAATTGCAGAGGCTAGAGCGTTTACGCCATTCTGGCAAAAACGAAAAAAGTCGATAAAATCTGAACACCCGTTATAATTAAAAAAAAAAAATTTCATAACGAAGAGCAATTCGTGCTCGACAAGTGTGCCAAATTTTAGCTTGATATCTCGAAGCGTTTTCGAGTTATTAATCATTTACATCTGAAACTCAGGATATATACACACACACACACACACACATCCATCCGGACATTTTTTCTAAATATGATTTCTCGATATTTTAGGACATTTTGAACATATTGGCATAGAAATCGCGAATTTTTTTTTTCCACGAAAACAAAGCTTCCTTTATGAAGAACCAAAAATGAGAATTTTGTAATAATTATATAGTTATGGTTTTAGAAATAATTGCAAAAAATTTATTTCTTTATTCTAAAATTCTTATCTGAAGCATATTAGGACCTTATGGGTTTCAACTCGAACGAGAGGTTTCACCTTCAATGTGGTGAACTTTTCAATTTTTCCAAAATTGTCTATGATAGCTTGAAGTCTTGTAATTTTGCAGCCATCTTGCTAAAAATCTTTGTCAAATAGATCAAGTTATAATCATGTTTGGTACAGAATCTTCAGCAAATTCCGTACCAAACATGATTATAACTTGATCTATTTGACGAAGATATTTAACAAGATGGTATTGGTTTAGGCGAAATCGCTTGAAGTCTCCAGATTTAGTGAAACTTTAAAATTTCAAAAAAGTGCGATGACACGTACGTGGTTTCAATTGAATTCCACGTTGGCAATAAAATCGCGTTAATACGGGGGCTAAATGCGCGAGAGCTCGTACATTTCACTCGTTATTTTAATTAACCGCTCTGCTATGGGTGGTTAGGCGTACAACATATACTTTAGGCGAGAATTCAAACGTAGGCGGTAAGGCGCGCGCGACTCCATCAAATTGCATTCTTAAAGCTCCGTTCATTTAAAGGGGTCGTGTAAGCGTCAAAACGCCGATTTTTGAACATTTCGTTGAATACGCGTAAATCTGACCAACGATCTATTATTTGACGTATCAAATGAAGAAATTTTTGACGCTAGTTGGAACCCTTAAGGTCCAATGGTTCTCTCATAAATCAGTTTTTGAATTCCACTGCGCTGTGCACGATCCTGACCAAACCGCTTGATGGATCTTATCCTACGACATCTCATTTTCTTTGTAACACTTTTCCGGATGCTTAAGGTTGTTGAGAAGCAAATCACGTTTGATGAGAAAATTCTGAAAATTTGGTATGTTTTTCAATGAATTATTTAAGAGGTCGTGTAAAAATTCCACGACGATTTGGAAGCTTGTTATCGAATAATTAAGATTAACATATTAAGAAAAATTAAATGTAGTCTTATGGAAACTGATATAATCTTGCGATAAGTTTTTTTTTTGACCTCTCAATTTTTTAATATCCACAATATACTGGAAGCAACGGAAAGAAAACGAAGTTTATTGATAAATATTTTTTTTATTTGTTTAAAAAATTGTTTTTAACAAAACGTTAATTTCTTAATAACGAGCTTCCTAATCGTCGTGAAATTTTTACACGACCTCTTAAATACCTCATACAAAAACATACCAAATTTTCAGAATTTTCTCATCATTTTTTATTTTAACCCTTAAGGAGGTTGAAGTAATGATGTTAGAATTCTGAAAATTTAGTATGTTCTTACATGAAGTATTCAGGAGGTCATGTAAAAATTTCACTACGATTGAGAAGCTATTTATTGAACAATTAACATTCAAAGGTTTCATAGCTTCTAAACAACCTTAAGTGCGGCACATTTTTTGCAGATTCTTATTATGGAGATACGGGCCACTTTTTGAATTTTCGAAACAAGAAATGGGTGAAAAATTCAAAAAGTGGCCTGTAACTCGATAATAACGGGCTTTAAAAAATTTGCCGCTGCACCTTAAGGGGGAAATATATAGGAATGGTCGAAAACGACAAAAAAATTTGGGGTTTTTTTCCAAATTTTATTGTACATTAGAAGACATGAAAAATATATTTTTTCAATCGATAATAAGAGTTTTCCAGCAGCCTGCACCCAATAACCTAAACTACATTTTCGAAATTTGCAAAATCGATGAAAGAAAAACTATTCATCCGATTCATTTCAATCGAAGGTTTTTAGACACATAATTGCAAACCCTCGTCGATAAATCTCCATATTCAATAAAAAATTAATTTAACAATCATTTTTTGCATAAAAATTTTCGGTGAAAATTCGATCTTTTGTCTCTGTCTTTTATTCAATTTCTTAAACTTTTTAAACTTGGTTGATCGACAGCGTACTTTCATATAAAATATAATAGTTTTTGAATTTTCTGTTTGAGATATAAAAAAACGACAGCTGCCGCAGTTCGACATCGCGGGGAAAATTCGTTCAGCTACAATTGGCTGCAGGCTGCTGATAAACGCTTATTATCGATTAAAAAAAAAAGTTTTTCATGCCTTCTCGCGTACAATAAAATCTTCTAATAAAAAGTTCACGGGATCGATGTATCGAATTATCGAATCTTTGAAGCCTCTTTATTCGTACTGTGAAATTGGCTCTTATACACGAGAATTCCGAATTATCCGAGTTCCGCTGTCAGTTTGACAGCTGCGCGTATGTGCGTGCGGTTATACGCTACTGTAAGAATGAAACATACATATTTTTATTTGTATGCATAGATTTGTATGGAGCTGAACGGGTCCATGATGACGTAGTTTTCATAAATTTCTTTAAATTTTAGTATCCCGGTCGACCATGCTGCTGTTATCAAAGTTCAGGTCGACTTCGTCTAGATTTTTGAATGTCCAGATCGATGCTTCCACACTGAGAGAAAAACCCGTGGTAATGACTACAAACGACTATGGTAAAACCGATTATAATAATAGAGAACGTATTTCATGATTAGATTAGCCATAATATGGTTGAGTTTACTATAAGCGCGAAATAACATCAAACATGCAGTTTTGAAGGTGTCTGTAAATATCTAATATGCGCGAGACTACAATTATTATTGTTAAACCCGCAAAGATAAGTACATAATTCATTGAACACATTTATTTAATTGTCAATAATACATAACAATCGTCGCATTTATTATTATTTGTTTCATGCAAACCTTCTTAATCTTGTTCCGTGACGCTACTATTCTTATAGTCACTTTTAATTCTTGCTCATTCAACTTTACCACAGCGGTAACGTTGAGTTCAACAATTTTAGCCGCCAAAGTGTATGTTAAATGCAGGCATGGCCTGAGATAGCAGGGACAATTGTAGTTCTTTGTCTACTGTTATTTTTGAATGCATTCCACTATAAAATATAGACGTCGCGTTACAGAAACATGTTACATGTATATACGTACTAAACAACATATTGCTATGGTAAATTAGAATGATTATAGGAGATGTGTATGACAAAATCAGTGAATGGTTATCGGTACACTATAATAGTGGCTACATTCTGCACTTAGGTTGCTGAAATACCCATTCACCCGTAATCTCATATGATCTTATCTGTAGATTTGTCAGTTCACCAAAAGTCCGGTAGGTGGTTTCCTTTCGCACAAACGAACTTTCCCCTCGACGTCTATAAGGTCTCTCCAAGTTCGTCTATGTTTGATATCCTTACTTATGTATGGATATTTAATACTTTGCGGCAAAACGCAAGATGGTCGAATCCGAAAAGAATCCCCATCAGAAGAGTCTTCTTTCTTTTACACGGAAAAAACGACTCGCACAGAAAAGAGTTGGTATGGCCAGTGGCAACCAACTAGTTTGTAAGATATACTTCAAGCAACTAGTTGGTTGGGGCAACCATTTTCGTGGTTACCGTAACTATATTATTGGTTGCCGAATACCCAACCAATAAAAAGTTGGTTGTGGAAACCACGAGAATAGTTGCCCCAACCAACTAGTTGCTTGAAGCATATGTTACAAACCTATCGAGTTACAAACCTCGATAGGTAGGTAGGTTTAAAATCCCAGACGAGGCGCGTAAGTATTCTTCAGTCCGCGTATATACAAGGAAAATTAATCAGTCAAAAAAATTGATTAATTTTCAAATAATCTTTTTTTAAATATTTAATTCATGTTCAATTCAAAGATACGCTCAAAAACCGAGGGTCGAGGGTTCGATCCCGCCAACGACGCCTTTCAATATTTTTTTTATTTTTTTATTCTCTGATCTTATGTCATGTTTAAAAATGATTAAACATTAATGAAAAACTTATTTTTATCAAAATTATAAACAAATATATATATTAGAAATAAAATTAACGTAGAAGGCATAGGGTAATGGGCCGACGTTGCAATCACGTTGGTTATTCGTTGCGGCCCGACGTTTGGGTGAAACGTAGGGCCGGTATTATCATCCCGACGATTTTGAGATGCCAAACCGACGTTGGTGAACAGAGTCGGTCCGCCGTTCTAACTCAGGCGATCGTCGTTGCGCCAACAACGGTCCGACTCCGAAACTCCACCTGGGGTATTTTTATTTTTCAACGCATTTTCCTCAAAAGGACATTCTTTAAATTTGCTGCAGTTCCAATTCAAAGACAAATCATTAAAATAGCTCGTTTTCATTCATCAATCATTAATAATTAAAATTCTCATTGAATCATTCGATCAATTTGAACCTTGTTTTAGCGTGTTTAGTGATTGTTTCTATTCATACAATGACCCTCCAGTTTTTAAATTTGATAAAAAATGTCAATTTGCCATGCAACAGATCAACCGATTTTTAGGCGTGATTTGGAACTTTTTTTCAAAACTCCGCCATTTTGTTTGATTTTAATTTTTTTAAAAATAATTTTGTGTCATTATATGGGCAATAACTCTTAGTTTAACAGACTTTTTTATTTTGATGTTTCAGATACACCGAAAGCGACAATCGCTGCAGCCGTGAGAGAAGTTCATTTTTAGAGACTCGGAAGAAGGCGCGTAAATCGCTGAAAATGGATTATTTTTTTACAAAAACCTTACTGTATATACACAATTTATACATAAATATATTCTCAAAATTTCTAAACATTCGATGCAATACTTTTCTTTCAATAAATTTCCGAAAATCATCTTCTTTTACGCAATATCAAATTAGTGGTTTCCCTTGAAGTTTGAGGTTAAGAGTCATTTTACGTTCCCTAGTGAGATAAATGTACGGTTAAAAAAGTGGCAACGACAAATTTATAATTTTTGCCAAAGCTATATTTATTACGGATCTAGGAAAAATAGCCCCGAAAAATTGGTCCCCGGAAAATTGACCCCGGAAAATCGGCTTCTATTATCGGTTCAAACGTCTATTGAACTGCTCCATTCGAATAAAAACAACTTTTCAAAATGGTGTAAGTTGTGTAAGTAAAACTCTGTCTTCGAGGCTTCAAACAGCACAAAAACTCCAAAAACTCGCTCATAAGCGAATGCAAAAGTTATTTTTATTCGAATGAAGCAGTTCATTCGACGTTTTAACCGATAATAGAGGCCAAACTTCCAGGGCCAATTTTCCGGAGGCCAAACTTCCAGGGCCAATTTTTCGGGTAATCAATTTTCCGGAGGCCAATTTTCTGGAAACAATTTTCCGGGCGCCAATTTTCCGGCGGCCAATTTTCCGGGGAATCAATTTTCTAGAGGCCAATTTTCCGAGGGCTATTTTTCCTGTTACCATTTATTACACGTGAGATATTTTACTGATTTTATCACTATATGTAATAGAGGCCAAATTTCCGGGGTCAATTTTCCGGGGAAACAATTTTCCGGAGACCAATTTTCCGAGGGCTATTTTTCCTATTACCATTTATTAAGCGTAAGATATTTTACTATAATTTTATCACTATGAAGTGTCAATTGAATATTCGAAAGAATTGTGGAATCACTTCTCATTTTTGTATTCTCATCATTTAAACATCCACTTTTTGGAAAATTGTAAATTTTTGCTTCAAAATTTTTTTTATGATGCCTGATAATTCTGCATCCCGATTGAGGAACACTCTATTCTGTACATTCATTATATCCACGTACGTTCAATCCGAGAACCGATGAATCGAAAATTATGAGTCGATAAATATATCAGAGTAAATCGAGGTCGGATACGACGAGGAGAGCTTGTGCATGTAAATATATTTCAACTCTCCCGGTGTATATAATAACGTGTATATAAAAATTCTTGTATTCATCCTGAAGAACTGATCCACCGACGAGGCAAATTTACGACTGCGAAAAAAAAACAGAAACAGAAGTGGCTTCGCATCGTATAATATTTCGTGCAACATTTTTATTCGTCGTTACACGAATACTTCGTGGATACATTTATATATATGAGGCATTCTCCGTCAATTCCGCCACTTTTTTATTTGACCCTCTCAGATCCGTCCCATAACTTGTCTTACTTGTCACAGTTTAGTCCCACTTGAAAGTGGTTTCTGCCATTTTTATTGAATGCAATATGTGTTATATTTCGTGTTGCAAAGACTCTTTTCTGCAAAAAAAATGAAAATTAATTTTTTTCGCACGGACGGACACCTTTAATTCTACTGTCAAATTTATATAATCTCTAATAGTATTAGTGGGACGTATAGAAAAATCCACAAAATAACAACTGGTTTTTTTCGGCGTTAAAAAAATATTATTCACAAAAAATTGCATTAAGTTATTTTTTCGAATCCAAATAGCTTAAAACAGAGAGGATGTACAAACAAAATATTCCTACGAAAAAATTTTGTTTTTTCATCAACTATTGAATGCAATATGTATTATATTTCTATTCGTGTTGCAACGACTATTTTCTCAAAAAAAAAATGAAAATTAATTTTTATTGCACTCCGTGCGCAAAGTGCCACTTTGCTCACGCTGCGCGTGCTCAAACTGGCACTTTGCGCACTCGTACAATAAAATTTCATACGATACTAGTGCGAGAAACTTTTTCTCATCTCGTGTGATTGCAACATTCGCCTTCGGCTCATGCTGCAAACTCACAGTCGTCAGAAAAAGTTTCATCGCACTAGTATCGTAATATACTATTATCGCACGGTCCGACACCTTCAATTCTACTGTCAAATTTATACAATCTCTAATAGTATTAGTGAGATGCACAAAAAAATCTACAATACGGCAACTGATTTTTTTGGGGGTTAAAAAAATGTTATTTACAGAAAATTACATTAAGTTATTTTTTCGAATCAATATAGCTTAAAACGGAGAGGATCTACAATCAAAATATTCCTACAAAAAAATTATGTTTTTCTATCAACTATTGAATGCAATATGTATTATATTTCTATTCGTCTTGCAAAGACTATTTTCTGCAAAATAAAAATGAAAATTAATTTTTTTCGCACGGTCCGACAACTTCAATTCTACTGTTAAATTAATAAACCTCTAATAGTATTAGCGGGACGTACAGAAAAATTCACAATCCGGCAACTGATTTTTAACCCCAAAAAAAAATCAGTTGCCATTTTGTGGATTTTTCTGTACGTCCCACTAATATTGTTAGAGATTATATAAATTTGACAGTAGAATCGAAGGTGTTCGACCGTGCGAAAAAAATATATTTTCATTTTTTTTTTTTGCAGAAAATAGTCTTCGCAACACGAATAGAAATATAACACATATTGCATTCAATAGCTGATGGAAAAACATAACTTTTTTGTAGGAAAATTTTTTTCGTACATTCTCTCCGTTTTAAGCTATATGGATTCGAAAAAATATATGCTGCTTAATTCCTTAAAATATAACTCCTTAATTCATAGCTTAAAAAATCTGAAAAAAATCGCAGAGACTACTTTCAAGTGGGACTAAACTGTGACAAGTTATGGGACGGATTTGAGAGGGTCGAACAAATGTGGCGGAATTGGCGGAGAATGCCTCATATACATATATATAATTTAATGCGCGATAATTAATTCCTTGATGAGTCTCGACTGTTAATAGATTTGTCTCCTGCATTAAAAAGTGACGGGGAGACAAAAAACGTTTTATTCCGAAGGACGCGCGATAATTTAATTCCGCGATCTTTTTTTTATCACGAAATTTCGACGAAGATCATATCAATCGAAGACGATCGTACGTCGAAGACCGTTCATTCGATTTATCGATCGATCGTTTTTTTCAAATATAATATTACAGAAAAAAATCACATCCGTATTTCATCTCGGAGAACGAAAATTGGATTCATCGATATTTTTTGCAAACCAAAAATTAAATAAAAAATACCTACTCACTTTATTCCGGAGAAAGATCATTCGATTTTTCGATAATTTCGTTTATCGATGACCAAAAGATTAAAGACATTTTTATTCCTCAAAGAATCGTTTGAATCCCCGATTTAATTCCCTGTTTCATCGGTTCGCATAGAAATTGACGGCGTTGCAATCGGGTGGAAAAAGTAACGAATCGAGGGAGGAAAGTAGGGAGTTGAAGAATACAAGAAGAAATTTTTTTTCTTCAAAAGCTGGCGAAATAGCCGAGAGGAGTCTTGCTTGGGGGATCAACAGCTGCTGTCGTTCTTCCCTTCAGAATGCACATAGTCAGACTCATATATGGGTCACTCCATGTCAAATTGACCAATAGTTTGAATCGACCCTTTTAATTTCGATGAAATTTGGTCAGAAGTTTTCTTTCATCATAAAACGAAGTTCCTACCAAAGGAAAAAAATTAATTTTTTTTTCTCGAAAGCTATGCTAAATTCAGAATTTTACAATTTTTCAAGTGTATTTGTTAAATATGTCGAAAACTATTATAGTTACGAAAAAATCGTTCTGTATCAGTCTATGAAAAAAAAAATATTCCGAAAAATGTTTTTGAAAAATGATAAATATGGAGGATTTTGAATTTTTAAAAATCGCGAAAATCCACGATCAACATTAATTTTTTGATTCTATTTTTGTATACTATAATACCTTGTACTGATCTTGAAAGATCCTGAAATTTTCAAAACTGCGTCTTCGTTTTCAAAAATATGGATTTTTTAATTTCGGCAAACATTTTTTGTTTACCTCTAAATTAAGCAAAGTTGAGCAATTATGTAATTTTGTAATTTTGAGCAGTAAAAATTTCAATTAATGACATAAGAATTTCCATTATGTTTCTGTTTTTACATTCCTATGTCATTAATACTTAATAGTCACACCGGGTTAAATATACCCCAGCCGTTTTTTGACCTGGAATACTTTCCTCAAAATTCGGAAAAATGGGAATTTTTTTTTGCATATTTAAAATCACACTTTAAAAGTACATTGCAGTATTTTTTAAAAAATTTTCAATAATTTAACACATTGAAAATGGATTGGGGTGAATTTCACCCTACAATGACTCTTACGTAATTTTTTCGAGGTGTGACTATCAAGAGTTGATTGAAATCAGAACGATTTTTTCGTAACTATAATAGTTTTCACGATATTTAAAAAACAAACTTGAAAAACTGAAAAAATGGTAAAATTTTGAATTTTGCATAACTTTTGAAAAAAAAAACTTCAATTTTTTTCCCTTCGGTAGAACTTCGTTTCATGATAAAAGAAAACTTCTGACCAAATTTCATCAAAATTGAACGGGGTCGATTCCAACTATTGGTCGATTTGACATGGAATGAAACACATATATATAGAGCATGCAATAATATCATGTAAGACACAATGGTACAGTTAACAGTGGGCAACTCTTGGTGGACCTCGAATGCCTTTTTCTCGCCTCACCCTCTCTTGCGACCACTTCATTGCTGAAATTTACGATGAAACTTATGGCTTACGTCTCCTGTATTTTATACATTGTCTATGCACATACGCACACATACTTACTAACTTACATATGTAAAATTATAATAGTAAGTTTTGTGCCACTGTTATGCCGGCATTATTCGTGTTTTATCGTCATGTTTGTTGGCACAAAGAGACGTCCATTTTGATGACAAAGAGGACGACAAACGACGAACACACCGAAGCGCGTTTGTCCTACCGTTGAAAATGACGACAGAAAATCATGTTTTCCATCTTATTCTCCCTTGTCCTCCCTCGCAACACGCATTTTCACCCGCTACAAGACTAGTATAATAATATAACGAACTGACCGTCTCTCCCGTGGATTTCTCGTATCGTGCGGCGAGTAGATATATCACACGTTTACACAGTTCGGACACGGGTTTTCGGCTGTGTATTATTTTCCTTTTTCACAAGCTCGAGCTCCATTTATCACGTCGTAGAACCGACCATGTCCAAATATTGTTGCGAGGGTGGCCAGCACGTCGTCGAGCATAGTTTTCTCTATTTGTCCCTTTTCTCTCTCTTTCCCTTCCTCCATCTATCTGTCTATTTCTCTCCTTTGCTTGTCGTCGTTGAGAACAGAGAGATTGTGAAAAGACTTCTTACCGCAGAATTTCTCTCCAGGGGGGTGTAAAACGGCGAGAACATGTGTTGTGACAAACCGAACGGTTTGTGATTATTTTCTGCTCAATGATTTTGGGCATTTTCTTTTGAGCACAGAGAAAAAATGTATTTTTGCATGGGGATTTTTTCTTTTTTAATTCTCATTATGAAGGTGCAGACAATAGTGAGGACCAGAGCTGGGCAAAGTATCGGGAAGTACTTCAAGTACAAAGTATCGTAAGTACTTGAAGCACTACGTACTTGTTACTTGAAGTACTTAAGATTTCAAGTACTTAAGATCTCAAGTACTTAAGATTTCAAGTACTTAAGATCTCAAGTACTCAAGATCTCAAGTACTTAAGATTTCAAGTACTTAAGATCTCAAGTACTTAAGATTTCAAGTACTTAAGATCTCAAGTACTTAAGATTTCAAGTACTTAAGATTTCAAGTACTTAAGATTTCAAGGACTTAAGATCTCAAGTACTTAAGATTTCAAGTACTTAAGATTTCAAGTACTTAAGATTTCAAGTACTTAAGATCTCAAGTACTTAAGATTTCAAGTACTTAAGATTTCAAGTACTTAAGATTTCAAGTACTTAAGATTTCAAGTACTCAAGATTTCAAGTACTTAAAGTACAAGTACTTGAAAAGTCGAGTACCAAGTATCAAGTACTTTCCAAGTTTTCAGGTATATCTCGTAAGTTCTAGTACTTACATTTGATTTCTTATTCTCATTTGATTTTGATTCGAGTACTTTTTGTATCACAACATACTTTCACCTGTGCAATACACTGAGATTAGGCTGACTAATTTAGGCAGATTGTTACAGAAGTATTTAAACAAAGAATTAAAAATATTTCAATAATAGCATTGACGATTGGAATTACGATTTATTTTGATACAAGTTTAAAAGAGACAAAATAAATAATATAATGGATCAGAGTTGGGCAGTCCTCAAAGTACCTGGTACTTGCAACGTACTTGAAGTACTTAAAAAGTGCTTTGAGCATTGTGCTAAAATTTTCAAGTACTTCAAAAGTACTTCAAGTATTGTACTTTAATTTTCAAGTACTTGGCCTGTACTCAAAGTACTTTTTCAAGGACAAGTATCATGTACTTTTGAATGTGTCTTACTCATGGTTGCATGTACAAAGCCTTTGAATATGTAATTGAAAATAATATTTCGTGATTAAAATCGTCGATGCAATGTTTGAATTATTTTTAATACTTTGTTTAAATACTTCTATTCCAATCTGCCTAATTGTGAACTTACTATTAACTACTAACTACTAGATACCACTAACCACTAACTACTATTACTACTAACTACTAGAATTTACGAGATATACCTGAAAACTTGAAAAGTACTTGATACTTGGTACTCTATTTTTCATGTACTTGTACTTGAAGTGCTTTACAAAATCTTAAGTACTTCAAATAATAAAAACGAAGTACTTCAAGCACTGCCGGTACTTGCTGCTTCGAGTATTTACGGTACTTTGTACTTGAAGTACTTTCCGGTACTTTGCCCAGCTCTGCAATGGATTCTTAAAATTACTCCAATTTCCTGTTCGTCTTCCCAAAACTGTCGTAGGCGACAGTTTAGGGACAGTATGTCCATACTTCACGAAGTATTATTTTCGATTACATATTCAAAGGCTTTGTACATGCAACCATCAGCAAGACATATTCAAAAGTAATTCAGACTTGTACTTGAAAAAGTACTTGAAGTACAGAAAAGTATTAAAAATTTTAAGTACAATACTTGAAGTACAGGTCAAGTACTTGAAAATTTGAGTACAATACTTGAGGAACTTTTTAATTACTTCAAGTACTTTGCAAGTACCGGCTACTTCAAGTACTGCCCAGCTCTGATGAGTACCATCGAGATTGAATCGAGCATACGATTTTTTAAAAACAATTTCCTGATTTTTAAAAGACGCACTCCTAACTCACCGAATTCTGTAATTTGCCAATTATCGTCCCTAATTTTTTTTTCACACATCTACTAAGTAACAAGAATAATTGAAATAGAATTTAGAACGAATTGCTCAAAGTATACAGTAGAGAAAAAAAAATGCTCTTCTCTTGGCCTATTGAAATCTATTCAATTTCCGAAAACGATTGCATTTCTTCCTCGAGAATTAAATGACGAAAAAAAAACTCTTTCGAAAACGCAATTAACTCCGAACCGTTTCTACGCTAAATTATTCCTCAACGGTCCCTTTAATTCCGACTATGGGGCTTCGATACTGGGATGTACGTATTCGGGATTCAGGGTTCAACGAATAACCGAAAGGTGACCGAAGAGTCATTAACGTTTCCGGTGTGGGACCAGAGTTCAAAGACTCTCACCATTTCTCCCACTGCATTCATTTCATTCTTTTTTTTTTCATCGGTCCCTCTTTTTTTTATCACGCTGTCCTCCTCGAACTTTTTTCCGTGTCCCGACACTCGTGCAACTTCCCCTGTTGTATAGATTCGTGTTTATTCTTCCCTCCTCGCCTCGACCCCTTTCAACCAACGCCTCTTTACCGCTGTGAAAGCGCCCCCCCCTTTTTTCGTTCTTCGTCGCGCAGGTACACGAAGAGTACGTTACAGGCGGGTCGCGATGAGTCTTCTTCACGGGGTCTCCCCCATCGGACTTTAAGGTCGTGGGGTTCCCTGTTCTCGTCCACGAGCGCGCGCGCGCCACGAAGAGAAACGACGACGAAAAAGGAGCTCACGGGCGAGCGCGCGAGGGCTCCCTCTTCTCTACCTGAACCCGGCGGTGCAATAAGGAAGGAAAAAAAAATATATATATATGAGGGAAAAAAAGGACAACGAGGGATGGCACGCGCCAAGAAAGCGGGAGAAGCCAAGACCGATCGCCCGGACCAGCTGCCTTTTGCCTTCGCTCTTTCTCTCTCCCTCGCCCTCTCGCTCTTTTGGTTCCTCCTGCGCGCCTTTTTTTCCTTTTTTTCCTGAGATTATCCTCTCTCTCTCTCTCTCTCTCTCTCTCTTGCATCTGCAGATCTTAATTTTTACCCAGTCTCGCAAGATCGCCGCGAAATCGAGATTCTGATGTGATTCGTTCTCTGTGGGCGCCCTCATCTTGCAATCCCAAAAATGTCGCTTCAACGCTCACGGGCATCTGGCTTTTCTATCTCATGACTCTCCGATATAATGACACGACGGGAAAGTTGATCCGATGATGTAATTGACAGCTGTCCATTTTTCCATATTTGTGAAATCAGCGCTGGGCAATACTTGAAGTACTCTGTACATGCGACGTACTTGAAGTACTTCAAAAGTACTTACTTGAAGTACTTCAAAAGTACTTACTTGAAGTACTTCAAAAGTACTTACTTGAAGTACTTCAAAAGTACTTAATTGAAGTACTTCAAAAGTACTTACGTGAAGTACGTCAAAAGTACTTACTCGAAGTACTTCAAAAGTACTTGATTGAAGTACTTCAAAAGTACTTGATTGAAGTACTTTAAAAGCACTTGCAAAGTACTTACTTGAAGTACTTCAAAAGTACTCACTTGAAGTACTTCAAAAGTACTTACTTGAAGTACTTCGAAAGTACCTACTTGAAGTACTTCAAAAGTACTTACAAAGTACCTACTTGAAGTACTTCAAAAGTACTTACAAAGTACTTACTTGAAGTACTTCAAAAGTACTTTTTCGATATATTGGAAAATCGGTCAAGTATGGTCAAAATATGCAAATATAAAAGAGCAATAAAAAACTCGAGATTTCAAAAAAATCAGAACCGGAGCTTTTTTTAATAGAAAAATAATTCAAAAAATTATATAATTCAAAAAAATTATTATATAATTCAACATTATTTTTTGAATTATTATATAATTTAAAAAAAATTATGTGACGAGATTTTCGATTTAAAACTTTCTCTCGGGTTGACAAGAATTTAAAATTTCATAAATTTATGAAAAAAATCTTATCCTTAAGGTACTGATCTACGTTAGAAGGCCAATAAAAAGTAAATTTTCAAGATTTTTTTTCTCAGCTCCTTTATCAGATATGACTATAAAACTGTTTTCATAGCATTGTTTCATCCTTCGAAAAAACAAAAAAAAAACAATTTTTTATTTTGATTCTTTGAATAAATTATAAAAGGCGCCAAAGTCGAGTCTTCGAAAATTTCTTGTCCCATGGCCGACAGTTAATCTCAGGATTGGCAAGTCTGAAAAAAAGAAGCATTTTAAAAAGAAAGATTCTTTACACAATAATTTATCACTGTTAATGAAAAAACTGTTTCTAAAAAATGGCGGATGTTTGCAATAAATTGTGAAAAATTGAATTTTTCATTTCAACATCCACCTTTTTCTCATCGATTTTTCATTAACGGTGGTAAGTTGTTGTGTAAGAAATCTTCCTATTTAAAATCCTTTTTTATTTTTTTGTTTCAGACTTGCCAATCGTGAGATTCACTGTCGGCCATGGGACAAGACATTTTCGACTTTGGCGCCTTCTATAAATTATTCAAAGAATCAAAATAAAAAACAATTTTTTTTTGTATTTTTGAACGATGAAACAATGTTGTAAAAACAGTTTGATATCCATATCTGATAAAGGAGCTGAGAGAAAAAATCTTAAAAATATATTTTTTTTTGCTTTCTAAAGTAGACCAGTACCTTAATTATGTTTTGCTCTTAAAGTGCATAAAGAGTGGATTCTGAACCATCCTATTACTTCATTTTATGTAAACAAATCTCTAATTAATTTCTGTACCCTCCGAAGCAGAAAATCTTCTTCTCCACATGCCCAAAAAAATATATTTCCAATCCACTGATGCCATAATTTTTGCTAGAAAGTAGAATGCAAATGTCAGACGAGAAATTGAGTTAAAAACCGCTGAGATAGATTTACACCCTACATGCTCTTATTATCTTTAAACGGGCTGTTTCGAGAAAGGTAAAAAATTCAGAAATATATATGCTCCATAAAAATATGACTTCAGGCTGCAGAAATATTTTTGGAGATGCTCAAAAATAATGAGAATGCACTGATGCATCTTTCCATCCGCGTAATTTCCATCCCTACATTAACGAATAAAGCTTTCCAAACGAAGGGAGACGATAAAGCGGATTCGAAAAAGAATATTTCCACCCCTGGCAAGGTTCCACGTTTTTTTTATCAAGATGATCGATCGTTTATCCCCGTGTCACGGAGACGCTTCAAGATAGGGCTCCAGGTACGAGATGAGGCAGAAGAAAACGCATAAAGCGTGCCAAAGAAGAAACAGCTGAGACGCATCGAATTCGTGTGAGGATCGCTTATGTCTAGGCTCAGGGGGTGCAATATATATATGGGTCATTCCACGTCAAATCTACCACTTTTGAACCCGACCCCTTTCGATTTGGCTGAAAATTTTTCTTTTTTCTACCCCATTAAAAACATTTTTCAGGAAATTTTCAAATTTTTGTACCCAACCCAAAAAAAGTTATGATTTATTCAAAAAAAAAGGCTTTTGTTTTTCAAAATAGCTATAACTTCTTCAAAAATTGACTAATCGGGACGGTTTTTTTCGAAAAATTTCGTCTTTAAATGTACTTGTCGAAAAAAAATACAAAAAAAATTTAAGATATGAAAGTCTATGAAATTTTTCACTTTTTCGAGGAAAATCTTCGTTTTCTCGGAAGCGCATTCTTTATTTTATTGTTTTTTTTTTACTAAAAAAAACTTTGTTCAATTCCAGAAAGAATGCCGCCCAAACTGGAGTGGGTGGAATTTTCCTTCTATTTTTTTTTTATCGATTGGAATTTTATTTTTTTCGCAACTGGGCTTATTTCACAAAACACACCACTCTGTAAATTTTTGAGGATTTATAAAGGAGCTCAGAGCTTGAAACATTGAAAAGAAAAAAAAATCGAAAGTGGGAATCCGCGAAAAAAATTTGATTTTTTTCAAAAAGGTTAAAGAAGAAATAGAAAACACCTATATATAATTTTTTTGTATTTTTTTCACAAACTACATCCAAAAACAAGAAGAATGAAAAAAATTGCCATATAGGCCCATTTTTGACCAAGCCACAGGCTTTCGAAATATAGAGAATTCGAGTATCAAATTAAATTCTGAAGAATATAGAACATGTGAAATTTTTAAACGCTAAAGAAAAATAAAATAGTTTTCAAATTAGTATTAAATAAATGTTTACTAATCGTATTATATAACCAGGGAGTCCTTAGTAGAAATAATTAAGCTGGATTATAAGTTTCGTCGTAAACACCGTTAAAACATTTTCTCAGATTTAATTTAGAATTTTTAAAAAATCATCAGAGAACGTAAAAAATATAGAATAAATGATAAGAATTTTTTTTCAATCAAAGAACAAATATAAAAAGCCAAGACGGGCCAAAATTAAAAAATGGCGGTTCAAAATGATATGCGTTGGATGTCTTTTTCAAAAGCCTGTGGCTTGGTCAAAAGTGGACCCAGATGGCAATTTTTTTCATTCTTTTTGTTTTTGAATGTAGTTTTTGAAAAAAATACAAAAAAATTATAAATAGGTGTCTTTTATTTCTTCTTTAACCTTTTTGAAAAAAATCAAAATTTTTTAACGGATTACCACTTTCGATTGTTTTTTCTTCTCAATTTTTCGAACTCTGAGGTCCTTTATAAATCCTCAAAAATTTACAGAGTGGTGTGTTCTGTGAAACAAGCCCAGTTGCAAAAAAAAAAAAAATTCCAATCGATAAAAAAAAATAGAAGGAAAATTCCACCCACTCCAGTTTGGGCGACATTCTTTCCGGAATTAAACAAAGTTTTTTTTAGTAAAAAAAAAAAATAATAAGATAAAAAATGCGCTTCCGAGAAAACGAAGATTTTCTTCGAAAAAGTGAAAAATGTCATAGACTTTAATATCTTAAATTTTTGTTGTGTTTTTTTTCAAAAAGTACATTTGAGGACGGAAATTTTCGAAAAAAAAACGTCCCGATTAGTCAATTTTTGAATAAGTGATAGCTATTTGAAAAAACAAAAGCTTTTTTTTTGAATAATTCATAACTTTTTTTGGGTCTGGTAACAAAATTTGAAAATTTCCTGAATAATGTTTTCGATGGGGTAGAAAAAAGACAACAAATTTTCGCCAAATCGAAAGCGGTCGGGTTCAAAAGTGGTCGATTTGGCGTGGAATGCCTCATATATAAGATGATAGAGCAGGGTGAGACGCAACGGTTCGTCGTAGTAAGAATCTCCTCTGAAAATCCGATGAAGTATGAAAAGGATCTTGTCCCGTGCCTCTTCTTCCATCCATTCAGAAGATCCGCACCGCCTCATTATATACCGTGCCAAACAGAGGGTTGTGGAAATGGGGAGGGGGGCAAAAAGCGTAAAGCCCAGAGGGCGATTCCAAAGCCGGAATTTCGGTTACGAGTTCGCCAAGGGAGGGTGAAAAAAAAAAATATAAATATACATACGCGCACAACCGGAAGAAACATGCAAGGAGATTTAAGTACCTCAAAAGAACTCATCTTCAAGAACTCCGGAGACAGATCTTCCGAGAGGTTGGAAAAAAATTAAAAACGCACGGATACGAGACGCAATGAATTTCGATCCGCGATTTTCTGTGAGAAACCAACTCGAAATTCATACGCCGACGATAATCAATTAAGTATTCGGTCGGCTCACTCTATAGATGACGAATAAATGGAAATTAGGCCTACGGCTCTCTCTCTCTCTCTCTCTCTCTCTCTCTCTCTCTCTCTCTCTCTCTCTCTCTCTCTCTCTCTCTCTCTCTCTCTCTCCCTCTCTCTCTCTCTCTCTCTCTCTCCCTCTCTCTCTCTCTCTCTCTCTCTCTCTCTCTCTCTCTCTCTCTCTCTCTCTCTCTCTCTCTCTCTCTCTCTCTCTCTCTCTCTCTCTCTCTCTCTATTCCCGCTCTCCCTCTTTTTCGCCACGAATTTTGTGACTTATATATCGATTTGTTGAAAAATAAAAAGTTCCAAAAAAGTTCATCGACGAGACCTGTCTGGGCTCTGTGTGGTACCGTATTTTATTATATATATTATGAAACGATAAAAATGTATCGCTTCCATCTTGATCGTTAAGGAGAGAAGCATCAGCGAGACGATACGAAAAGATAAAACCAGAATCACAAACGTCAAATATAAGTATATATGCATATATTTTATATATATTGGACTAATTAAAAAAACCCTGCCAATTGAAACTTGCACTTTGCTTCCTCATCTTTATCCATAGTTCACATAGCTTCCTTTAGGACACAGTATGGCGATCAAATTTGGCTTCCTCATAAACCAAAGATTTGTTAACTATTTAAAAATATTAGTAATCAATGTGCAAATTCGATCGATTTTCGCCAAATTTGATAGCGAATAACATTGATAGCTATACTGGTTCTTCACAAAATTTCATTGCAATATCTAAAAAATTTGAAAAGTTATAGCGTTTACGCTTCTTTTGTAAAAAAATTTGATAAAAATTTAAGCATTCGATCGATTTTCGCCAAATTTAATAACGAATATCCTCGATACCTATATTAGCTCTGTGTAAAGTTTCAGTGCAATATCTTAAAAATTGCACAAGTCAGGGCGTTTACGCTATTTTTCAAAAAATTAAACATTTCATCAAATTTTAATCCCCCGATGGATTTTTGCCAAATTTAATAGCAAATAACCTCGATAGCTATGTTAGCTTTGTGCAAAATTTCAGTACAATATCTTAAAAATTGCACAAGTTAGAGCGTTTAGGCTATTTTTCAAAAAATTCAAAATTCCATAAAATTTTTATTCCTCGATGGATTTTCACCAAATTCAATACCAAACAACCATAACAGCTATATTACCTCTGTGCAAAGTTTCAGTGCAATATCTTAAAAATTGCACAAATTAGAGCGTTTACGCAATTTTTCAAAAAATTAAAAATTTCATAAAATTTTAATCCCTCGATGGATTTTCGCCAAATTCAATACCAAGCAACCCTAATAGCTATACTAATTCTGTACAAAGTTTGACTGCAATATCTTGAAAATTACAGAGGTTAGAGCGTTTACGCCATCCTTGTAAAAACGAAAAAGGTCGATAAAATCTGAACACCCGTTATAATTAAAACAAATGTTTTTTCATAATGAAGAACAATTCGTGCTCGACAAATGTGCCAAATTTTAGCTTGATATCTCGAAGCGTTTTTGAGTTATTAATCATTTACATCTGAAACTCAGGACACACACACATACATACATCCATCCGGACATTTTTTCTAAATATGAATTCTCGATGTTTTAGGACATTTTGAACATATTGGCATAAAAATCGCGAAAAAAATTTTTTTCACGAAGACAAAGCTTCCTTTATGAGGAAGCAAAAACGACAATTTTTTTTTCGAAATCCCCTATTAAATACTTTCGGGGAGGTTGAAAAGATTTTTGTTAAAAGCAGAAATCTCAATTTTAATATTTAGAGGTCTCTCATTTCTTTTTTCCATTTAAATAATACGGGAAATTTTTTTTTCAAACTTAAAAATTTTATACCTCGGCCTCAAATCAATGTACAGAAATATGCAATACATATTCTTATAGAGAATTGAACGCTCTACAAAAAAGGTCTTTTATGATTTTTCGATAAACTCACACTTTCAAAAGTTATTGACGGTCTAATATGTATGTATATTAGACTGTGAATATGTGTGAACTAATGCCGGTCATTTCTTGGAAAATTGCGTAATTTATGTTAATGCTACTTAAAACTTTGTTTTCAACAAAGATTTTACGAGATCAAGTAATCAATTTTAACATTTTACCGGAAACTAAAAAAAAGTGAGTTACTCTAAATTCAACTTTAACCTTGAATATCTTTTGAAGGAGTGAGTTTATTGAAAATTCATAAGATATCTTTTTTGCAGAATAGATATCGCACATTTCGGTACATTGACTTGAAGCCAAGGTATGAAATTTCATACTTTGAACATTTTTCTTCCTGGGTTATTTAAATGGAAAATAGAACTTCACGATGAGAGACCTATAAATATTAATATTAAGAGTTCTGCTTTGAACAGGCATATTTTTTCACCTCCCCGAAAGTATTTAATAGGGGATTTGGAAAACAAAAAAATAGTCGCTTTTTTTGAATCAGTCCAATATATCATGCTTGAATATTTTGGTGTCCCCCATAAAGGTGCTGCTCATTTTATTTGTAGGAAGCACGATTCTGTGTTCACTAAAGTATCAAGTGTTCATGTTTTAATTTTAGTTTACTTAGCAGAAATTTATTGTTTTCATTTTAGTTTACTTAGCAGAAATTTATTGTTTTAATTTTAGTTTACTTAGCAGAAATCTATTGTTCGGAATAAGTGACAAAAAGGAGCTATTCCAAATAAAATGTCCACCACAAATGGCGAATAATATGGTTAAACGTGTGTGCCAAAATCTACTTGGAAAATTATAAATTTGCAAATAGCTCCTCATTATATTATCATCGATGTCCAAATCTCATTCATTAGCAGATCATTCATCTCATTTATGATAAGGAATTTCATTGTAGCTTCCTTATCAAGAAACGCCAAAAGCTAAAGATTTTTTTCATCACTTTTCCAAAATTTCGAATTGAAACAATAAAAAGTTACTAAATAAAATTAATTAAATTTTTTTATTAAATTTCGATTTTTAATTATAAAATGCGAAAGTTAGAGCACGAACAGACATCTCGCAAAGAATTTAACATTTCACCAAATTGACTGAATAAAAAATTGTACTGAATAAAAAAAGATGAATGGACTATTTGTGCGTTAAATTTAAACTTTATCGCTCAACTTTATCAACTTTATCAAGATGTTCTCCAAATACATCCGTTTCATTTTCCAAGCATAATTTTTGGTTGTTTCGGGATATTTCGAAAAATACTAAACAATACAAAAAAAAATTGGTTACAAAAATAGCTTTCAAGCTAGCAAGCTGCAAATAGCTAGCAAGCTTTTCTTATGAAAAAACATAAAAAATGAAATTCATCGCGGCATGCTTTATTCCCACAATCATCAAATTTTCGCAAACGCATTCGCGAGGGCAAGAGAAAGAGAGAGAAGGAGAGGCAAGAACAATTAATCACGCGACGCCTTTTGGCAAAGGAGTGTACCCGAAAGCGAAGGATGAGAATTAGGCGAGAGAGGGTTAAAATGAAAAATAAAGAGTTGTAAAAAGTTAAAAAAGAAATATATATATATATATATATATATATATATATATATATATAAATCGCGAGAAACTTGTTACAAAAGGGACGAGGTTGAAGTGTGGTACGAGGGAATCAGAACCGGTTGTCCTTCTCTTTCCCTTTTTCCTTCTCCCTTTCGCCATGGAAGAGAGAAAGAGAAGAGAGAGCTCAGAGACTACTCGTTTTTTGGTTCTCGACTCTACTCCCATTCATACCTAAGGAAAAGAGAGAGACGAAGGACTCCCGAGGGTTGCTTCAGCACACTCTCCTCTCTCTCTCTCTCTCTCTCTCTCTCTCTCTCTCTCTCTCTCTCTCTCTCTCTCTCTCTCTCTCTCTCCCTCCCTCTCTCTCTCTCTCTCTCTCTCTCTCTCTCTCTCTCTCTCCCTCTCTCTCTCTCTCTCTTTCTCTCTGTGCGCGATGCGCCGCAAACGATCACGTAACGGCTACCTGTGCGCCCGGATGCGTTCGTACATATATCGACAAAGCTATATACAACTATCCCCTTTCGGTCAGAGAGCCCTATTCTTCCTGCACCTTAATCGAGAGTACGCGCTTTTGATTCCAAGACATCGATGCACGCATATACAGGGTGTCCCAGGAACGAAGGACAAAACCGTGAGGATAAATTCGTGATGTAATATCGAGTAGAAAAGTCCTTTGCCATTTTTTGATATTTTAAACCCTTGAAATTGTTATTAATATAATTAAATATTAACGTTATATGGAGTAGAAAAGTCCCTTGCCATTTTTTTGATATTTCGAACCCCCGAATTGTTATTAATTTGATTAATTAATAACAATTGAGGGGTTCAAAATATCAAGTAATGGCAAAGAACTTTTCTACTCGATATTATGTCACGAATCTGCCCTCAATTCCTGGGACACCCTGTATATACAGAAAAGGACACCCTCTCCTTGCTACCGATTTTTTTCGCCTCTCCTCGGCATCTCATCGTGCGCATCTCATGGCAAAGACGTAACGGAAATTCGTGAGAGAAATGTGCACACGTTTATTGCAAAAAAAAAAGTTAACAATAATACCAATAATAAGAGCCTGGATTTTTTCACTGAGAAAATACTAACGATTTGTCAATTGATCAAAACGATGGTGAATGAAAAACATGCAAATTGAAAATGTATGGCTTATTTTCTCTTTTTTTTTTACATCACTCTCCTTTTTTGTGTGCTTCGAGCTCTTTTATGATGGTGATGTTTATCGATTATGACTTCCTCATAAAAGAAGTGTAAAGTACGATGAACACAAATTTGCAAATTTCCAACTTGCGTGATTTTTCAATTTTCATAAGATTTTCGAAATTTTAAAAATCTTATCAGGTTGAAACCCCGTGAATGTTTTTTTGTTTTTAATGTTGCCTCAATTGTACTCGTCACTTTTTGTACTTTTGGAAAAAATGTATAGCTCGAGTGCTGCGAGGTTACAGAAATTAAAGATACTTTAAACACTTTTGAGAAATTTAGATTTATGCAAAATATTCGATATCATATAGAATCCAAAAGTTGGAAGTATTTACCAGCACTTGTAAAGGGTTTAGCCAGATAAGAATGGTGAATCGGCGCCCAGCGAATTTTGTGGCGCCAATTTTTCGAAAGTTCCTGCCCTAAAATACAATTTTGAGCAAAATTACAGCTTTTTACACCGAAGCCGAGGGGTCTTCCTGCTAAAAAAGTGGTTTTTCGTTTTTTGCATTTTTTAAATACCAAGATGCGACCGAAAATTCTTAACAAATTCTGAAAAATCAGAAAAATGTCAATATTAATAGGATTTTTTTCTCTTTTTTCAAATGCCAAACTCTATTTTTAATCATCGAATCTTCCTTTAAAAACATTATTTTGTAGCGAAGCGATTTTTCTACTATTATGACAAAAATTGACATGATTGTACTATTCATTCTCTATATTTTAAAAAAAGAAGTCCCGAAATTCGTCCTGCAACACATTGAAAATCATTCTTTCGGTTTAATTAATAGGTGCTCATAGCTAGAAAATCAGAAGCAGGACTCTCCGATGTTGAAAAGGTCAGTGATGTGATAAACAGGGACAGCGATGAAGATAAATAATGTTGCCATATAGATAGTAGGGGTGAATAAACTGAAATTAGCAATAAAATCGTATTGTTTACATCTATTTGTTACATCTCACAATTACTGCAGCCACGATCACCCATTAATTAAACCCAAAGAATTATTTATGTATGGATTTCCACCGAAAAATAAAAAACTTTACCTTTTTTATTTTTTTTTTAATGTGTTAGAGGTCGATTTTTGAGACTTTTTTTTGGAAATCTAAAGAATGAAGAGTAAAAATGTGCACATTGCTTCCTCATCTTTATCCATAGTTCACATAGCTTCTTTTAACACACGGTACGGCGATCAAATTTGGCTTCCTCATAAAGGAAGCTTTGTTAACTATTGAAAAATATTAGTAATCAATGTGCAAATTCGATAAATTTTCGCCAAATTTTATCGCGAACAAACTTTGATAGCTATACAAGTTCTGTACTAAGTTTCTCTAAAAAATATTGAAAATTGTGCAAGTTAGAGCGCTTGAACTATTTTTCAAAAAAATCAAAATTTCATAAAATTTTAATCCCTCGATAGATTTTTGCCAAATTTAATAGCGAATAACCTTAACAGCTATATTACCTCTGTGCAAAGTTTCAGTACAATATCTTAAAAATTGCACAAGTTAGAGCGTTTAGGCTGTTTAAAAAAAAAATCAACATTTCATAAAATTTTAATCCCTCGATGGATTTTCGCCAAATTCAAAACCAAACAACCTTAATAGCTATACTAATTCTGTACAAAGTTTGAGTGCAATATCTTGAAAACTGCAGAGGCTAGAGCGTTTACGCCATTCTGGCAAAAACGATAAAATCTGAACACCCGTTATAATTGAAAAAAAAAAATTTCATAATGAAGAGCAATTCGTGCTCGACAAGTGTGCCAAATTTTAGCTTGATATCTTGAAGTGTTTTCGCGTTATTAATCATTTACATCTGAAACTCAGGATAAACAGACACACACACACACACACACACACACACACACACACCCACACACACACATACATTTATCCGGACATTTTTTCTAAATGTGATTTCTCGATGTTTTAGGACATTTTCAACATATTGGCATAAAAATCGCGAAAAAATTTTTTTTCACGAAAACAAAGCTTTCTTTACGAGGAAGCAAAATCATGAAAATTTTTGTCGCAATAGTAGAGAAATTTTTTCACAACAAATTAACGTTTTTAAAGGAAGATTCGATTATTAAAAATAGAGTTTAGAGTATTTTAAAAAAATTCCTATTAACATTGACATGTTTCTGATTTTTCAGAATTTTTTGAGATTTTTCGGTCGCTTTTTGATATTTAAAAAAGGCAAAAATTGAAAAAACACTGTTTTTAGCAGGAAGACCCATCGGCTTCGATGTATAAAGCTGTGATTTTGTACAAAATGGTTTTTTTAGGTTAGGAACTTTGGAAAAAATTGGCGCCACAAAATTGGCTGGGGGTCGAATCACCATCCTTATGCGGCTAAACCCTTTTTCCAAATCTTAATTTTCATAGCGATTCGTTTCAAATTCAACATCGATTGCAAACATTTTTCAAGTCTAAACACTTAGCAATTTTTTCAACTTTAATCCCAATCGTCCTTGTTGTCTTGTGTATTTGAGAAAAAAATGTTGCTCGTTATCTGTAGAATTACGAAAGATCGAGCACCAACATTTATCAAAAAATTCAAATTTTTTAGCTATTTCGGGAAAAAATGTACTCTATACAAAGTATTGTAAGACACATCAGCATTCGGACATTTCTTCCAAATATAATTTTTGGACATTATGAGACATGTAAAAAATACTGCTATAAGAATTTCGAAAAATATGATTTTGATGATTACAAAAAAGGCAAAAAGCAAAATTATGTACTATTAAACCTATTCTCAATCCGATTCACCCGTGAAACGATCTTGAGGGAATAACATTCATATAACAAGCCTGTCCATGAGCAAAGATGAAGATCTCTTGTAATTGAGCCTACTATAAATCATCGCCAAGCCAATCGCAAATACGAGATCGATCCTAACTTCGCATTCATTCGCATATTATCTGCCCCAAGTGTATTAATAACTAATTTGCATATTAATAATCATAATTACAATGTTATAGGGGAATCTGTATTATGCTGAATTTATGTAACGCAGTGAGACGCTGTGTTCAAAATCATTTGATTACAGATGTAATGGCGCACAATTCGCGATTAGGGAGAACATCGAGTCTACGATTTCTATAGTCGCTTTACCAGCTGATCTATCGACAATGTGACTCGATTCTCGGCGATTCAAACTCACGGAATACGCTGCAAAGGTGTTTCCTTGCATGTCCTGCGTGCGGTCGTTCAAAGTGATCCACGTTTATGAGAGCACATACGTACCCAAACGGACCTTCTATCCTCTCTCTTAGTAACTCTCTTCGTCGAACACGAAACTATCGCCAATTGGAATATTATCAGTCTCGATGCTATGTATAAGCGAGTACAAAGTAAGTAGAGGCAATATGGAACACTTCGATTTCAGCTTCAATTCAATGTTCATCGCAGGTTTTTTTCGCTCGTCTGTAAAATTATTTGGCTCAATGCCATCGACGACATGAACCGATGATTAGGAACAGGGTTGCAAATGATGCATTACTTCTTTTAATGCATTTGCATTTTCTCTAACCATTAACCATTAAAATTTAATGGTTGATGGTTAATGAAAATGCAATTGCATTAAAAAAAAGTAACGCATTATTTGTAACCCTGCCCATTACAATATAGTGTGTAACAGAAAAAAATTCCATTACCCATTGCAATGTGATGTGTAATGGACAAAACTTTGATTGCAATTTTGAGAATGGAAAAATATGGATGAATAAATTATTGCAGTTTCGCATTACATTTTATTAACTTAGGACTTAGATTTTTATAATTATAATATATAGATGCTTTTTAGAATTTAAGGTGAAAATCTAAGTCCTAAGTCAATAAAATGTGATGCATAATTACAATAATTTATTCATCTATATTTTTCCATTCCCAAAATTGCAATTAAAGTTTTGCCCATTATACATTACATTGCGATAATAATATAGATGCTTTTTATAATTATAATATAGATGCTTTTTCGAATTTAAGGTACCTGAAAATCTAAGTCCTAAGTCAATAAAATTCAATGCAAAATTGCAATAATTTATTCATCTATATTTTTCCATTCCCAAAAATTGCAATCAAAGTTTTGTCCATTACCCATTACATTGCAATGGGTAATGGAAATTTTTTCTATTATACACTACATTGTAATGGGCAGGGTTGCAAACAATGCATTACTTTTTTTTAATGCAATTGCATTTTCATTAACCATTAACATTTAATGGTTAATGGAAATAATTTTAATGGTAAATAAAAATAATATCCATTAATCATTAAATTTCAATGTTTCATGAAAATAATATCCATTAACCATTAAATTTTAACGGTTAATAAACATAATTCCCATTAAATTTTAATGGTTAATAAAAATAATTTCCATCAACCATTAAATGTTATACAAAAAAATTGAGTTTAAAAGCATTATATTTTTCAATTCTTATAACCAGAATAGATTTTCTTTGATTTAAATTCATATCTGAAAACTTTTTTCTAAGCGTATTATCACATCTAAAAAATTTTCAGAATTTTTCGATGAAAACTGAAAATGATATTCAACATTTTTTTTTCTTTTCTTTTTTTATCATTTTTTCTTTTTTGTTGAATATAAGTCTGCTTTTATGGACAAAAACACCCTAAAAGACGATCTAGTTTATTCAATGATATTCTAATTTGGCTAAATAAATATTGTTATTAATGTACCAGTTGAGAACGATTCTATTTACTCAAAAAATACATTTATATCACTCAGTACAATAATGGACGCTTTTACGTCCGCCAGCGGACGTGAAAACGTCCATATTGCACCTCGTGATATAAATGTACTATTTTTCATCTCTGTAGAATATTTTTATTAAAGAGAAAATATATTTTAACTGATATTTATTTAATTCTAATAAATGTTTGTTCATGTTTAACAAATAAACTGTAACATTCCAGCTCTTGGAAAGTTAGAATTTTTTCAAAAATTAGATTTGTTCAGAACACTTTTATATCCACGACATGTGTAAAGATTTTTTATGAAAAAAATTATTTAAAACAACTTGTTAAATTTACGCGAAAAATTTCGATTTTCTCCGTAACCTCTTAATTTTAAGTAAAAATCCTTCTTTCGAATAAATGATGAAATTTCGTTCAATCTAACTTGGCAAAATGATTTATATTTAGCCGTGTCAGTGAATTTCAATTAAAGTGCCAAGGTGTCCCGAATTACCCCGACCTTGATCTATACATATGTTTGCAGATGGTCAAAGAGACAACCCACGCGAACACACGTGCATGCCTTCACATTTCCGGTTAAAGCTAATATGCATATCCGTACGATTAATAGTTAATGGCCCAATCGAAATGCTCGCCCCGCGTTCGAGCTCACCCCGGAGAATTGCTTCTCTCGCCAAATCGATGCTCCGAGTATACATATGGGTCATTCCATGTCATATAGCCAACCAATAGTTGGAATCGTCCCCTCTCAATTTCGATGAAATTTGGTCAGAAGTTTTCTTTTATCATAAAACAAAGTTCTACCAAAGGAAAAAGTTAAATTTTTTTTTTGACGGTCATGTAAAATTCAAAGTTTCACCATTTTTTCAATTTTTCAAGTTTATTTTTTAAATATCTCGATAAATATTATAGTTACGAACAAATCGTTCTTGGTTCGTCTGTAACAGTATACTTGGGGCTACGAGAAAATAAATATTCCAAATTTTTTTTTTTAATGATCCATTTGGAGAATTTTGAATTTTTAAAAATCGTGCAAATCCACGATCGAAATTAAATTTTTTGTTCAATTTTTTAAATACAATACCTTGTACTGATCTTAAAAGATCCAAAAAAATTTAGAATGGTGTTTTTTTTTTTAATATGAATTTTTGAATTTTGGTATTCAAAAATATTTTTTATTCACCTCTAAGTTAAGTAAAGTTCAGCAATCGTGTAATATTGTAATTTTGAGCAGTCAAAATTTCAATTTATGACATAAGAATGTAAAAACACAAACATAATTCTATTTGCGATTTTTTATATTTGCCAAAGCGTTTTAAGCGTAAATTTAATATACTTTTATGTATACGTAATTTGACATGGAATAACCCATATAGGTATACTATATATATATATATATATATATATATATATATATATATATACATAAATAACTTGTAAGTATAAAGCTATTTTGTGCTTACACGTGGAACATCGAAGGGTGTGGAAACGTCGTATAAGGAACTCGAAGCACGCGCTGAAGAGAAAGACACGAATTATAGGCAGTGTCACAGAGAAGAGAAAAATATAAGGCGGAAAAACGAGATAGCTATAAGAGATGAAATCGACGAGAATCTTGGGTGATTCTTTTGCGTTTATCCGATCTCTGAGACCACCCCGTCGACAAGGGCTTATTTGTATTGACGATTATCTTCTGCCGGTGTACAGTGATTTTTATTAGCTGTAATGTGAAAGTACCAATGGCGGGACACGTCTCACTCTCTGGACATAAATGCGAATATTTAATATTTCTGACAGAAAAAAGACAGAATAAAAAAAATTAACATTTACGAATGAATCCACGATAGATGATTCATGCTTAAGAAATTATTAATTGAGTTTTGGCTGTGATTAAGGTTTTATTTTAAAGTTATATTTTACAAGTCCGTTCGCCTGGTCTGTTCAGAAAATTTCTGAAAATAAGCCACACCAAGAGAAATGATTTATTTAGTTTAAATTAATTTATTTAAAATGATCGAAATTTTATTTGAATATCGGCTTGATAGGCAATCTTTTTTCCGCGACGAGCAGCGGTATCAGCGATGTCACTATCAATGATATTTCGTTGAGGGAGGCGGACATTTTTTAATATCCAGTTTTTTATGAACCAATAAAAAATGCCGAAAACAGCGAAATCTTAAATCGTGTCGAATGGGAAATTTTTTTCGGGGTGTCTCGTCTTCCGGAAGCCGGACGAATAATCTGCATTTATTCGTTCGGAAATCGCCTACTAATGGAAACAAACCTAAAAAAACCGTAGAAACTCGGTTTCTACGGTTCTTTCCCTTCCGAATGACGAGTCACAGCCCATTTTTTTTTTCGCTTTGAACTTTTATACTACATCATAATAAATGATATTCAGTTGGAGGAAGCTGAAATTTCGTACTAAATTTTTTTACGGAAATTTTTTAGTAAATTTTGATTTCTCATAAAGGAAGCTTTTCTTTCGTGAAAATTCTTTTTTTGCGAATTTTATGCCAATCTGTTCAAAATGTCCTAAAACATCGAGAAATCATATTTAGAAAAAATGGCCGGATGGATGCGTGCCCGTGCGCGTGTGCGTGTGTGTGCATGTGCGTGTGCGTGTGCGTGTGCGTGTGCGTGTGCGTGTGTGTGTCCTGAGTTTCAGATGTAAATAATTAATAACTCGAAAACGCTCCGAGACATAAAGCTAAAATTTGGCACACTTGTCGAGCACGAATTGCTTTTCATTATGAAAAAAATGTTTTAACTATAACGGGTTTTCAGATTTAATCGACTTTTTTCGTTTTTGCAAGAATGGCGTAAACGCTCTAACCTCTGCAGATTTCAAGATATTGCACTCAAACATTGTACAGAATTATTATCGCTATTAAGGTTGTTTGATATTGAATTTGGCGAAAATCCATCGAGGGATTAAAATTTTATGAAATTTTGAATTTTTGAAGAATAGCCTAATCGCTCTAACTTGTGCAATTTTTAAGATATTGTACTGAAACCTTGCACAGAGCTAATATAGCTATCCAGGTTATTCGCTATTGAATTTGGCAAAAATTTATAAAGGGATTAAAATTTTATCAAATTTTTAATTTTTTGAAAAATAGCTTAAACGCTCTGACTTGTGCAATTTTTAAGATATTGCACTGAAACTTGACACAGAGCTAATATAGCTATCGAGGATGTTCGTTATTGAATTTGGCGAAAATCGATCGAATGATTAAATTTTTATCAAATTTTTAATTTTTATAAAAGAAGCGTAAACGCTATAACTTTTTAATTTTTTTTAGATATTGCAATGAAATTTAGTGACGAGCCAGTATAGCTATCAATGTTATTTGCTATCAAATTTGGCAAAAATCGATCCAATTTGCACGTTGATTTCTAATATTTTTCAATAGTTAACAAAGCTTCCTTTATGAGGAAGCCTGCAAATTTGATCGCTATACTGTGTGTTAAATGAGCTGTGTGAACTATGGATAAAGATGAGGAAGCGATGTGCAAGTTTCAATTTGCAGAGTTTTTCAATGGTAAAACAATAAATCGAATGACAGATGGACGAAATCGCAGTACGTCCCACAAGACTACGGGCTTTCTTTAAATTAAGATTCTTCAAAAACAAACTTCTTAATCATCTTGAAACTTCGCGTCGCCAATATAGTTTTTATATTTTTTATATCATTTTGGCATTTGGATCAACTACCTTAGGAAAAAACATTTGGGCTTAGACCATCCTTAGCTTTACTCTGTACCTAATTTTAGAGCGAGGGAATCACTTACCCCGCGTAATTCATCGCTCAACGTCCAAAGCTACAAGACCCGATGCCGATATAGGATTCTGAAAATCTCGTCCATTTCGCCTCCTTTTCACGTCTCTCGGTGCTCTTTCAGCCCCCCCCCCCTTTGTACGTGACAGGGGAGAACAGGGGAGCTTCTGGCGGTCCTATTCCGTTTTGTCGCTCGAATACGACAATGACAACGCGCGTCCAACGTCGACGTCGCTGACAGGTCGAGTTGATGACAGGAGTAGTGTTATATCGGAGCGGAGGAGTGGAGAGCAAAGCGCGAACAGAGGGTAAAATCGCGAAGACGAAACTGCCGCTGTCCTTTATATTGTGTCTTCAGAAACGCGTAATTAGGTCGCGTGCGGAAAATTGCGTCAGAATAATGAAAATATAAACTAAAAAATATATCAGATAATTTATTTGAAATTCGGTGCCGAAAATTTCAACGATCGATTCAAACGCATTTCGTCAGCGAAAATCGATTGTAATATTTTTATTCTACTTGCTCATAAAGGAAGCTTTATTTTTGTGGATTTTTTCTGTTTTTGTGATTTTCATATCAGTATGTTCAAAATGTCCCAAAACGACCAAAAAACGCATTTAGAAAAAATGTCCGGACGTATGTATTTTGTGCTTTTCTTAAAATGAATATATATATATATATATAGAACGGTTTGGAAGATCGACTATAAATTTGATATACAAGTAGGCCATGTATATCCTTGTACTCGATGCAATTTTTTTTTTAATTACAAAATAATTGTCAATTTGGTGCGTCTTATAATTTTTTGCAAAATGTTTGTGGTAACTCTGACTTTCGTAATTTTGCAGTTTTCAGGCTGAAATTTTTTGTGGAGATACACTTTATAACAAGGACAATTTTGGAAGAATCGCTCGAGAGGTTCGGTTGATGAAAATTTTTAATTTTTCCCAAAAAAATTGTAATTCGTTTAACTTTTGTAATTTTGCATCTATCGAACTGAATTTTTTGTAACGATACATTCAATGACAACGAAACATAACACTGGATTTCATAAAAATTCCTTAAGAGGTTCAGTTAGATATTTTGGTTGAAATTTCAAAAAATTTTGTTAGCTCTCCAACATTTTCATTTTTAGAAGTATCGAGCTAAAATGTTGTACACAAATGCACTAGATGACAACAATAGTTAGTGTTGAATTCGATGAAAAACGGTCAAGAGGTTCGTTCTCAACATTTTTTTGAAATTTTCGAAAAATACTTGTCCACACAAAGTTATCAAGTTTACTTTTTTAGCACAACACGTGTAGAAATTTCGGTAGGGAAAAACTTCTGCCCCTGACTTGCTCGCCCTAACTAATGTAGGGAAATGATCCGCTCATCCTAACTGGCCCTGTTATGCCATGTAACACCTGGTTAGACATTTTTGGATCCGGCGGTCATGAGCAGGCCCCTATGACGATATGATTCGGCCCTTGCAGATCCTGATCAGGCCCTTACGATCTTTAAAATCATGCCCTGGATGCCCTGATCACGGCCATGAAGTTCCCGATCATACACCGAAGCGCTTTTTGATCAATTATAGTTTTTCGAGGTACTTCTTTTTCGTGGTATGCATCTTATTGTTTATTTCAAGGCAACCCTCTCTCAGGGTACACTTCTCATTGGGCAATCCTCGAAGAGAATATTAGTTCCCGAGTGAACGGAAATTCTCTACGAGAATTAAATAAATAAGTACAATTACATAAGCCCGCAAGAACTCCTTGTATGGATTCTTTCGACACCGACTTCTGCTAACATCCGTGCTCGCACCCGTCTGTATAACCATACTCTTCACACTATCTGTATGCGAGTTCAATGGTTGCCGTCCTGCGACATCTCGCGCCAAGTCTCGGAACTAACGCGACGCGGTTCGTGGTGATAATAATAATCCTTTGCCTACGTTACGAAGCCCTGACAGGTGCACGATTGCTTGTTTTCGCGGGATAAAAGTGATAATGTAAATAATAATTAAATAATAATAATAATAATATTAATAAACGAGGCAATGATGGTTAATTTATTATTATTGTTATTACTATTATTGTATCGTATTTTTATATTACGAAAATACGATTTTTATAAGTTCACAAATCATGTTCAGGACCTGCTAATTTTTTGGCCACGCGATGCATGAACTGAAAGCCGATATAGAAATAATTTTATTTTAATAAATACTTAGGGGAATCCAATAGTTTCCACATCAGAGCCCTGTCGGGGGCATACCAAAAATATGTTGCTTTAAAGTGTAAAAATAACATCTTCGGAAACTGTTCATATTCGGATAATGCAGGGCACTGATAAATAAGTGATTATTTCAATGTAATAACTAGGGGCCAGGTCGTTAAGTCCCATGTCAGGGCCCTGCCAGGAAAATCGGATCAGGCAGAG
Organism: Alloplasta piceator; assembly: GCA_946863875.1. Classification (NCBI taxonomy): domain Eukaryota; kingdom Metazoa; phylum Arthropoda; class Insecta; order Hymenoptera; family Ichneumonidae; genus Alloplasta; species Alloplasta piceator. The sequence continues at coordinate 57,974,158 of OX333071.1, forward strand.
CGGATCAGGGGCAAGAATCAACTAATGGTTGCCCTATCACATTTCTACACGGGAAATACACTAGACGACAAAAACAATTAATAATGTAAATAAACAGAATTGCTAAAAAATCATGCAAATTAAAAAGTTGCACATATAGCTTCCTCATTTGTTTCCGTTGTTCGTGAAGCTTCCTTTATGAGGAAGCCATGATAATAAACATTAGACTGATTAAAAAAAACAACTATTTTTCGTTTTTCGAAATAACATTAAATACTTTCGGAGAGGTAAAAAATATGCCTGTTAAAAGCAGAGCTCTTAACATAAATATTTAGATATGTCTCATCGTAAACATCTATTTCCCATTTAAATAACACACAGGAAAAAAAAATTCAAACTTTGAAATTTTAGATACTGGCTTTGCCAATGTACCAAATCGAACGTTATGTATTCTTGTAGGAAATTGAACGCTCTACAAAAAAGATCTCTTATGATTTGAACATGATTAAAATTAATCGAATTCCTTCGCGTTTATAGCTTGTGCCGAAGAATCCGTGTTTTTTTTTCATTTTTTTTTTCGAAATTTTATATAAGACCGTTCATCGAGATCAGGAATACCTTTTTCCCTGGGGACGCGCAAAAGTATCAACGTCCGGATTCGATACCGGGAATTCGTAGCAATTGCCATCGATCAAGGCAAGAGTCTCTCACGTTCAGCGTACTGATACTCTCCTTTCTATCTCTCTTTCTCTCTGTCTCATCGTGAAAGATGCCAGCGAAAATCCTCTTCATTCCCCGCGATGTACTTAAATGTTTTCCGAGCTTGCATGAGCTCGTTTGCCGAAGATACAAATAAAATAACCGCAATTGCTATATGCATATATCGATTGCTGTGTAGGGAGCAATAAGGGAAGAATCGGGCGTGACTTTTACAGTTTTACGTGTTAAATTGTGTCGATCACACTCTTTCGAGTCGCTACACCCAACATACACGTATATAAAGTAGAATGTCGATTATCCAGCCTTTGATTAATCAAATAAATTCTAGAATAACATCCTCGGATTATTTCTGACATTGTAAAAGTCTTATCTTTGATGTAGAGCATTTTTGAATAATAAAAAATCGAACAAATTGAAAATTTGGTCATGGCTTTCTCATTTTTGTCAAGCGTTTGCCGAGTCTCCGTCATGAGCGGTCTCTTGAGCTTCTCGGTGATGTGGAATTTAATTATGGCTTTATCATCAGAAATATGAACGATGGAAAAAAATCGTGAAGCTATGGACGACCCGAGTAGAAATTTGATCCGGCTAGCCTAATAACGGATAAGGACCTGATCAGGCATCGGTAAGGATAGCCTGATCAGGATAGCCTGATCATGCACAGATCCCAGCCGGATCATATTTTTGTATGACATCGATTGCCAGGCTAGCCTTACATTATCCATGTCAGGGACAGATCAGGTGGTGCTCAGGACCAGCAAAAAAACCCGAGCAGAAATTTGTTCCGGCTAGCCTATAAAAACGGATAAGGACCTGATCAGGCATCAGTAAGGATAGCCTGATCAGGATAGCCTGATCACGCAAAGATCTCAGCTGGATCATATTTTGGTATAACATAGATTGCCAGGCTAGCCTTACATTATCCATGTCAGGGACAGATCAGGTGGTGCTAAGGACCGGCAAAAAACCCGAGCAGAAATTTAATCCGGCTAGCCTATGATAACGAACAAGGACCTGATCAGTCATCAGTAAGGATAGCCTGATCAGGATAGCCTGATCACGCACAGATCCTAGACGGATCATATTTCGGTATGATATAGGTCAGGCTATCTTCACATTATCCATGTCGGAGACAGATCAGGTGCACCGAGAGAAAAGTAAGGCATAGCAATATATTACATTATGCTACATTCATGTATGGTTAATGCTTCATGAATGTAGCATTGACCATAAATATATTTCTATGCCTTACTTTTCTCTCGGTGTGGTGCTAAGGACCAGAAAAAAAAACTCCGGTTCGAATAATGTGGCTAGCCTGATATTTCTCTGATCCGGGACAGAGCAGGAGTGTTAGTTCCAAGACTCGCCGCGAGATGTCGCAGCACGGCGGACGCTCACTCCCATGCGGATGATGTGAATAGTATGCTTATATATGCGACCGCGAGCATGAAAATTTACTTCTCTACCACGAGGAATAAAACCTCGTGAGAAGCCCTATTACGAAAAGTCCTTTGCTGACTTCCTCGTACTGTTTTTATACTCTATAAACACATCAAATTCTTGTGGAATAAAATAAATAAGCGATAAGGCACCTGATCAGGCTAGAAGCCGCCCGCGATCAGGACTAGATATGGCGCCTGATCAAGCAGCAACCGTGCGCGATCAGGACCAGATGAGGAGCCTGATCCCAGCCTGTCCGGCAATAGCGTTATTCTCCTGATATGTGGTCTCAACAGGACCTGGCATGTAACCTGATCAGGGCCGGATGTCGTTGTAAGTCCAGTCTGAGGTGGTCCTGATCCCAGCCGGAATCAAATTTCCGCTCACGGAGTTGTCAATTCGTGCTATCGATTCTCGAAAATTTCAAAAATCTAAAATCTTTGAAACTCACAAGCGATTATTTCAAAAGATTTTACCGACAATCAATGTCATATAGTACATGTTGCAAAAAATTTGAGAGTGATAGCTGCGAAATTCAGATGGTTACAGTATTTATGAAGATTTCTCGGAATTTTCAGCTTTTTATAACTGAACATCTGAAGCCATTCTTTCCAAATTCAATACTAATCGTTTTTATTATGTTGTGCATTTGTTGGAAAAAATTTAGACCGATGAAAACTTACGAAAGTTGCACATGGATGGCAGAAAAACTGAATTCTGACTGCCATGTCAACTTTAATTTGGACGTTTTTCTATTAAGGGGTCAGATGCAGTCAAAGGCGTGAAAAAACGAGCATTTTCAATATATTCTTTTTAATGGTAATTAAGTTTGTTTTACAAAAGTGGTTACACAGACTTTTTATGTTATATATTTCAACTTGACTCGTACCAATTAAAAAAAAAAAAATTGATTATTTATAAAAATATCGCCATCTTTGTCGAACCCATTCGGCATGTGGGCTTTGCGGTGACCTCCATAAAATTTTACTGGCTCATCTGAAATAAAAAAACCAAAAAAATTATTAGTGTAATAATAAATCTAGTCTTTAATCGAAGCTTTTTTTTCAAAAATTAACAAAATGGCGGCTTCTGACACATAAATTTCTATTTTCGACTAAAAAACTGCTGGTTTATTGTTAAAAAAAAATAGAAATTTTCAATATAAATGAAAATTCTTTGATTAAGAACTAGCTTTTAATGCTATCAATTAGCACACCAAATTTCATAAAAATCCATCCAGTGGTCTTTGAGTTATCGTAGTCACCAACTTGAAAAACATAGTTTCGAGAAAAACGCATTTAAAGTTTTTCGAGGTGGATACGGTATTATATGTACATAAAATTTTGAGCTCGATGCATGAAGCTAAACTTTTGTTATGTATTTTGATCTGCTGAATTCGAATATCACAATTTTTTGCCGAAAAGTCGAGCATTCAATTATTTATAGCCAATTGTCAGAACAATTTTTCAAAAAATCGAAGTTTTTCGAAATGAATTATTATTTTTTTAACATTTTGGGCAATTCTAAAACGAAAGTATTCTTTATAAAATTTTGCTTAAGTTCATAGTTTTTGAATAATAAATTTTTGAATATTTTTGAAAGAGTTTTCCAATTTTTCACTTGATTTATGTATAGAAATACTAATTAAAAAATTTGTTACACCGGATCATCAATTCCTAGCCCATGCAATAGGGCTTCTGCTGATGTGGAAGCATCCAAAATATCAATTTGCTGTTGTCTTCGAAGCATTCTGCCTTTCCGGGTATTATCGTTTGCACGTTTACTATTCATCAGAATGACTTGAAGTTTTTAGGGAATACGTATTTTCGAAACATCATATTTCAAGAAAATGTAAAAAAAAATCGATTTTTCGAAAATTCTGACTGCATCTCAACCCTTAAAATAATTGTCATATACGTTCAAATAACATATTTATAAAAAAAAAGGTCAACGTTCTTGGAAAACATAATATTTATGCGCATATTCTTCTGGAGGACCATTTATTGATCACGGAATTTTAATCAGCAGCATTAAAGATTCACAATACTTGAACAATTTAAAAATTAATCGATCCGTCTGGAATGGGGGCATAAAAAATATTTGCTATGCTTATACGATAAATGGATCCACTTCGAGAAAAATGAGAGTCCAATCCATGGGGCGGTCTGTTCTGAATCACGTGTAAGATAGAAAAACTGTAATTTTTGTATATAAGGTAAGAGCGGGGCTTGATTGTTTGACTTTCAGGCCCTAGAAAGTTCAAACAACGTGTGAGAATGTAATTTATTGGTCATATTTATATTTAAAGCACGAAAGAAGATTTTGCGTTTTTGAAATGCAGTTTTCTCAACCGACTCGGTCACCATAGCCCCTACAGCACACAATATTCCTGCAATGTCACCGAAATGTTGCATGACAACATTGTAATATTGCAAAAAACATTGCTGCAATCTTGCTGCAATGTTGCTATTTCCGACGATTGAAATATTGCTGCAATGTTCCGCAATATTCCAGAAACATTGCAATCAATATGCAATTTTCCAGCAATATAACTCGTATTACATATTCAATATTTCAGGAATATTACCTACAATGGAAACTTTATCATTTGAATTATAGCATAAAATAAAAATATGTAGTTTTAAGTCCATAGGACTGCGCGACCACAGAACGCGGGTAAATATTCCAACAATTGATTGTTAATTGAGGATCCCGATGCTGGTAATACACCGGACCTTTATCGGTGCTCGGTGGCTCTCTCACCAGCGCGAGAGCGCCCATCGACCGCCGCCACCTAACGGACCTCAGGCGAAGTGCCGAGATCGCGGCAGGCCCCAGGTCGTCCCGTTATAGTATATAATCATATTTTACGAATAAGATTCATTCAAAAACAAAAGATATTTTGGTTTTACAGCTTTTTTTATATTAAACATTTTTTCAATACGAATATCACAATGTCTTAATATTATTAATATCTCATATCTTATTAATGTCAAAAGTACAACAAAATTTTGAAAATAAATATGAAAAAAGAAAAAGAAAAAAATGACGCGAAATCGATCGTTATAGATATTTTATGAGGAATAAATGAATAGATCTTTTTTGATATTTATTACGCTCGTGTAGTTGTAAAATTTTAAGTTCGATCTCACAAATATTGCTCCAATTTACTCGCAAAATATTGTAAAATATGTCAACAAAACATTGCACGTATGTTGCCTAGGAACATGCTCGAAACATTGCTGAGAAGTTTTAGTGCAATGTTGCGTAGCAATGTTGCCACAACATATCTGCAATATGTCATTGCACGTGCAATATGACAACATTGCTGCAATATTGCAGCAATGTTATGTGCGGTAGAGGAGGTAAGTTATTTCTTATGGAATGTCTAATACGTACACTGAGAAAACAATATATTTCTATATAACAGGATTTATTAACCGTTAACAAATGTGAAGTTGGATATGATGAAATAAATATTTTTTTGACAAAAATAAAATGTTGTCATAAGAACATGAATAACAAATTTTATAATAGTTCAGGAATATTTAAATAAAAGTGCCAACTAACTATATTTCTTTACTGTAAATAAACTGTTTCTCAGTGTATTTTTACACGAGAAGCGCGAATGACAATTTCCATAGACATCACATTAAGGAGGTTCTATCGTTTCTTATGCGTTAGATAAATTCCAAGTTTAATTGTTTAAAATTCGTATGAACCTTCTTGACAATCATACTCAACTGTGGGTAAAATTTGAGAAAGTTTGAAAGTCTAGAAATCGAGTTATTTGTTGTAAAATATCGTCTTTTTTCGTAACTTCTCATAAGACCTTACGTTAAAGTTGCGATTTTTAACACTGAATATCTCGATTACCAGACGATGAAACCTTCTCAAATTTTTTATACATTATAATACGACGCTCAAGGAAATTCAAGCAAAATTTCAAAAAATTGTCTTGGAAAAATTGTATCTGATGATTTTGCCGTTACTTTGTATATACTATTGTGATTATGGCGATAGAACCTCCTCAACAGGAATATTAACTATATTATTCATCCCAGTCGTCTAATTGTAAGTAAGCACACGTGTTCGTTTCAAACGTCGGTGTCGATAGCACTAAACAAATAATATTTTGTACATATCTTTTGGGTAGCAAAAAACCTCTATTTTTGTAAGTCTCTTGAGACGCAGAAGCCAAAATATATTGGTTAAAAAATAGGTACGTTCATGATCCTGTACAACGTGACACGGAGTGTTAACACAGCTTGTATGAAAATAGATTTTACGAAAAATTCTTTAACAGCATTTGAATAAGACCCGCGTATTATTACAATTTGTCACATTATCAAAAGTAAACATTATAATGTTCGTATAAATATCACCATTTTCCGTTCCCCGTTCAGTTTTTCATAGTCATTTGACGCATTCTGTAAGCATCCCTTTTCGTTATATTTGACGCATAATCGCAACATGATTAAGAAAATTTTGTTTTTTTCTCTTATGGCCGTCGTCGTCATTTCCGTAAGTATAATCCGAACAAGGGACTAAAATTCAATAAATCGCACGAACGTAAATATCACGAGTTTTTATTCTCTCAATCTGTCGATGAATATCTTATTGCTAGTTTTTTTTTTAATACACAATTGTATGGACGTTTTTTCCTCATAATATAGGATATCGCGGCTTTCGGCGCTCGGTCGCTCTTTTCCGACTACCAAAAGTACAAAGACGAGGTTGCCGAATTGCAGTACGTTGAATTATTTATATTTTGCAGCGCAAACTACTTAAATCCTTATTTTTTAGCGGGAAATCCAGCCGTATTTTGTACATAATTTTCACTGCACTTTATCCAGAATAAATCGTTCTTCCATTTAAATTCCCTATTTGAATCAAATAAATTTTATTTCAATTAGCTAGAAACAAATTAAATGGAATAAATATCTATTAAGCCAAAATTCAATTGAACGTTTATTTGATTCAAATTAATTCTACTGAGGATTTGCATGAGGTTCAAAAAACACGTCGATTTTTAATATAAAGGAGACATGACGGCACCCCTAAATCAGTTAATACTTTTTATGACTTTCAACCAACAAATCAGTTTACTTTTGTTCTATCGTAAACGAATTCACTGACATTTTGCCGAAACTCAGAAAAAAAAAATCTGGGGCATGCGGCCCCCCTCTAAAAAATAAATGATTTTTTTTATCACACAAAAGAATTAAAAAATTTGTCGTTACAAAAGAATTAGAAAAAAAAATTGTTTGAAAATTGGAAATTATGATTGCCATTGTCTTTATTGTAATGGATTTCACTCGAAATCTAAGGAATCATGGATTCAGCATAAAAATGGTAAAGAATGGTCTCATGATTTCTGTTCAGGTATAGACCAAGATTATTCCCACGAATGTATTTGTGATTATTGCGAAAAGTAATTTCTTACGTTCTTTGCGTAATTTAATGCTTTATTTTACATTTTATTTTTGGTACATTTTTAAACAATTATCATAAATCATAATTAATGGTATTTTTTATTTTCTTAACAAAAAAAAAGAATAATTAAAAATGTGTTTAATAATAATTAACTTCTATATTTTTAAACTTAAAAAAAAAATTTAGATAATAGATTATTTTGTTTTCTTTTGAAAATTTTTCAATTTGCATAAAAATAATTTTGTTTGTTCATTTTATCCCGATGTACGATCAATACATCAAATTTGTGATAATTTGACAAGAAACCAAAAATTTTTGTATTGAAAACATTTTTAAGGATTTTTGTGTTCCACGGTGGCCGTCGTGCCCCACCCTCCGCTATTTTTTGTTTGTTTAGCGTATTAGAATAACAGATTTGAAATTTGACACATAATCAATACAAATAGTCGTGCTAAGCTTGAGTTTTTTTTCATACTTGTGGCAAGTGAAGTCATCTGATATTAAAAATGAAAAAATGTCCTCTCGTATAATAATGGAGCTTCCCTATGATCGGACACTTGTTTGCAATTTTGAAAATTATGAATATAGGAAGTAATTGAAAACAATTCTCAATTTTCGACAAAAAATACATTTTTAATAATTTGTTATTAACGTATGAATACCTGCAGAAAAAAAAATCATTCGGTAATACGATAGAAATTGTGAAAAAATCCGTTCAAGTTAGAACTCTATCCGAAACATAAATTTTAACTTACGATTTAAACCCTTTCGTAAATTATGGTCTCTGAAAAACGTAAAACAAAAAAGGGTAGTGAGAGTTACATTTTCCGTATTTATATCTCAATCGTTAAAGCCATGTGATGTTTCAATTATTGCAATTTTTTAAAAATCTTTTTGTGAATTAAAGAACCTAGGCTATGAAACTATGGAATTACAATAGTTTTTATCATATCATAATAGTATTTGCAACACCCGAATTAACCGGGTTTCGTATCAATTTATCAATATTCCTGATCGTCGGACTTGACGAACAAAAATAAAATGGAAATTTATTATGTATTAATACGCTTATTTTAGATCGAGGATTGTTTCTGGAAAAGCTAAGACATACATTCAAAACGCCTATGTTAATTTAATGACTGGTAACAGTTCCACGAGCTTCAGGAATATGAGGAAATTGGAGATTGCCCGAGAGGAAATAGGAAACGAAATCGTCGACGATTACATCAACCAATACAAGAAACATTTCCACAATCACTCGCAAGAAAACCCATAAGATTTATGAGTCATCGCGTCCATTATCGACCTGATGAGTTTCTTATTATTAAAGACCAGGCCGATATAAATCCCCCGAAAAACGCGTTCAATTCAATTCGCAAATAATGATAAGAACAATGCAGTTCTTAGAAGCAGGCGAAAAACCCGTCAAAACACCAATCATCGGACAAATTGAAAATAGTGCAAAAAATGAAATAATATGAATTTTTCGTCGAAATACGTTGAAATATTTCAGCGAAGTATATCATTGTATATACAAAGATTTTGTGTGTATAGCTTAGGGAAAGATGGTTGTAAGAAGAAATATGATGTATGTTCGTAAGAAGAAATATTATCCCCGAATTGAAAATAAAATAAATTGAATGGCAATTTATTTTTAGTTGCAATCGCTTATTTTTTGTTGCAATCGCGCAATTGCTCTTTTCGGCAGAGCCAATAAATAAATATCGATAACATTGGTTTTCGGTTCGAAGATCTCTTCCAACTTTTATTATAATACATATCACTTTTTAATTTTACTTCTCCATATTCCTTTTTTCGTGGATTTGTTAATTCTAAAAAATAAAAGCTTGTCTTAAAACCCTCTATATTCAGTTAATCTAGTCTGACATTAAGCCTCGTCAGCTAACAATGTTTTAAAAGCAATCATTACGGGGATGAAACCCTTTACAATTTTATACAATTGTACAATAAATACAGTATAATATATTGAGAGTATACTGGAAAGAGGAAAAATGAAGCTAACGATGAATCGTTCGTGTTTTTCACTCATTTCACAATTTTGAAACTTTTTACAAAATCTCAACAAATTCACGAGCCTTCTTTGAGTCCGTAACTGAATGATAATTTGTCCCACCCGAATTTTTTTTTTTTTTTTATAACAATTTCATGTAAAATATGGAGACGGGAAGGCACTTTCACGACACACAATTTTGGACCGGACACGAATGACCCATCATTAACGTTTGAGGCTTAATACTGAATGAAGTCATAATTTTCTGAAGTCTAGAATGACAGGGCAGTAATTTGTTCAATTATCATTTCTCATTGTTTGTGTAACCAGATGTCAGAGTTGAAAATTGATGAAAGTTTTTGCTTCGGATGTCTTACCGAAAAAGGGCGGGATTGGGAATATATATTCATACCGGCGTAGGAGAACAAGGCGTTTTAGTCACTCAATTTTGAGGGAATTGTCGGATCATCGCTCTCGCCGTGAGAGATAAGATATCGCACGCAGCTATTTATTCGGCAGATGAAAATTATCACGTAAGCATTTGACGTACATATGTTTCGCGCCCCAAGTTTCATATTATAATTATTGCATGTTCTTAAAGTTTAGACCTGTGAGAATATATCCTCGAATGAAAATTTCTTATTCCCAATAATTTACGGAGTTACAGCTATTTTAGTGACGCAGCAGTTCCGCCCATCACGTCGGAACAAATTGGACTATAGATGTTTTTCTCGAAACTACTTTTTTTTATTACTCATGCGGGAAAAGCGGTATCTTTACGCCCGCTGTTACGGTTGAAAAGTAGCTTTTTGCCCATTTTATAATTTGAGTGCGCAAAGTTTACTTTGCGCACGCAAATTATTATTATTATTCTTTGCGCACGCAAATGCAGTGCCGAAATTAAATAAAAGAATAACGTTGGTGAAATTCAACAAAAACAAAAACGCAACTGAAATATTAAAACTGAATTGAGGTTGACGTGACAGATCGCATACTATTTTATTACTCATGCGGTTCTTGTTCTTGTTCAAAATAAAATTGTTTTCATTGTTCCTTAACTAAGTTTCCTGTATATTTCTTAACTTTTTAGTTCTTATTTTTGGTCTGTGGGTGGGTTTTGCCCCCCCCCCCCAACCTCCCACCGGGGCTCCGCACCCGCCCCCCCCCCCACCGGGGCAATTTTATATTGGGATTTTTCCGCATTCGCAATAAAAAATAGTATGTGCAACTCGTGCGGCGATGTCGATTGCCGCACTAGTTGCACAATATACTATTTCAACATGGCTGACATATCTCAAGTTCTACTCAATCGATTTACTTCGAATTTTTTACCAATTTTCAATGTATAACTCTCAATCGCCCATACTACTTTTGTATCAATGTTGATTTTTTTTACTATTGTAACAAAATTAAAAACTATGAAAAAAAGAGTCCTAAAAAGCCTTTTTTTGTTCAGACAGCCGCCATTTTTTGAATTTTTTCTCCGTTTTATTCAAGGTAGGGACTATATCAACATTCTTACTAATTAAGAATTTTTTATTAAATTTTGTATCGGATGACTAGAAAAGCAGGCTGCAATCGTGTCAAGCCAGAACCTCCCTTTTTGTAGCCCCAACTTTACCAGCTTATAACTTATTTTATTTTCATTGTTTTTCTGGAATTTTTTTTCTTACTTGTCAAAATATTAATAAAGATGTTTTAAAAAACAGTGGTAAATATATGGGGCATTCCATGTCAAATCGGCCACTTTTGAACCCGACCCCGTTCGATTTGGCTGCAAATTTTTTTCTTTTTTCTTCCCCATTAAAAACTTTTTTCATGAAATTTTCAAATTTTTTTACCCAACCCAAAAAAAGTTACGAATTATTTAAAAAAAAGGCTTTTGTTTTTTTAAATAGCTACACTGAGAAAAAAAATGGTTGAATATGCAAAATCGTTTAGTTAAATACGTGCAACTAAATATTTAGTTGTACAACCCAAATTTTTGTTGCCTGAACAATATTTTGGTCAACCGAATCACAGAATTATTCTAGAAACTAATTATTTAGTTAGACCAAATAAATATTTAGTTGCCCGTATTCAACTAACGATTTTGCATATTCAACCATTTTTTTTCTCAGTGTATAACTTCTTCAAAAATTGACTCATTGGGACGTTTTTTTTCGAAAATTTTTGTCTTTAAATGTACTTTTCGAAAAAAAATACAAAAAAACTTTATGATATTAAAGTCTATGAGATTTTTCACTTTTTATTTTTTTTTTACTAAAAAAAACTTCGTTCAATTCCGGAAAGAATGGTGCCCAAACTGGAGTGGGTGGAATTTTCCTTCTATTTTTTGTATCGATTGGAAATTTTTTTTGTTGCAACTGGGCTTATTTCCCAAAACACACCACTCTGTTAATTTTTGAGGATTTATAAAAGCCCTCAGAGTTCGAAAAATTGAGAAGAAAAAAAATCGAAAGTGGTAATCCACGAAAAAATTTAATTTTTTTCAAAAAGGTTAAAGGAGAAATAGAAGACACCTATTTATAATTTATTCGTATTTTTTTTAAAAACTACATCCAAAAACAAAAAGAATAAAAAAAATTGCCATGTGGGCCCATTTTTGACCAAGCCACAGGCTTTTGAAAAAGACATCCAACGCATATTATTTTGGATCCGCCTTTTTTTAATTTTGCGCCCGTCTTTGCTTTTTATATTTCTTCTTTGATTGAAAAAAAGTTTTTATCATTTATTCCATATTTCTAACGTTTTCTGATGATTTTTTAAAAATTCTAAATTAAATCTGAGCAAATCTTTTAACGGTGTTTACGATGAAACTTATAATCTAGCTTAATGATTTCTACTAAGGACTTCCTGGTTATATAATACGATTAGTAAACATTTATTTAATACTAATTCAAAAAATATTTCATTTTTCTTTGGCGTTTAAATATTTCACATGTTCTATATTCTTCAGAATTTAATTTAATACCTGAATTCTCTATATTTCAAAAGCCTGTGGCTTGGTCAAAAATAGGCCTATATGGCAATTATTTTCATTCTTCTTGTTTTCGGATGTAGTTTTTGAAAAAAATCAAAATTTTTTGGCGGATTACCCCTTTCGATTTTTTTTCTTCCCAATTTTTTAAACTCTGAGGTCCTTTGTAAATCCTCAAAAATTTACAGAGCAGTGTATTTTGTTAAATAAGCCCAGTGGCAAAAAAAAATTCGAATCGATAAAAAAAATAGAAGGAAAATTCCACCGACTCCAGTTTGGGCGGCATTCTATCCGGAATTGAACGAAGTTTTTTTAAAATAAAAAATAAAATAAAATAGAAAATGCGCTTTCGAGAAAACGATGACTTTTCTCGAAAAAGTGAAAAATTTTATACACTTCAATGTCTTAAATTTTTGTTGTATTTTTTTTCGAAAAGTACATTAAAAGACGAAAATTCTCGAAAAAAAACGTCCCGATTAGTCAATTTTTGAAGAAGTTATAGCTATTTGAAAAAACAAAAGCTTTTTTTTGGAATAATTTATAACTTTTCTTGGGTTCGGTAAAAAAATTTGAAAATTTCCTGAAAAATGTTTTTAATGCGGTAGAAAAAATACAAAAATTTTCAGCCAAATCGAAAGGGGTCGAGTTCAAAAGTGGTCGATTTGACATGGAATGACCCATATATATACTTTTTTTTATCGAGCTCGACAAAACGCTCTGAAGGTATAGACCAGAATATCGCCTTCATCAAAGAATATTATCTCCATCTTTCATCCGAGCCGTATAAGCAAATACACGTGTTCGCCGCGGTTGGAACGAGCGTAAGTTGAAGAGAGTTTTGATCGAATCATTTTTTTTGCATATTCTCAAAGTTTAGACCTTTTAGAACATATCCTCGAAAGGAAATTTCTAAACACCAATAACCCACACAGCAAAATTGATCCCGGGACCATCCTGGGACAGTCCCATTCGTGTCCTGCCAGGATAGTACGTCTTATGAACGTCTATGGGAGGTACCAATGAGATATTGCTCTACCCGGGATTAATATAGGATATCTTTAGGATATCCTGCCTCAACCGTAATTAGACGACCCCACCACATTCTGCTGTCACCGCGTGTAGACAATCGTACCGCACTGCCTTGTAGATGCTGTGGGAGGTCGCACATGGAAATAAAATATATCGGCAAATATTACGGAAAATATATTTTTGGATATATTAAGTATATTTTGTCCGAAAATGTATGTATTACAAATATGATTTTAGGTATATTTTTAATCTATTTAAAAATATTACAATATAAATATAAAAAATGTGTTGAAGATATATACTGAATGCATCAAACATATATATTGAGTGTACGTTTTATATATTTTCGATATAATTTTAATATATGTTTACATATACACAATATATGTTTTTACATATATCAAAAAATATATTTTTATGCACAATAATCATATAACTAGAATGTATTTAATATATATTTCAAAGAAATATTTTCTGCCAAAATGTACTTATCACGAATATATTTTTGAGTATATTTCTTATATGGAATATACATATTATATATTTAATATATATCTGATATATATTTCAGATACATCTAAAATGTATTTAGAATATATAATGTACACTTCAAATATATTTTAAATATATTTTTACGTATATCGAAAAATATATTTTCCGGTATATTATATTTCCGTGTGGGGTACTAGTAGGACATTGGTCTACTCGAGATTAATGTAGGGTGTCTTGAGGATATCCTGTCGTAACCGTGTCCCGTGCAGAAATTTCCGCAGGGATCAAACTGGATTCTAGCTCGTATACTATTCTCCCGATCGGGATCGAGTCCGATATCGGATCAGATCCGAACGTCGGATGTAACAACCGTCAACTCGATTCCAGCAGGGATTCCGTAGATCCGGATCCCTGCGTGACTCCAGATGTATCCCTGATAGAATATTTCAGGCATCGTAACAGGATCATGAGTAAAGTTCTACTGCAATATAACTGTAATGAAAGAATTTTTTAATGATCGCAATTTTTATTAAAAATAAAGTTGACAAACGCAGATACATAATGAAAAAAATGAGAGGTACAAAAGTTGACATAAGCGTTTTTTTACATTTTTTTCCAGATTATTAAACTATGTAAAGTCAGAAATCTGAATTCTGGCAATACAGGGTTTTTTATTTCCATAAAAGTTGTATATTTAAAGCGTAGCTTCAAATATACAACTGTATACTGTATATTTAAGCATAGCTTCAAATATACAACTTTGCACTCTGCAGAACTCAGCATGACAATAAATTTTTGTTTTCCTTTCGCTAAGTGGTGTAACTTGGATTTTTTATTTATTTATAACGCTTAGACAAGGCTATATAGCTTCTGAGATGTGTAAAGTTTTCATGAACAGTTTTTCCTGTGAGCAAAAAATCCCAGTCTGCAGAGTTTTCAATGAAAACAAACTTTGCGTAGTCTTAACTATTTTATATCAATGAAAAATCCAAGTGACACTGCTTAGACTGAGCTACGTATCTTCAGAAATGTGCAAATTTTGTATCCTCAGTTTTTAGTATTTACAAAAATACCATCGCGGAGCTTGTTTTCCTTTGCGTAGTCTAAACAATTTTTTATCAATGAAAAATCCAAGTGACACTACTTAGAGTGGGCTACGTAGCTTGAGAAATGTGCAATTTTTTCATCCTCAATTTTCAATATTTACAAAAATACCAGTGTGGAGCTTGTTTTCCTTTGCGCAGTCTAAACATTTTTATATCAATGAAAAATCCAAGTGACACTGCTTAGAGCGGGCTACGTAGCTTGAGAAATGTGCAAATTTTTCATCCTCAGTTTTCAGTATTTACAAAAATACCAGTGCGGAGCTTGTTTTCCTTTTAGTAGTCTGAACTATTTTATATCAATGAAAAATCCAAGTGACACTGCTTAGAGTGGGCTACGTAGCTGGAGAAATGTGCAAATTTTTCATCCTCAGTTTGCAGTATTTACAAAAATACCAGTGCGGAGCTTGTTTTTCTTTGCGTAGTCTAAATTATTTTATATGAATGAAAAATCCAAGTGACAATGCTTAGACTAGGCTACGTAGCTTCAGAAATGTACACATTTTTTATCCTCAGTTTTCAGTATTTACAAAAATACCAGTGCGGAGGTTGTTTTCCTTTGAGTAGTCTGAACTATTTTATGTCAATGAAAAATCCAAGTGACACTACTTAGAGTGGACTACGTTGCTTGAGAAATGTGCAAATTTTTCATCCTCAGTTTTCAGTATTTACAAAATTACGAGTGCGAAGCTTGTTTGCCTTTGAGTAGTCTGAACTATTTTATATCAATGAAAAATCCAAGTGACACCACTTAGAGTAAGCTACGTAGCTTAGAAATGTGCAAATTTTTCATACTCAGTTTGCAGTATTTACAAAAATACCAGTGCGGAACTTGCTTTCCTTTGCGTAGTCTGAATAATTCTATATTAATAAAAAATTCAAATGACACTGCTTAAACTAGGCTCCGTAGCTTCAGAAAGGTGCACATTTTTCATCCCCAGTTTTCACGGTTATGGTGGACCGTGGGCCCGAAGTTTCTGACTTCTGCCACTATACGGCGCCATCTACGCTTCCCAATACGCACATGTTTCGGACCGGGATCTCAGGGGTACGCCGTAAATGCAGTGGCGCCATTACTTCCAGATTTTGCCACCGCGGTTAAGATGTAGGGACAATCTCGATTCCAGTAGGGACGCCGGTTTTGGGGGGTCCGTGCCAAATCCCGACAGGGATTTGATAGGACGTAGGGTGTCCCTAAGAAATTTCTGCACGAGGTTTAGACGATCCAGCGCACTCTCCTAGATGTCTCTGGGAGGCACCGATAAGACATTGTTCTGCGCGAGATTAACATAGGATGTTTTGGGGATATCCTACCGTAACCGTGTGTAAGTGATCCCAGCAGACTCTCTTAGAGATGTCTGTAGGAGGTCAGCCATCGCGCAGCATTAGTTCCAAGACTCGCCGCGAGATGACAAACGCTTACTCACATAAGGATTATGCGAATAGTATGCTTATATAGTCGAGCGTGAACACGGATATCAATTTGACACGGACAGGAATCAGACCTCAAAAGAGGCCATATTACAAGGAGTACTTGCTGGCTCTCTCGTGCTGAACCCATTTTGTTGAAATTTAAGGAATTAATTAAATTTAATCAATATTAAATCAAAATAAAAAATAATTATCCACTGTTGTGTTGGCAGTGCAAGAGCACGGAGATAAATCCCTGTGTCACGACAGCATAGGGCATGCTAACTTAGTGACAGCAAAAATAATTTGCTGCGGTTACAAAAATCATATGTTATGTCAGCAAATCTATATGCACACAGAGCAGATGATTTGCTAGACGAGCAGATGATTTGCTAGACGAGCAAATCATTTTGCTGTTATAACAAATGATTTTTGTAATCGCAGCAAGTTATTTTTGCTGTCGCTAAGTTAGCATGCCCTGTGCTGCCGTGACACAAAGATTTCTCTCCGTGAGAACACTGCGGACATTTCAGAGCCCATGGGAATTCCATGGGACCATCCCATTACCATCACGGGACAATTGACGTAATGTCCGAAAGACGTACTTGGGACGTATTATTGTTGTGTGGGAATTTACGAATAGTTATCGCTATTTTAGTGACGCATCAATTAGGCTCGTCACGTCGGAGCAAATCGTACGTTTTTCTCAAAACTACTTTTCTCAACACAGCTGAAATGATATCTCAAATTTTGCTCAACCGATTTACGTCAAATTTTTTACCAATCTTCAATATATAACTCTCTATCACCTCTAACACTTTGGTATCAAAATTATTCTTTTTACTATTGCAATGAAATTAAAAAATATGAAAAAAGAGTCGAGAAACCTTTTTTCGTTCAGACAGCTGCCATTTTGTGAAACTTTTTTTTCTCTCCGTTTTCTCTGAAGTAGAGGCTATAACATTTTTACGAATTAGAAATCTTTTTTTAAATTCTGAATCGGGTGACTAGAAAGGCTGCAATCGTGTCAGCTAGAATAATCTTTTTTTTACCCCCAACTTTATCAACTTATTTCATTTTCATTTTTTCCCTTGCATTTTTTTTTGTTAAAAAATTATTAATAAATATGTTGTAAAACAATGCTAAAAATGTTTTTCGCTTTTTTTATCGAGCTCGATAAAACGCTCTCTCGAGACCAGGATACCGCCTTAAGTTGAAATCCTAGCAGGAATTAATAATTATTGATGTCCAGATGATCCAAAGCGATACAAGAGTTATTAAGTTAACCCGACATAGAGCAGCATCTTCACGATTTCTTAATTGATCAAACCAGCTAATCAATTAAGAACTGTGATTGCGAGTCGGAGCATTAGGTTTGTAAGGTAAAAGTTAAGGTAAAAGTTGATCTAAAGACTTACGACATCTCTTCCAAAATAGGGCAATTTAAGAGAATGGTCCCTGTCATATGTGATGCGGATTCGTTTAAACGAAAATGGGACTATACACAGGTGAATCCATAACGCTAAGAAAACTGCAAATTCTATGTACGAGGATAAGGGCGGATCTTGGAAGTTTTATTTTGAGCTTGGAATAAGCTCAAGCAACTTGTGTAACTATAGAACTCATTGACTATGTTTTTAGGACAAGCATGGAACAAAATTTTGTGGAATTTTATTAACGTGGAATACCCCGTACGTATTATGTTCAAGATGAGCGTAAAAGCGGCAATTTTCATAGAAATCGCATTAAACGGAATATTATCTCTATCATTTTGGCGCCAGCCTCATAAGTCAACACATGTGTTCATTTCAAATGTCGATAGCGCTACAATAAAAAAAAATGTGAATACTCTTTAGCTAGGAAAAATATTCCATATTTATAAGTCTCTTGTGACGCAAAAGCCAAAATAAAATGGATAAAAAATACATTCGGGAAAAAACGCGCTTAGGAGAATAAATTATAATACAAATCCATCTATAACGCTTCAACAAAGATCAAATGTGTCGTTACATAAGATCATGTGATGAAGTGTAAACATTGGGTATCCATGAAAATCTACATTCCGTTTTTTCTCCAGTTTTCGATTGTCTCTTGACTCATCCTGTTGTCTTTATTCGCTATATTTGTCGGACAAACCCGACATAATTAAGAAAATTTTGTTTTTTTGGGTGATGATTGTCGTTCCCATTGACGTAAGTATATCCGAACGAAAGGACTACAATTCAATATATCGCACGAATTTTTTTCTCTTAATCCATCGATGAATATAATTGTTTTCCTTTAATCCAGAATTCCATCGTCATTTTTTCTTTGTTGTACAGGATATTACAGCTGTCAGAAATGACAAGCTTGATCCGAACTACAAAAATGACAAAAACGGAATTGGTGAACTGCAGTAGGGGAGCTTGTTGTAACAGTTTTTTGAAAAAGGCCTGTATTGTCTAAAATAATGTATACTTTTATGATTGTGAGTAAGAGGGTTTGTAAAGTATATATTTGAGCACTTATTCCAATTGAAAAATAACTTTAAATCTTTACCCATCTTTTACGCCAGACACTTTTTGAAAATTGGGAGTTGTTACAACTCACCCCATGTGTGGGGCTAGTTGTAACAGGCTCGGGGCAAGTAGTAACAATGAAACGAATGGAAACGTTTATAATAAAGAACACGTTGTTATTGGTTATCAATCGTGTATTATCCATGAATTATCTACATCGTGGCTCATTCTTAAGATGATCATAATCTTCGACTATAAATAATCAACATGGCAATTTTGACTTATCTCTCAGCTTAATCAGTCTTCATCTGAGTTGCAGTTTAAGCAACTCAGAATGCCCAACCCAATCCAAATAGATTAGAAACATTGACGGGTTATCAACCTATCAATGTTCCTAAATATCATACTCGAAAAATTAAAATTCAAAAGAGAACTGCCAACGATTGATACGATCCTTGTAGATCAAGAAACACTTCTGAAGACCATATAGATAAGTACGATCAACACACTTTTGACGATATGGCGACTTCAACAAGCTCTCGAAAATAAAGGAAGTGACAATTGCGGCAGGAGGATTCGAACAATCTCATTTTGACAGATAAAAATTCCAAAATCTCCTGAAGAACAGACAGCAAGGTGAACGACATACATGAATGGTGAGTTATCGCGTCTAGTATCGAGCTTATAAGGTAGTAGGAGTCCGGTGTGACGACCAAAATTTCGATGTTTTGACGTGGATACGTCCATGTTTTTGTTTGTAATAGGGGTCATTTCGTGAACAAGTTGATATAGATGACCGCCATCTGTTGGTGCATAAGTGAATGAAGTCGGTAAGTATGAGATCGACAATGCGTGATATGGTAGATCTCATACTTACCGACTTTATTGTTTGAAACATTAATTCGTATTGTTCTTCCAATTGTTCGAATATCCTCTTATACGAATAATTTAAAAAAAAATCGATTTTCGAACCCGTCACATCGGACTGATGCCATAAATGCCATGGAATATTCAAGATCGGACCGATAGTTTTCCTGAAAAGTATTCGAAACTTTTAGTTCGAATTCATCAACAAATTTTAATAAATTTTATGATTGCATAAATAAAAACAATGATTCCCTGTATCAGATAAATTCATAATTCCAATTAATACAATTTTAATGACCCGACTGTACATGATGAAATCAAGATTGTTAAACTTTTTTTAAACAAAGATTTCTTTTTTTTCATTTCCCATCAGACTTATACGGATAGATATGTATATATACATATACATCCACAGAAATCTTGCTATCACTCTTTCGCGAATAACGGAGACAACAAAAAATCTCATTACTTTGTGCACCCATCGTTCATCATGTTGCTCACCGTTTTTTTCCTTCCTTCATTCATTTTATATTTCGCTTCGTTATTTATTCTTTTATTTTCCTCTCACTTCGACTCACACACCCGAAGCGTTATTTTCCTTCTGATGTAGTCACGCCCAGCTCTGTATTATATACAGAGTATTCGAATTGGAATCGCCCGGCGTCTGTGACCAGTGAGCCCTTTTTGATTTTAAAAGGCTTTGTACGATTTTTTCTTCTGGTTCGAAAAATCTATAAAAACTCAAGAATGGTTTTTTTGTGTGCATTGCATACCAAAAAAATTTTCGTGCAAACACCTAGAAAAAAGGTCTAGTCGATTTAACTAAATCCTACTGAATCCAAATAAAAATTTTTATTTGTGGACCGGCCTAATACGACTAATATGAATCCATTTTTTTCAAATTGAGCTAATATGTATTTGAATCAAATAAATGATTTTTTTTATATCTACACAATATTTTTAAAAATTTCGGTCTTTGAATAGATAGGAATGTAAAATAAAAATGTAAAATAATATTTCATCTGAATGTCGCTACACATATGAAGTTTAAAATTTCGTGAAGCTGCGTCTCTTTTTAGGAGAAGGCAAAAGAAAAAAGACCCTTTTTTATGGGAATCCTTTTCGCATTCGACCATCTTGTGTTTTGCGCAAAGTGTTAAATATCTATCCAAAAAATAAGGATATCAAACATAGATGAGAACTTGGAAGGATTAGAAATGTCGAGGGAAAAGTTCGTTTGTGAGAGAGCACAAACGATTTTTGGAGTACAGGGGACGCTCCCATAATTTGATACGTCGGGACCGGAAACGCTCCCATAATTTGATTTTCCCCTTATTCCCCTACTTTAAATCTGTATAGCACATTTTACGGAAATGTATTATTTCTGAAGTGTGAGAATTCCTTTTTCGTTGAGAAATATACACTAATTGATGATAACATCTAATTCATCGTCTTTAATTGTGTGGAATATTTGACAATTGGGGTTATGTTGCCCTCTCAGCATGGCAGCTGAGTTTGGAGTGGGGAGAAAGCGTGATAGGGGTGATCAAATTATGGGAGCGTGTTGCCATGATAACGAGTAAAATTGTGGGAGCGATCAAATTATGGGAGATTAAATTGTGGGAGCATCCACTGTATTGACAAATCTGCAGATATGATTGTATGAGCATTGAACACAAAAATTTATTTACTTCAACTATGTATTTTTTTTTGGGAACAAAAAATATGGATATGATTTATCCACTGCAGATGGCATCAAATTGACGCATCTTGTAATAAATTACATCTGTTGAGGACAAATATATAATATATAATTATATTTGAAACAAATAGACATATGTTGCATTGAAAGAAGGATCTAAGGTAAGTGTCCCAAATATTGGGCTAGTACCGAATACTGTTCATCCAGCCTATTCCTTATTAGAATCAATTCAGATTACGTTCAATAAATGTAAAGTATTTGTTTAAATAATCTTCATTCAACGTATTGTCACTCGAAATAAATATCGAGTATGAGTGAATTGTATTCAATTCATATTTCCCGTCATGCATGACAAGCTACCGAGCGAGGTAAAAAAACGGTCATTTCCTTATCGATTTGGTTAAGGAAGCGGGCTTGCGAAAAAGTATAGTTTATAATAAAAAAAAAGCATCGAATCAGTCGAAATAAGTTTCAATGTATTATAAACGAGTCATTGAAGTAGTAGAGTGCGGAAATCGATGAGCAAGTTAAATATTTGGCCGAAAATACATACCCCATAATTCGGTACATAGTTAGAATCGTGTGCACCGAATACTGCGGCCCATGTATAACCTCCCTTTAGACGTCAAATGAGTACAACAATATTCGGGACATGGATACGCCAGTAATAGGGCCGTTTGTTTTACGAATGGCAAACGAATGTCAAACGCATGTTAAAGTGTACAGCAGTATTCGGGTCATGCATACCCCAGTAATAGGGACATCTGTCGAAAGTGTAGAACAGTATTCGGGACATTTGCACATGTACGCATTTTCAAAATTACAATTAAATAATATAAATAATAACGAAAATGAGGTGGGCATTCGTTAGCTGAGATTCCACGCTTTCCAACAATACCAATACTTTTTACCCTCTGAGACAATTTAAATAAAGATTTTCCTCTGTTAATGGTGAGCGAAGCTTAGGTCCCCAGTATTCGGGACACTTACCTTAGTTGATTCTAATGAAATACATTGAACAAACGAATTCAATAAGTTCAAGTAGATCTTTATTACGGGTAAATAGGTATTTAGTAACAACAAATAGAATTTTTTATCAACGCCTGTTTCTGGATGACAGTGAATGCCAGAGCTGGGCAAAGTACCGGAAAGTCCTTCAAGTACAATGTACAAAGTAGCATAAGTACTTGAAGAATCAAGTACCGGAAGTACTTGAAGAACTACATACTTATTACTTCAAGTAGTTAAAATTTGAAGTACTTGAAATACAAGTACTTGAAAAATCAAGTACGAAGTATCAAGTACTTTTCAAGTTTTCAGGTATATCTCTACTTACATTTGATTTCTTATTCCCATTTGATTTTTACTCGAGTACTTTTTGTATCAAAACATATTTTCACCTTGTACATGACACTGAGATTAGGCTTAGGCAGGTTGGAACCGAAGTAATTAAACAAAGAATTCAACATAGTTCGAAAATAGTATCGACGATTGTAATTACGATTTATTTTGATACAGGTTTGAAAAAGAAGAAATAAAGAATATAAAACATGGATAGTTAAAATTACTCCAACTCCTTCTTCAAAAAACTGTCGTAGGCAACAGTTGAGGGACAGTATGTTCAATGTTCATACGTCTCGAAATATTATTTTCAATTACATATTCAAAGGCTTTGTTCATGCAATCATCAGCAAGACACATTCAAAATTACTTGATACTTGTACTTGAAAAAGTACTTGAAGTCCAAGCCAAGTATTTGAAATTTCAAGTACAATACTTGAAGTACAGGCCAAGTACTTGAGAATTCAAGTACAATACTTGAAGTACTTTTTAAGTACTTGAAAAATTGAAGTGCTTAAAACCTTCAAGTACTTTTGAAGTACTTTAAGTAGTACTAGAAGTACAAGACCTACTTGAAGAACTTTTCAAGCACTTCAAATACGCCGCAAGTACCGGATACTGCAAGTACTGCCCGGCTCTGGTGAATTCAAATAGATTAAACACAAACATAGTTGAGGGAAAAAAATTTTTCTTTTGATCAAATAAAAATTGACCAAGTAAACGATTGTGGTACCGATAGAACTTTTTTAGTTAGTACCACTAGATCTTTTTTCTGGGTGAAGCGTACAGAAATCAAAAGGGGTTAAGGACTTTTCGCGCCATTAGAAATGCCCCATATATGCACCCCCCACGGAAATTTATATATTTTTAATATACGCAAAATATATGTGGATATATTTCGAATATATGTACATATATGACAGATAGGTGTGACTCACATGTATCTCCCATACATTCTACATATATTCTTAATATATGCTACCATATATGCAACATGTATGGTAGCATAACTAACTAACTAACATAATATTTATTTAATTATTTAAGTTTATTGTATTCATACTTTTCATTATTATTTACATTATAATGTTTATCCCGCGAGAACAAGCGATCGGGCGCCTGGCACATGTTCGTAACGTATAGGCAGCGTCGCGATAGTTTCTAGACTCGCCGCGAGATGACGCAGAGCGGCAACCGCTGAACCCCCATACGGAGGATGTGACGAGTATGCTTATAAAGGCGGGCGCGAGAATGGAATATTAACAGAAGTCCGACGTAAATGAAGCCATATAAAGAGTTCTTGCCGACTTCTCATGAACTCGTACTTTTGTATTTGATTCTTCTAGAGAATTTCCGATTTTTCGGAAATTTCTACACGGGTATCGCATATTCAACCCATATTCGGGATGTATGCAGCCCACTTTTCAACTTTATTTGGAATACATACAACATATATTTAATCTATATTTCAGATGTATGCACCATATATATAAAATATATATATTGTATGTATGTGTCGCACATTTTACATATATCTAAAATATATTTTAAATATATTTCATATATATATAAAATATATTTAAAATACATTTAAGATTTACGTACATATGCGAAAAGCGGCAAAATCTATCCAAATAAATATATTACACATCTATAAAAAATATATTTTAAATACATTCATTTGTATACGGTAATTATATATTGAATATATTTCGTACGCAATTTTGCATATATTTTAAATATATAAATTTCCGTGTGGGACCTGTATCATCTTTACATCAGTCGTGTAACCTTCTCGCGCGTATACTTTCTTGCTTGATGCACTACGCGTTCCAAGAGAGACTTTCGCTCTATTTAATTTCTCCAATCTCCATCTCGTTCCTTTTGGAGTCTTACTTTTGCTTTTCGAACCAGGAAAGAAGAAGAAATAGTGAGAGTAGAAAGAGAGTAGAGAGAGCGAGCAAGAGGGAAAGATAGGAAGAGTGAGATTACGAGTATGATGCCCAGGAGAGCAGCACCTTCTCTGACCGACGAATTAATGCTCCCGGTGTTCGTGGATCCGCGCTCGCTCATTCATAACGCGAATGTTATTAGCGCAGATCGCAAGTCGGATAGGGCGCGTCTCTCTTGCGCGGCCTCATCGTTTTCTCGTCCGTACGTGTGCTCTACCTCGTCGTGTGGTTAAAATAAAGATGATGAATGCTCCCGCGACCATCGTTCCTCTTCTTTTCCTCCCTCCTCCACCTTCAACCTTTTCCATCGCGCAACACATTTTGCCTCCCTCTTTCTGCATTAACCCCTTCGGCGCATATGCATGTACAGACTCGCGCTGCTCTCCTTTCGCCATGCAACGAGAGAATCTCCGGAGATGCAGATTCATATCGGCTCAGAATCACGTTTCCCTGACTCTGACTTTATCTTTCTATATTCTCGCGATTACCGCGATCTAATATCACCGGGCAAAGATAACCGCTCTGGTGTTTTTCACATCAAAGGATTTTTGAATTAATATAAAAAATATTAAATATTAAATATTAAGAAATAACGTGTGTTTGGGTTTACTTTTTCTTTTGAGCTTTTGGGCTGCGTGCAAATGGACCATCATCTGGAATTTGAGCTGAAATGTAACATTGATTGCAAATATGGGAGCGGGCCGGGGCTTGTTGTAATAGTTTTTAGAAAAAGGAATGTATTGCCTAAAACATGTATTAGGTATATGTAATTCCGCTGAATTGAATTCGAAAAAAAAATTGCATTCTGAAAAAAATTGTTCCGCTGAATTAAACTAAGCTCTTTTTTCGTAAATCAATTTTTTGGCCAAACTTTAAATGAATTCGTTTTTTTCGAAATTGCTGATATTTTTTTCGAAAAGCGCAGGAAATTTCTGATCGAAAGCTATTGGAAAAAAAAAATTTCGATTTCATTTCGCGCCGGCGTACCTAAGCTCCGAGCTTAGCACGGCGAGCTTAGCAGCCTCCGAGCTTAGCAGCCTAAGCTAAGAGCTGAATACCCAAAAAGTTTGAAATATAACTATTGGTTTATTCCAAAGGGTGTATTATAGTTAGAGATCTGAAAAATGGTGTACAATATACTTTCAAGCAACACTAACGATAAAACATACTAGAGTTTCAAACAATTCGAAAGAGGTCGGTCTAAAAGGGGGTCCCAGTGAGGGGGAATACCTCGTATACTTTTGTAATTGTGAGTGAGATGGTTTGTAAGACATATATTTGAGCACTGATTCCAATTGAAAAATAATTAAAAATCTTTACCGATTTTGTACACCCAGAAAAAAGATCAAGTACATTTAACTAAATCCTAGTCAAGCCAAATAAATTTTTTTAGTTGTAGGCCGGCCTAATACAACTCTATTCATGTCAACGAAATTTTTTTTTTTTTGAATGACCTACTAGAAAAATATATTGCGATCTAGTCAATTTTTATTTAATATTAATAAATATTATTTCAAGCTGAACAAATATGTATTTAAATGAAATATTTTTTTTTTATATTTACAAAATATATATTTTTAAATATTTCAATCTTTGAATGTATAGCTACACATATGAAGTCTACAATTTCGTAAAGCTTTGGCTTTTCTTTAACAGAAGAGAAAAGAAAAAAAAACCTTTTTTATAGGCGTCGAGAGGCAGGTTCGCTTGTGCGAGAGGTAGCCACCTGGCGGATTTTTGGGGTACTGACAAATCTGCAGATATGATCGGGTGAGATTACGAGTGAATAGGTATTTAGTAACAACGAATAGAATTTTTCTTCAACGCCTGTTTCTCGATGATAGGGAAATCAAATAAATAAGTATAGTGGAAGTAAATATCGCCCAAAATTAGATGGAAAGAAATTTTTTTTTAAAGTAACTAAAAAATAATCGAATAAACTATTATAGTACCTACGACTAGATCTTTTTTCTGGGTGTACACCAGATCCTTCTTGAAAAAATGGGAGTTGTCAGAACTTACCTCATGTTTGGGGCTAGTTGTAATAGGCTCGGGGCAAGTAGTAACAATGAAAAAACTGTTGCCAACATTTATAAGAAAGAACACGTTTTTATTGGTTATCAGTCTCATATTATCCACGAATTATCCACATCGTGGTTCATTCTTATGATGATCATAATCTTTGTCTATAAACAACCAACATGACACTTATTATAAATATATCACAAATACTTTTTTTTTATAACAGCGTTTTACTATGAAAAAAAAAGACATGGCACTTAGCTTAATCCGTCTTCATCCGAGTTTAAGCAACTCGGACAAAGGTAACTTCATTTTTCTTCTTTTTTATATATCTAGAAAGTGAGACATGGCACAGTCGAAATTTTTGGCTGCTTTTCGTATGCTGACCCTTTTTTCCAAAACATCAGTTGCTGTCGACTCATTTACATCCTGGGTTTTTAATCCTCTCACGGCTTTTCCATTGTAGTCATTCATTCTAAAAAAAAAAATACAACACAATAACTTAGCATATTTTTCCCGGCAATATTCCGATAAAGAAGAATAAAAGAATGCACAAAAAGCCGCAAATAATTTGTAATACTATGTAATCACTATACTACGAGTTGCAATAATATTATATATATACAAATACATGCACACTTATTAGAGAGCAGCAAAAAATACACGTCCACGGAGTAAGTTGTAACATGTTACAACATGCCCATGCTTTTTATTATAAGTTGCCCAATGGGCTCATTATGTCTACTTAATAAAATATCTTAAAAACTACAAAGCTTACAAGAATATTGAAAAAAATCAAATCAAAGCCAGTTAAATTTACATTGTAACAATGAAAACACAAATAACAATTAATTTAATTTCAATAGTAAAAATCAAAGTTTCGTAAGTATATTTTTTACGATACCTGGCCGAAACAAAGCTCGTGTGCACGTACTCTCACTTGGATGTCTGGCGGGGCACTGGCAGTGTTTACCTTATGCTTCGAGTTATAACTTATAAGAAGCACATTCAGCTCAAAATAAAAATCAAAATGGTTTAAATTCCCAGTCAAAATTGACTGTTACTACTTACCCCTGTTACAACAAGCCCCCGCGCCCGTACAATGATATTTTTATGCGCGGTTCAACGATACTCTGAGCTTTTTCCAAAAACGAGTTTCATCATTCCGACAGAGAAGCTTGTATATATCGCGGAGCGCGCGGGACTAAATTAGTCCTCGGAAAATCTTGCACGATCTATTCTCCGTGCGAGAAGGCTTTCTTTCCTCGTGCCCGCGTCCCGAAATAATTGGCAAAAGAAAGCCCTGGAGAGCTCACACACAGCAGGGCCATTCCCGACGGACAATGTGAATTATTCGAGTTGGCGGCGGCGGTGGCGTGGGGTTTGCGTACTCTTACTTACACCAATTTTCTCTCTCTCTCTTTCTCTCTATCTTTTGAGAGAGAGAGGCAGAGAAAGAGCTTTTGCGCGCGGTTTTCACTTGGTGCGCCCGAACGCGAAACGCGAACTCTCGACGACCTCGCGCTCAACTGTGTGAAAACGAGACACGAGACGTCGCTATTCGGCGCTATATGCGCAGCGCGAAAAAGATCCAAGAGATTCAGGGGCTCGGGGGAAGCGAAGTAACGAAAGGGGGTAAAGTTAAACGAGCTTGCCCGCGAGAAGATAATGCAACGGCGGCGAGAAGAATAAGAAAAACGGGGAATCCCTGACTCACCGTTCACGCGTTCAACATTCACTCTCTCGTCAGTTATTCTCTTTTGGCCTACGCACGTTTACTATATATATGCAAGATTAATCGTATCCTCGAATATTCGCGTTGAATGTCGATAACGCCAATTTCCAATTTATAAGCTTTTGAAACATCAAAAGCGATTTTATATGAAAACTACGTTTTCAAAGTCGTTCATACTTAAGAGGGGAGGTTACCGTTCATGACGATGGAAAATTAGATTTGTTTTTTTTTTTACATAATTTGCATCCTTAAAGTATTTTGAACACGTGGATAAGAAGATATTTTCATATCTAAAGTAAATTATCAAAGATTTTTTGTAATGTTAATGCGTTTTTCTGATAAGGAAAGTCTTTCCGGTGCCTTCCTCCGATTTTGATGAAATTTAAATGTTATTCTACATCGAAATCTAAGAGACACGTAATTTTTTTTTATCGGCGGAAAAACGTTTCTAGGGGGTGTAACTACCCCATAAAGTTGGGACCTCGGAGGGGTACTTTTCAGGTTTCACCTATTTCCACTTTAGATAATCGAACGCACCCAAATGGATAATTACCTTGATGATAAATGATGATAAATGCAACTGGTCTTATAAAAAGTTATAGAGGTTGAAATTTACAAAATCATTATAATCAAAAAATTATTGCACCTATCTCAATGGATTCAATTGCACTTTGAAGAGAGCAAAAAAAATAGGACATACGGGTTTTTGCGTTCTTCTCGCAAATCAAGTTAAGGGGTTGAACTACCCCTATGTATGTTCACATTGAATCGCAATTAAACGGCAGTAATCCTTTTTTTTCTTATTTCTTCTTCTCGTGATCCGTTTTTTCTTTAAATTCTCAACATCTACATCTCAAAAGTTGGACAGGTTTTTCGCGAAACAACTTTTTCCTAACTAGTGAAAGTGACAGAACAAAAAGTATACGTCCAATCTTTAGGGTTTGTTTTTCATTTGAAGGTAATTTAAGACTCTCCTAGTTATACTTAGAGGATTCCATTTCAAATCTATTTGAAGAATTGATTTTACCTAATTGAGCCCGGGAAATTCGAAAATATCAAAATTTTCCGCTGATTATTTTTTTCACCCGAATTCAACCAATAAGAGCTTGTTATTTAACATCACGTGGTACGAGCCAGACGACATTGTATTGGTAATTTTTCGAAAATTCTTCGATCGTCGCTAGATAACGAACGAAAAATTACTTAAAATTTACTTAAGGGAAGATCGGGTAGCCCCGGACGGAGGGTAACCCCGAACATTTAAATTTTTAAGAAACCAACAATGTTGCGTAGGTAAAAATTTATTTTAAATGAACGTCCTCTATAGTGAACGCAAATTCTAATCAATTGTTGTATGAGCGCTAAGTAAGACACGCTAGTGAGTGTTCTATCAACGACAAAAAAATTTCGTCGTGCCTGTCAAACTTTATTGGAGGTTTTTAAGTATAATAAGTAAGTATGAGTATTTATTGCACTCCGTGCGCAAAGTGCCACTTTGCGCACGCTGCGCGTGCTCAAACTGGCACTTTGCGCACTCGTACAATAAAATTTCGTACGATACTAGTGCGAGAAACTTTTTCTCAACTCGTGTGATTGTAACATTCGCCTTCGGCTCATGCTGCAAACTCACACTCGTCAGAAAAAGTTTCATCGCACTAGTATCGTAATATACTATTTTGTCCATTATATGAAGTTGTAGGAAATTTCATACATTTAATGTTTATAATAGTATTTGTAACATTTTTTGTCCAATTTGAGAGTTGTATTTAACAATGTTGCATGTTAGCTATCGGTTACCCCCGGACACGATACTGCCGGGTACCGCCGGACATTATTCTGTAGGAAATGTCACAATTTAAGCGTCATATAAGACGCATAAGACGCTATAGAAATAAAATCTTTTAGTACACAAACTAAATACAAAAATATCAAACCGATTAAAAAGACAAAGTATATAGATTCATCCTTTCAACCCTAAAATCTTTACTGAGATTGACTTTTTACCATCAATGATGACAGACGTTGTGCAAGATGTTGCTTCTAAAGAAAATATTTCCCATCAGCCTTCAGCAGCCCATTCTTTATCATCAGTGCCTTCTACTAGTCGTGTATTGTCTACAATTGAACCAGTGCCCTCAATTAGCACGGCAGATTTATTAGAACAACTGTCACCACTTCCAGATGCGTCAAAAAACGCTTAGTAACGCGGGTTCGAAGAGCCCAAAAAAGTGAGATTATATCTTCACCATTAAAAAAAAAATAAGAGGACAGACAGAAAAGTAACGGAAATAAAAAAGACGAAGCAAAAAAACAAAAAGGTCAAGGCGCTAGAAAGAGGTTCATAATGAAGGAAAATATCCAAAGTCTTTCCAAAGAAAATCGAGAAAAAGAGATCGAATGCATCGTATGTGGAGAAACTTTTGGAGAAGACTGGATTCGGTGCTATGAATGTAAAGACTGGACCCATAAAGATTGCGTTCATATAGATTGTTCAAATGTTAATTATTGTGGTGTTTGTAAGGCCAAAAAACGATTGGGCCACTATTGATTACTATGTCCGGACTACCCGCCATCTTCTGTGCTGCTGAAAAATTAAGTCCAAAGTATTTTTAGTATATTTCGATAAAAAATACTATTATGGTTACTAACTTTGAATTAATAAAAGTATAGAAGTTCCTACTTTGATTTTAAGATTTAAATATAGAAGAAAAATTTGTTTATTGTATTTTTATTTGCAATTCATTTATGTATCCGGGGCTGCCCGACCTTCCCCTATTTATTTAACCCTTTTCTGACAGGATGTACATTATGGTTAATATTAATCTTTTATTTTACAGATTCATTGACATCGTCCAGATTTGTACTGAAACGTTTTGGAACCAAAAGGATGGGGATACGAGAAAGCACGAAGAAGTTGAATCTCCGTGAATTTACCCGGGCGGGGACAAGTTGTGCCTGGTAGGGTAGATGCGCAGATTTCTCCACTACCATATATATATAGCACATATTTCCGAGGGCGGTTACGGACACGCGCAAAAGCTCGATGCGAGCTTCTCGTTTTTCCCGAGACTGTAACAATGGTGAGAAAAGGAGCAACAGGCAGATAAAGAGCGAGAACTAGAGAGAGAAATCGTGAAACGGTCGTTGTACATTTTGCGCTTGGAACTGTTTTGTATCCTCCCTGCCTTTATACCAAGGCTTAATTTTCCACTGTGGAGAATTTTCGTTGCCCTGTCTTATGTATAATATATGCACATCACATACCTTGGACGATTGTTCCCTCGGGAAGGGGTCTCATTCGTCGTTCCGCAACGGCTACGTGATAACTTACTTTACCAACAAACGACTCGGACCGTGTAAATCACGGGCAAATAATAGTGTGCGCCGAAGGAGCACGCAAAGCCTTAGGAATTTACTTTTTAGCTTCCTCATAAAGGAAGCCTTGTTCTTATTAAAAAACGCATTCTTGAGATTTCTCGCCCCAAAAGATATTTCCAAACATCGAGAAATCACATGGAGAAAGAATCTTCAGAAGTGCGCTAAGCAATTTAGAGTTTCGCGTGATTAGGAAATTTGTTCATATTGTCTGTATCTTTGTAGCGACACGACACTTCATTTTTGTTACAACAAAAAATGATGGATGACAATGCTGGATGGATTGAATTTACAAATTATTTTAAAATTTTATTATTTATAAAAACAATTTGCGTACTCCGGAATTTTCGTCTTTTCGCAGATATCAAGATAAAATTTGACAGCCACAAATTGAACAAGTGACGAGCAAGCTTGGTATCAATTCCGATAGGAAGCGCTTGAGGGATTTCGATTTTGCTTCCTCATAAAGGAAGCTTTATTTTTGTGAAAACATTTTTTCGAGATTTTTGTGCCAATGTCTTTAAAATGTCTTAAGACATCGGAAAATCATATTTAGAAAAAATATCCGGATGTCTGTGTTTGTGTGTGTGTATGTCCTGAGCTTCAGATGTATATAATTAATCACTCAAGAACGCTTCCAGATATTGAGCTGAAATTTAGCACACTTGTCAAGCACAAATTGCTCTTAATTATGAAAAAAATTTGTTTTATTTCTAACGGGCGTTCAGATTTTATCGACCTTTTTCGTTTTTGCAAAAATGTCGTAAACGCTCTAACTTCTGCAATTTTCAAGATATTGCATTCAAACTGTACAGATTCAGTATAGCTATTAAGGTTGTTTGGTATTGAATTTGACAAATTTGATCGAAAGATTAAATTTTTATGAAATTTTGATTTTTTTGAAAAATGGCGTAAACGCTCTAGCTTGCACAATTTTCAAGATATTGCACTGAAACTTTGTATAAAACTAGTACAGCTATCAAGGTTGTTCGCTATTGAATTTGGCGAAAATCCACCGAGGGATTAAAATTTGATGAAATTTTTAGTTTTTTGAAAAATAGCATAAACGATCTAACTTGTATAATTTTTAAGATATGGCACTGAAACTTTGCACAGAGCTAGTATAGCTATCGAAGTTGATCGTTATTTAATTCCGGCGACCATCGACCGAGTGATTAAAATTTTATCAAATTTTGGTTTTTATGAAAAATAGCGCACTCTATCTTCGATTATTTGCGAGATATTGTACTGAAATTTTATACACATTCAAAATAGTGACCGAGGCTATTCGCTATCAAATTTGGCAACATCCAAGTTGGCAAGAAATAACCTTGAAAGAATTGGGGAAATTTGCCCATTGAATACTCATGTTTTTCGATAGTTAACAAAGCGTTCTTTATGAGGGGGTCTAATTTGATCGCCATACTTTGTGATAAAGGAAGCTATCTGAACTATGGATAAAAATGAGGAAGCAATGTGGAAATGTTCAATTTTTCTTAAATATTATAATTTCCAAAAAAATCCTTGTTACGACTTGAGCTTTTAACTAGATTGGCAATCATTAAAATATTTTTTTTCACCCATGCAAGATTTTCGTGCTTTTCACCATATGCGTGGACAGCCGAAAAATGACTCTTCTGACAGCTAAGAAGGAAAACAGACGAGTTCTTTTCTTTTTTCCCCTCCGGGGAAAAAAGAACCGAAATCGTCTGTTTTCACTCTTAGCTGTCAAAAAAGAGCCCCTTTTTGGCTATCCACGCATATACTGAAAAGCACGAAAATCTCCCATGGGAAAAAAAAAGATCGTGTGCAACGCGGGCCAGAGATTCGTCTTTTGTCTCACGTGGTTGCGGCCCTCGCTTCGCTCGTTGCGGCAAACTTCACGCTCGACAAAAAGACTTATCTCTGGCCCTAGATGCACAAAATACTATTTCTTTTTTTTAAATAAATAGTATTCTGTGTATCTGGGGCCAGAGATAAGTCTTTTTGTCGAGCGTGAAGTTTGCCACAACGAGCGAAGCCAGGGCCGCAACCACGCGAGACAAAAGACGAATCTCTGGCCCGCGTTGCACACGATCTTATTTTCCCCATGGGAGATTTGAGTGTCTTTTCACTATATGCGTGGATAGCCAAAAAGAGTCACTTTTCGGCTGTCTACGCATATGGTGAAAAGCACGAAAATCTTGCATGGGTGGAAAAAAATAGTTTACTTGAAAAGTGTAGTTAGTATTAGGTTAGTTATCACAAAAAGGGTTCACAGAAAAGATGGAAAAATATGAAAATTGAAACTTCGCAGAGTCAATATTCTCGTCATAGTTCGAGAATCTTCAGATTCATTCATGAAGGAGCCAAAATAATTCACATGATCATAAAACGAACTGAGCGAATGATTGAACAACGTGACGACGAAATATCCAATTTTTCAATTTCACAATGTTTTTCTCTCCTTTTCAGTCTGA
This sequence comes from Alloplasta piceator, assembly GCA_946863875.1. NCBI lineage: Eukaryota > Metazoa > Arthropoda > Insecta > Hymenoptera > Ichneumonidae > Alloplasta > Alloplasta piceator. The sequence continues at coordinate 58,008,709 of OX333071.1, forward strand.
GCATTTGAAAAAGGCGAAAATTGTCCAGGATTTGCAAGAGAAGAAAGTACCTACAATAGGAACGTCCACTTGAAATAAGAAAACGAAAGAGGGGGGAAACGCTGATGTGTCTTTTACAAGCACGGAATTGAAGAGAAAGAGAGACCGAGAAATATCGAGGTGCGATCAAAATAGCCTCGACATGCACGGAGAGAGAGAGAGAAAAACCGGAGAAGGTAGTGGAGAATTTGTCACATTTACATCTCTACCAGTTACTACTCAACCGTCGAAAAATTCTATCAAAATGCAATCTTACAGGTACCATTTTATAAGTACATTGTAAGGTACGTCTTCACGATTCTATAAGTTTTGCCGTAAAATATCTGTTCCAAATATTTAAAAAAACGTCTCTACCAAAAAACAAACCTCCAGAAAGGTCTCTATCTAAAAAGTAAGACAGCCGATGGAACAAAAGTGTGTGCGAACATCTCTACTTGAAAGCATTTCTACCACAAAATGGACAACAAAGGGTCCACCCAGCCACAAGTACAGGGAAACAATTCCCCAGAATTACATCTCTACCGGATAACACTTCACTGGAACATTTCTGTGGGATTTTTTTTTCCACGAACGTGTTTTGTTGTGAAAAATGTTATTCTTCAGCGTCGTTACCTCTTCAAATCCCTCCAATTGAGCTTTTTTCCCAAAGAGATGTCTCGGTAGAAATATTATTCATTAGGGTTAAAAAATAGTACAGTATCAGCGAAATTGGATTTAGATTAAATCCGTTGACTGTAGAGTTTGAACCAGTATACATGTAAATATGCAAAAGCATTAGTATGGTCTACCTCTCTTATATATCACTCTCTTTCTCACTCGGTGGACATAGACGAGGAAAGTTGATCGTCGCACGTCTTACACGCAATTATCCCAAGTGGGCGAGATCAGCAAGCGCGATTCGTCGAGGAAGAAAGAGAGAAAGAGAACGAGCGATAAACGTCGGTGGAGGCTTAATCTCTCAGCTGTGCACACGCGAAAATTTGGCCTCTCGCATGAATTTCCGATTCCGTCTTGCGATTTTCTCTGACCCCTAGACTGTATTATCATGAAATCGAATAGAGCTAAATCATTAAATTTTTAATTTTTTAATTAAAAAACAAACTCTATCTTTGATGCATCGAAGCATCCTCGATGCATGAGAATCTCATTTTTTTTACTAATTTCTTTTGACTCCACAAATTTTTTGGTCTCGCGGTGGTAAATCAAGAGCTGCGATGCTTAGTGGTGCGCTTGGTGACAAAACAGAAGTTAACAACTATATATAATATGCATACGCAAAGTGGGAGTGAGAGTGCTCTCCATTGTTTAGTCTCGGAACTGTCCGCCTCTTCTCAACGCGAAAACCCACCCGGTTATCTTTCACCTCACACGGGCTCTGTCTCATCGCGATTATTCTCTTCCAATTTTTTTGGACTCTTCGTTTTACTTTTCCTCTTTTTACATTTCATCTCTCGCTTGTTCTCTGCGTCTGACTACCACACCCCGTTTCGCGGTTCTTTCACTTGCGAAGGCGCTGCCGTATCCAGCGTCGCTGACTTTATGTTACTTTTTGCAATCCGTTGATTCAACGAGAGGGAAGAGACTTTTGTACCGATATAATGCAAGGTCCGGAGACTTTGGAGTCGTTCATCAGACAGTATGGCGCACGGACAGTATTATGACTACAGGCTTAATTAATGCTCGCCACGGATTATGTCCCCTCGAAACTCTAATAGTCCCCGAAGAATCCACTATATTTCATTCCGTTAAAGGGTTAGGCCACTCTAGGATTTTTTAAAAATCGGTATTTTTAAAAAAAGGTAGCTTAGTGTGTCCACTGAAAATTTTTTTATTGCACTATTTGGTTTTTCGCGTAATGAAAAGTACAATAAGATATAGCAATTTAAGGACAATCGAGGTACAGTTGCAAAAAGTCCAATAGTGAGTAACGAAATACAGAGTTTGATATCTTCTGTTGTAATAACTCATAAGAATATTGGAGTTTTACCTAAAATAATAACAGTATTTCTAAGTCTGTTTATCGAAATTTGCTGTGGTCTCGGATACCGAAAATTACAATAGGCTTTATAAATAGCGAACTAAAGTATTTCACGTTTTAGTTAACTTATAGCAATCGTTCTGAGCTCGAATAGCAAAAATTACAATAGCGCTTTGCAATGAGTAAAATAAGATCTTGCGGGGTTTGGTATCAAGGCATTGCAATCTCTCTAAACCACTATTCTTAAAATGACATCCATCCCAGGAAGCCCATAGCTATACGGCTATGAGCCTCCCAGCTTTTACTTAACTAATTAATAATGAGATTAATCAGTTTTTACTTAACTAATTAATCATGAAATTAATCAGTTAAGCGAAAGCTTAAGTTATTTATCCTCGCTCCCATAAAGAGCACCAGCACCACCGAAGTGCAATGGTGATTTGATTTAAATAAGTAGTTTTTGGTCCATAGGACTGCTTGACTACAGAGCGCGGGTAATGTTCCAACAATTTAATGTTAATTAATGACCTCGTACACCGGACTTTATCGGTGCTCGGTGACTGTCTCGCTGGCGCGAGAGCGCGCGCCGACCGTCGTCACCTAGCGGATCTCGGGTGAAGTGATGAGATCGTGGCAGGCATATATACTCCTATATTGCTAGCGGCCTTATGCTTCCCTATAAGTGGTGGGTCCACAAAAAAGAGAGACAGAAGACTCAGACAGGGTTATTCTGCGCACGCGCGACCCACTACGTAGGCATAATATATAAATGTTACTGGCTAGCGCACTCCCACTTTCATTCGCGCTTGCGCATTGCCAGAGCCAGAGAGAGAGAGGACGATATTGTCTGCACCGTTAAGTGTTCGCAGAGTTTCGGCCAGTGCTGGCAATATAGGAGTATTACACATATGGTGGCAGGCCCCAGGTCGTCCCGTTACAATATATATATACGAATTTTCCCTCGGCCGAACTCGGGTCAGCTCGAGAACATTCGTCAACTTTTGCAATAATGTTTTACGATTTTCCTCAAGTCCGCGTTAAAAGGTACAAGTGCTTCTCATTTGAAAGTGCGTTCTTATTGAGAATAGTAAATTTTGATATATTTGTTGCAACTTATATTATTTTAAATAACCATATTTGAAACTATCCTAGCAAAATTACCAACGAGTCACTATCATTATTTACAATGTCAATTCTCCAAGAGTAGAATAGCAATTTTTCCGAAAGTCATATAGTAACTCTGACTATTCAAGATAATATTAACATCTCTAGAGATGGCATAATGTCCTATTATTATAGAAATGTTTACGATTGTACCTTGTTTGTCACTAAATTGCTATATTTTATTGTACTTTTCGTTACGCGAAAAACCAAATAGTGCAATAAAATTTCTTTCAGTGTATAGAATTATATTCCAAAAGGTAATGTGCGTGAAAAATCTCTAAGTACTCGATTTTGGTATTCTAGTGCAACCCCTCTTCATCTGCAGCGAGCTTTCTAAGAACTTTGAATGCGTCTATCTCAGAACTACATTTTCAAGTCCACCGATCTCATAACTCAAACAAATTTCAACCCATTCATTTGAAATTTCAACTGTACATACAAAATAACGTTCTCTAAAGTACTACGTACGATTTTTCCATTACATTGCATAATTCCATTTTTATAAACAATTTCCTGACGATTTTCTCGTTGCATTTTATACTTTTTGAATTAGGAATCAATCATTTTTACAAAAACAATATATCAAAAAAAACCTACGTACTTCTATACCTATTCTTGTATATAATCGAAAATATACTGCGGTGTCTCATCATGGCTCAAAAATTATAGGAGGTGTTGGTTCGGTCGCTGACCTTCCAAAAATAAAGGAGTTATACGCGGAAGAACGCTTCACAGATGCCATTGTGACATATGTATGTTGTCATGAACAAATAATTTTGTATTGCCAATTAGATGTATAATTAAACACTTTTTTGTACATCCGATTTATTTTATGGTTTCGCTGAAAAAATTCACGAAATATGGTCCTTTTTGGTCCTGTAGAGTGCACACTTTTTGGTCCGAAATCCTTGGTTCACCCTCAGGGGCTACATCGGGAACCTATTATGTGTTACAGATAAACTACTATATATGGAGTATTCCCGCTGAAATTTTCACGTCCGAACCCGGACCCCCTTGAATAATTATGAATTTTTATGTATGTATTTTTTTGTTAAGGCCGATAATTGAAATTTTTGTGGTACAATTTTAGTATAAAATCCCAAATTTTCACTAACTCTCTACTCTAAACACGTAGTATCTTGATAATTCAAGATCCTATCGAAAACCGCTTCAGACAAAACTTGTTCGTTATAAAATGAGTAAAACAATTGATATTTAAAAAAAAAATCGATTATTTCATACAAGTATGAAATCATATACGTATGTGTAATTAAATAAATAGTCAAATGTATTTCTGTATATCATTTTTCGAGAACATCTAGTTCTGCATGATCTGGCTCAAAAATAAGGTCAAGACGAAACATCGATTGCCTGTAGCTTTGCGGATCTTGCCATTCTCATTCTGGTCTTAACAATTTCGTGATTTTCTATACAACTTTTACAATTTTTTTGTTTTATAATTCGAAGTGGCGTACTTGCTAAAAAAAACATTTTTTTGTGTTTTATGAAGTAAAAAAAACTTTCGTGTGCCCACAATTTTTTTTCTAAATATCAATTGTTTTACTCGTTTTATAACGAACAAGTTTTATCTGAAGCGTTTTTCGATAGGATCTCGAATTATTAAGATACTACGTGTTTAGAGTAGAGAGTTATAGTGAAAAATTCGGTTTTTTACTAAAATCGTACGACGAAAAATATCAATTGTCGGCCTTAACAAAAAAAATACGTATCTTTTCTTTTTCATAATACTTTTCAGATTTTTTTTAAATAATTATTCAAGAAGGCCCGGGTTCGGACGTGAAAATTTCAGCGGGAATACCCCATATATACCAGCGTGCGAATACTGTGTCTGTGTGTATGTGTCCGTGCCTTTTCCTTTTCGTGTGAGTGCGCGGCTCTGCCTGCTTGAACGCGTTACGACTTCCCGCCATTTCCGGCACCAGTCTCGTGTAGTCTCTTGTCTCAAGCGCACGTATAGTTTTTCATATTTTTTTATGTTCTATTTAATATATTATACTTGAAGATAATTAATCGTTGACAATAATAAGAAACAATTCGACGATTAGCACGAAAGTGAAAAGAATTGTGCGCCCTTGTGGTTTATCAAAACCCAGAAAAAGATCCAAAGAAAAAGGGGGGTCGAGGCTCGGAGAACTTGTATGACACTTTGGAACTTGTTCAAATTCCAAAAAATCATCGGATTGTCGGTGATCGAACGAGAATCACGTGGGTGGACATGCAGACGAACAAGCGTTCCTGCTACTACGTCATTGTTCAATAATTGGTAAGATAAAGTCAAAACGCCGGTAGTCAACTTAAGTAAATCTAGCAAACTGAACCCTCGTGAACACGTGGTGGATTATATACTTCGTCAGATAATCGTGACGAGCTGTTAAGAATGTCTCCGGTCAATGCATCTACGGACGAGATAGCGGGTCCGCAAGCGACAATTTTCAGAACTGCAATCATCAATGAAAAAAAGATGGAACGTGTGCAAAAAGCCGAAAAAGTGGCTTGTATTGCTGCGTGGATGGAACTTGCAGAGGAAACTTCGAAGGATCGTCGAGTATGGGAAGACGTGAAATCTTCTGATGCATACTTTCCCGTTCATGAACCTTTCGACACTAGTGCGACAAGAGGAGGCAAGTCGTGTACCTGACGATCCCCACACGGAATATTAGAGCCATGGGACGTCCAATATTCATACATGGTGGATGAAAGCTCCTTCCCAGGGACGTCCATGAGTATCCCTCAAACTTCTAAAAGAAGTGCGAAACGGCACCTGTTCTATGTACTGGGAACGTCCTGTATACGTACCCTGAGACGGTTTTTAGATGGACTTGATCTCAAAACTTACGTATTTAAGGCGAATAAACCAGTGATCCAATAGATGTACAATGATCATCTATTATACGTCCCTTAATTTAAATAATTTAATTGTTATTAATTAGACATTAGTAATTAATTATAAACTTTATTACTGATTATACTACTGATTATTATACTAACTAAACTATATAATACTCGGGGTCTATAAGATATCCATATTTTATAGAAAAAAAAGAAAGAAAAATAGTTTTCGATTTTTCACCGTACGGTCACCCATCCAAGTATTGGATTTAAGGAATACTGCTTAACTTTTATAATCTCCTAACTACCTACCTATCTACCTACACTAACTTGACTTTTGGTAAATTTTTGCATACAAAAACCTTATACGATGTAGTTTGCTGATATACGTATATATCTTTGTCTCACAGGCCTTAAATGATATATAATCAGTAATGAAATTTATAATTAATGAACAATATGTAATTAGTAGCGCTTAAATTAAGGGACGTATAATATATGATCATTAGACATCTTTTGCAACATTGGTATTCGTCGTCTTAAATACGTACATTAAACGTCACTTTACAGGGCTTATGGGTACGTCTAAAAACTATTTGAGGGTACGTATACGAGACGTTTTCAGCACATAGATCGCTGCCGTTTCGCATCTCCGTTAGTGGTTTAAGGAATGTCCATGGACTTCCCCGGAATGAAATTTTCATCCAACATATATGATTATTGGATGTCCCCTGGCTGTTAGATTACGCGCGGAATATATTTACAGCACCAAAAATATGTGTCCTGGACGTATAATAAACTTCCGCGTTATCCTTCGATAGACGTAATTTGTACACTGAAAAGTACTGGTCTGCCGCAGCAACGGTATTTTGTTTAGCTGTCAGCTGGTGGTAACTCGAGCTAAACGTACTGCCCCGATCGCCAAATTTTAATACTTCATAGTACCGCTACAATGATATTGCCGTTTCAAGCATTAAAACTGGCGCTAGAGCGTTACCTTATATAGCTGATTTGCCGATACCAGTGAATAGGCGCTATAGTATGCATGTGAGCGTCGCGAGCGTGTGATGTCACAATAATATTATGTTTAATTACTTTTTGTAATAATTTATGTTGTCTTTGAAATACATTCTTACGTCTAATATCAAACTGTTACTCATTTTCCTAATATTATTGTTATTTAAATTTTCATTATTTTCATATTTGATATTACATACATTTATAACCTAAATATTCAATTCAATCACGCGAGAATAATCAATAACGATTAATAATTAAAAAATATAATATTTTTAATTAATAATCCTTATCGATTGAATATTTAGGTTATGAATATATATTTTTCTCATACGGTGGTTATCCGGCATATATCTGGTTGAATAAGAAAACAGGATATACTTTCCATCCAGATATATTGTTTATCTACGATTAGCATGCCGGTTGGCCACCGTGCGCAAATCGCGATTGCCCACCGTCAGCAAACTAAAATATAGCTCGTGGGCCGATACGAAATGGCTCGGCTCACAGTTGTGCTTTGGTGGGGACCGTAGCGGTAAAGTTTGCGGAGGCTTACCAAAAAATAGCCACTGCGGCAGTACGTTTTTTTCAGTGTACGTATATAAGACGGTCAAGCGGCGTATCCATCTCGTAGCTGCTTGAAATACTTAAATGTACATCTAAAGGCCAAATGCTTGTGATTGGACAAAACGCGATGGATCAGACAAGACGTATATTGTATGCCAAGGACACGTACTATTTCTTGAGCTACAAATATACACAACACGGCCATCCATGGTATGTCCATAGGTAGACATTCAATAGCTTTCAATTCAGGATAGAAATTGGACATCTATTGGGCGTTCTAGGTTCACGTCTATATGAAATCCTACATGGAACATCCGATAGACGTTCAATTGACGTCTTCCAAATATGATTTTCGTTTACGAACCTGGAACGTCCAATGGATGTTCAATTACTATCCTGAATTAAAAGCTTTTTAATGTCTACCTATGGACATACCATGGATGGCCGTGTTGTGTATATTTGTAGCTCAAGAAAAGGTACGGGTTGTGGACATACAATATACGTCCTGTGTGATCCATCGCATTTTGTCCAATCAAAAGTATACCATGGATGTTCAAGTATGTCCGCATTACATCCATCGTGGATGTAGACGTGTTAAGGATCTACGGATGATCGATGGACGTCCAATGGACACTCGGTTCCGTGTGGGGTGGTACAACAGAAAAAATATATAAAAAATATATTTTAAAAAAGAATATTAAGGGGACTGAGTCGGTTGAGAAATTGCAGCTGCAAAACTGCAAGATCTTGTCGCCAACTCTGCGTAGAGATATAACCGACAGGTTATATTCTCCTACGCTCTCCAAGCTTTCTTTCAGCTCAACGAAAAAACCTTGAGGGCCACTATCACCTTGATGCGCATCATTTTGAGTTTTTTTAGTCTGCGCGTGATTCAGAAAAGACCGGTCAACGGATCAAGGTTTGACTAGTCTCATTTTGTTCGCAACGAACTCCCATTGGGGATGAACGCAGCACATTTTTGTTTTAGGTCAATTGAAGTATGAAATATAAAGAGTACTCTGATCAGAGAAGCAAAGTTGACTGAATAACTATGAAACTGCTTTGTTCCTTTAAAATGAAAGCCTTAAAAAAAATGTGCCGCGCTCATCCTCGATGGCAATTCGTTGCGAACAAAATGAGACTAGTTAGACCTCGATCCGTTGACCGGTTTTTTCTGAATCACGCGCAGACTGAAAAAGCTCAAAATGCTGTGCATCAGGGTGATGGTGGCCCTTAAGGGTTTTTCTTTGAGATGAAAGAAAGCTTGGAGAGCGTAGAAGAATAAATTCTGTCGGTTATATTTCTACGCGACAAGATCTTGCAGTTTCGTAGCTGCAATTTCTCAACCGACTCAGTCCCATTAATATGTTGTTACGTTCAAATATATATTTAATAGATATTATAAATTACAGTTTTTATTGAGCCTTATCGCTTTAATTATAGTTGACGTGAAAACAAAAATTTAATTTTCTTTCTGTCAATTTTCAGTAAGTTTAATTTGTAATAATGTTGAACGTAATATAATAAAAATAAATGATACTATTCCTACATATGTGAAACATTCACATATATATTCCCCTTATTTATCCCTACTCCGTATACCATTGGTCGGAGGGTCTTGAGGCTCTGGAGGGTCTACGGTACATTCGCAGCAGGCCGAAAAGAGGCCCAGAAGGTTTTAAGTGAGAGCTAGAATAGGCCCAAAGGAGGCCTGGGAGGTTTTCAGGGAGAGCTGAAAGAGGCTCAAGCGAGGTCCCGGAGGGCTTGCGGCAAGGCTGGAATGGGGCCAAGCGAGCTTTCGCAGGTTCTATTCGTACCCGAATGGGTCTGTTTAAGGGAAAAAGTCTACTTTCGACAGTTAAGGAGGCTTAACCGAGGCCCTGGCATATCCCTTAGCTATACGTTGTACCCTCGCTTTGATGCCCGATACTCCCCTAATCTTGTGACGAGGCCTCGCGTGTTAAAGCGGGGTCAACAATTTCGACTCGGTTGGTCTAGGGCATAATTTATTTCCTTTACTTTCGATTTCTATCCTCGAACGAGTCATTCGCGACAACGAAGAAGTAAATGCCACGCATTTCCCGTCACTCAAAAATTATTGTCATAACTTCGGTGACCATGGCAAGCAGAATTGTTCAGTCCCTCGTCAATCCTTCACCAAAGAGAAGGCCGCTGCTACAAAAAAACTAAATCAATAAACAATGATGGCTGATTCGTTCAACATTTAGTTTCTTCCCATTCAATTTTAGTTTAAGCGATGACCGACATTTGGATTTTTCGAGAGAGAAAAAACTTCATCCTAAAAATCGAAGATCGATGATATTGCTGTAAAATCTTGAAAGATCAATTTTGCTATTTCCAGAGCCCTTGATAAGATTCAAATATTACGACGAATAATCTTATATCAGTGCCTCGGAAATCTAGTCATCGTAGAAGGTGTATTACACCCTGAAATTTGTTTTCAATTATTATCTGGCAAAAATAAACGGTTGTGAAAAATGTCAAAGAAATTTTCGTTGGCATCGCAGGTGTGTAACACCGAATTTGTGAAAATAGAGTCACAAGAAAACGTGGCTAGCTGTCTCGTAAAACGAGTGGGTGAACGCATCTTATGCACCCCACGCAAGAATAAGATATGCGCGAAATACAAGCTGCACAAATAAATATATTCACATATATGCATGGAGTATTCCATGCTGAATCAACCAACGCTTCACTCAAACCCTTTCGAAATTAATTCTGAATTTTTTCATTATTTAAACTGAGATTAATGTCTTCTAGAATTTGTTTCATTATCCTTCTATTGAACAAAGAATCGCTAATTATTCCAATCGTCAAATATAATCGTTATAACCAATTATTATCTGTGGCTTCCCGGCAGAACGAATTAAGTCCTTTTTTTAAATAAAATTAATTGAATTTACAAAAAAGGTGTTTTATTCTACATCGAATTGGCAATACAAAATTATTATTTCATGGCGATATATGTAAAAGTGGCGACTATGCAGTGTTTTTCCGATGACGCCTTTATTTTTGGAAGGTCAACAGCCAAACCAACCGCTCCTATAATTTTTGAGTCACAATGAGGGACCAAAATTTTTACGATTAGATATAAGAATAGCTATACAAGTACGTAGGATTTTTATGATAAGTAGTTTTTTGTAAAAATGGCGCGTTTCTAATTCAAAAAGTATAAAATGCCATGAGAAAATCGTCAGGAAATTGTTTATAAAAAAGGAGCTATGCAATATAATGAAAAAATCCTACGTAGTGCTTTAGAAAATGTTATTTTGAATGTACAGTTAAAATTTCAAATGAATTGGTTGAAATTTGTTTGAGTTATGAGTTTAGCTGACTTGAAAAATGTAGTTCTGAGATAAACGCATTTAAGGTTGTTTATAAGCAAATCACGTTTAATGAGAAAATTTTGAAAATTTGGTATGTTTTTCAATGAAGTATTTAAGAGGTCGTGTAAAAATTTCACGACGATTTGGAAGCTCGTTATCGAATAATTAAGATTAACAAATTAAATAAAATTAAATGTCGTCTCATGGAAACTGATATAACTTTGCGATAAGTTTTTTTTGATCTCTCAATTTTTTAATATCTACAATATACTGGAAGCAACGGAAAGAAAACGAAGTTTATTGATAAATATTTTTTTTTGTTTGTTTAAAAAATTGTTTTTAACAAAACGTTAATTTCTCAATAACGAGCTTCCTAATCGTCGTGAAATTTTTCCACGACCTCTTAAATACCTCATACAAAAACATACCAAATTTTCAGAATTTTCTCATTATTTTTAATTTCAACCCTTAAGGAGGTTGAAGTAATGATGATAGAATTCGGAAAATTTGGTATGTTCTTACATGAAGTATTCAGGAGGTCGTGTAAAAATTTCACTACGATAGAGAAGCTATTTATTGAACAATTAATATTCAAAGGTTTCATAGCTTCTAAACAACCTTAAAGATTGTAGAAAGCTCGCTGTGGATGAAGAGGGGTTGCACTAGAATACGAAAATTGAGTACTTAGGGATGTTTCACGCACATCACTTTTTGGAATATATGTCTATACATATACTAAGCTACCTTTTTATCAAACAAAAAATCGATTTTTCGTAAATCCTAGAGTGGCCTAAGATTTTAATCACAAGTTAAACTAGTATAACAACAAAATTAATTAAATTTATTTTCCAATAAAAATTCCTTACCGTAAAAGACCTTTTCAAGAAGGGCTTCCCTGATTTTGGCCCCAGCTACATCATAATTACATACTTTCACGGAAAAACAATTAGTACATATTCTTCACGTCTTACTTTTTAAAATACCCCCCTCGAAACAAATAATGAACCTCGAAACAAATAATGAAGATTCAAAAAAACAAAAAAACGCTTTTCTTTGTTCACCGACAATCCTTAAAATATTGGGAGGGCTCACAAGCTCCAGGCAAATAGTGGAAACAAACCATGATGAGAATTAAGGTATGAGGAAGAATTAGTTAACACGGAATACCCCATATGTGTATACATAGTTGACGAGACACATGAGATGAGCACGAGACGAGATGAAGACGCGTCGAGGTCGCGTCTCCGGGAAAACGATTCCATCGGCGTGAAACCGTCATATCTCTTCGCGTGCACGTCGCGGGATCCGCGTGGCTGCAGTGCGGGGGTGATCACATACTCACAGACTCCGCAGTGAAGAGATCTTCGTGCAGTGAGATGGAAAAGAAGAGGATGCACGAGGAGGAGGAGGAGGAGGAGGAGAAGGAGGAGATGGAGGAGGAGGAGGAGGAGAGAAGGATGGGCAGAGAGGGGAAGGGCGGGGGGAAGGGGGAAGGAGAAGGCTGAGAGAAAAGCCAACGAGAGAAACTGGCATATATATATATATATATGGGACGTCAGGCAATTATTCATCGCGTAAGGTTGGGAGTAACAAATCGCCAGTCAAGTGGCAACACCGTCGTCGTCGCCCGTAGTTGCGCAAGCGAGACAACCGAATGTGCATACACGGATGCACGTGCATATGCACAAAACGCGAAGACGAGGACTCGCGAGACTTGAGAGAGAAAGAGTGAGAGAGGGAGAGAGAAATTTCGCGAAGGTGAGAGAAACTTGGTGGGGACTCCTCCCACGTACGTCTAGATGCGCAAAGCGAGTACTCCTCACTGTCGAGAGAACGTAAATTTAGCACTAACGCATTATGCACGCTCGGACTGACTCGCATTGGGCGTGAGATGCGTGAGTGTGTTTCACGCACGTGTGTGCACTTGCATTTGCGCATGTACGCACTCAAAGAGCGACGATACATACGGGCCAATGTCGCATTTGTACACTAAAGTGCATTGAAATGGCACTTATTGGATCCCGTTGTTCCTTAAAATTCTTGTATCTTGGAAAGAGATGAAAGTTCTCGCGAAAAGACACGTCTGGCTTTTTTTTTTGTAATAGGAAAATGGACTCCGGAAAATTGGTCCCCCGGAAATTTGGTTGCAATTATCAGTTAAAACGTCGATTGAACTGTTTCATTTGAATAAAAATAACTTTTGCATTTGCTGATAAGCGAGTTTTTGGGGGTTTTGTGCTGTTTGAAGCCTCAAGGACTGAGTTTTGCTTACACACAACTTACACAATTTAAAAAAAATTGTTTTTATTCGAATGGAACAGTTCAATAGACGTTTTAATCGATAATGGGGGCCAATTTTCCGGGGACCAATTTTCCGAGGACAATTTTCCGAGGGCTATTTTTTCCAGATCCATTTTTTTTACCGCAGCTTTGAAATTTCAAAAAATTAGTCGGTTTGAGGGATGTGCGTCTCGAACTGCTCATCAAAATTCATTTTTATTTATAAGTCTACGTCATTTTGGTGAAAGAGATTTCGAAAAAATATTGAATCACCTATTGCTGTACTTTTTCTCAATAACTAATTGAGTTAGGGATCTGAAACTTTCAGGATCTCATTATTTTATTAGTACGTACTTACGCTCTAAGTATAATTTAAAAATCTTTTGGGGGGCAGATACAGCATACTCATACCCCTAGGGCCTTTAGTCCTAACCGTCCTTGTTATGAAGTGCATATGCACAAGAAGTTCAGAGCGATAAATAAAACATTACGAAAGTTAGAGTACCAACAAACATTTTGCAAAAATAATTAAAAGCCAAGCAAAATTAGCAATTCTTTTGCAATTTCAAACAAATTTGAACATTTTGAATGTAATGACATAAAAATCTCGAAAAAAAAAATTTCACGAAAACAAAGCTCCTTCATGAGGAAGCAATAAATTAGAAAAATATTCTAATGAAATAAATTTTTCCAATTTGTATGATTTAAATAGATTGTTTCTACGGTGTACTTATGAGTCTCAAATGACTGAATATTGACCCTTTTTCCCAAGATCAGTCAAACAGGAAAAAAACAAAGGGGATCAAAACATGGAAAATGCTTTTCAGTGACCCTTTAATGAATTTTCCGTTTTCTTTTTCTTTTACGTTATTCAGCCGGAGCACAAATAGAGTCGCGAGGACACATATTAACGGGTAGGGATATCGTTTGATAAACGTGTATATTATTAATTACGCGTGTGGGTCGTTCATAGCGCGGGTCGCGCTGCCTTTATACAGACTAGAATACATATATATATATATAATATGGCAGATCTCGAGACCAGTGTGTCCGCGAGTCATTAGCCGGGCAAATGGCGTTCCGGTGCCTGGAGCACGCGGTATGGATCTTCCTGAGACAAGAAAGAAAAAGAGCGACGGAGATACGTATATAATATATATTCTTACGTACACCTCTATATAACCACAACGCGCCAGACGCTACCAACATGTCATAATCAGCTGGCTGTGAAAGCCCCCGCGCGCGCCCTCGAGGACGGGAGAAATGCGAAGCCCATTAGGGAGAACAACGAGTGCCACTGTGCTCGTGCCCACGTTTATATACATTTTCCTTTATATACTCCACGTATATAAATATTCAATACATATTACAGTCGTTCGCGACAGGTATGTTTATAAATAAGTTATTGTTTTTGTTGTTGTTGTAGTTGTTGGGTTCCACCAAATCGTGAAGGTCAAAAGATCACTTTCTTTAGGGTGAAAAAATTGTCAATGTGGGAGAATTTTGTTCACAGACTTCACAGGAATTTTTATTGAAAAATATTAAAAATTAACAGAGATGTAGATATTATCTTAATTATCTCAACGACGAACAAAAATTTCCTTTTCATTTTTCCAATGATGTCTTACTTCAAAATAAAAAATAAAAAATATCGATATCTATAGGGATGTAGCTATCGTTAGGCACAGTCGTTTTTTTTGCTTTAATTATTTACAATATGGCGATGAATTGAAATTTTTTCATTTTTAAAGCCCATTTTTTATTCAAGCAAGTTTTAAAAATATGAGTTATCAGAATTTTTTATTCAACTATGTAGAGACAGCCATTGCGACTACAAATATTGAAAAAAGAAAATGAAAATCAGCGCATTTTCGAAAACACGCTGGGACAAGGCAATGTTTGTGTCTGTTCTACATTATCAAAATTCATCAAATGTTTCCTAGGAATTAATTATCTTGCAAAAGAAACTTGAAAAGCCTTTATCTACATGTGCAAATTTCTATCTCTACTATAAGATCGAATACTATAATAATTAAGAATTCTAAATTACGACATCTGCAATTAACGGTGAACTAAAAAATGTATGAAATATAAAAATCGAATTTATTAACACCAATAGTGAAAGATTGTTCCATTAACAACGGGCATATTTTGTGGTTGGGCTAAAAATATTTATCATTTTTATCATACATTATCATACATCACACCTAGTCCGATCATAGAATATTTCACATTTTAAATCTTGTCAGTTAAAGATTAAGATTTTTAATACATTTAAACGGGATTAAAAAGTAGAGTTCCTCATTTTACAATCAATTATTTCCGTTCATTGTACGAACGACTTAGTTGCACCAATTATGCCATTCATTCTATGAAAATAATTAATTTAATAACAACCTCTAATCAGACAAATAATGATTTCGTTCTCTAATATAACAGCGAAAAACGCCTTGAACAAGATTACAATTTCAAAATCCCCCAGCCAAAATTTTTATCTGATTGAAATTTCCGTACTTCGTGGAAAAAAAATCTCGACAAAATTCAGCAATATTTGACATGCTATAAGCAATAATTATCAATAACAATATTGCCCAAAAGTTATTAATAAATAGTTTAAATAAATAATTATTCAACAATTTTTTGGTAAGTTCCTTTTTTTTTAGTAAACAAATCGAATACGTTAATTATTCCAAACGCATATGAATTTTTTCAGAATTTTCTCTCCATTTTGAAATATTATAAAAAACCCTCTGAAATACAAACAAAAAATTGCCAATCTTGTATATGTTTTTGCACAAAGGTTTATCGTCAGCTTTGAAAAGTTTCGAAGACACTAGGCGACAGATACATAAATACAGCTATTCCAAAAATTCGAAAACGGAAATTTCAAAATACAGAGAACATTCTGGAAAAACTCATATGCGTTTAGAAAAATTAACGCATTCGACTTGCTTAAGAGAATAAAGAACTTAACGAAAAATTGTTGAATGATTATTTGTTTAAACACTTTATTAATAACTTTTGGGCAATATTATTATTGATAATTGTTGTTTATGATTGCTACATTTTTTCAGATTTTTATTGTATCACGGAGTATCGGAATTTCAATCAGATCAAATTTTTGGTTGGAACGGTATTTAGTATGATGGAAATATGTTCCATCTTCAGAAACATGTTTTTAATATACTTCTTCATGATATTTGAACAAATCTTTTGTCTGGGTGTACGAGAAAGAGAAATACGAGTGATCGAGCACGTCAAGAGCAGATGATTGTATAAATTGTAAACAAAAACGCAGTTCTGATTCACGAAAACCAGATATAATGATCGTTCCGTTTCGTGAATGTATCGACGACATTCACGCTTTTATGAGAAATTCGTCAAGCGCTCGTAAACGTTGGTGCTTCAAATTAGACGGCGTTCCTCATAAGCCGGAATGTTTTCAATTCAATTAAATCCTCGGTGTCTCTTCGTTATACAAAGAAGACTTTACATTGTGAATATTCCACGAACATTACTCACTGCCTCACATTATTGTCCCATTATTTGAATCCTCCCTTTACGCTGGATGTCACCTCGAAGAATTTGATCAGGATAATCTTGTATAAGGAGAGGATATAGATTCAAGACTAAGTTGATTTGAGGATTTTGCGGAAGTGTGGAATTTCAAAGAATTCATTTTTTATTGCATAGTTATAAAACTTCTACGAATTAACAGGATTATGACGATTCATATCGAGAATCGCTCCCTGCACTATTGCGAATTGTATTATGAAAAGGCAATGCAAAATAATGCTTGGAATGCAAAGGATCCAGATGAAGATGCGGAATTCAAATGCAGACACAGCATATAGTTTATAATATTTTGTATCGTCCCGTAGTAAAAAACTCTATTCGTCGCCATTGAAAAATCCCCATTCATTCCCCATTGCCAAAAAACCAATGGAGATGAATGCCGAATTGCCTAAGGGGATTTTCGCCATTGAATTCCCCATTTGAAATCGAATGGGGATTTTTCAATGAGGATTGACTTCCCAATTTGAAACGGAATGGGGATTATCCAATAGGGATACAATGGAAAAAATCTCCTTAGGTAATTCGGCATTCATCTCCATTGGTTTTTGCGGGCAATGGGGAATGAATGGCGATCATCAATAGAGATTCTTTCATATAGTAAAAAACTCCATTCGCCACCATTGAAAAATCGCCATTCATTCCCCATTGCCAAAATAATCAATGGAGATGAATGCCGAATGGCCTAAGGACATTTTCGCCATTGAATTCCCCATTTGAAATTGGCTAGGGAGTTTCCAATGAGGATTGACTTCCCCATTTCAAACGGAATGGAGATTATCCCATGGGCATCAGTCGACAAGAACTCCTTGCATGGATTTTTTCGACACCAACTTCTGCTAATATTCCGTGCTCACACCCGTTTAGATAAGCATACTCTTTGCATAATCCGTATGAGAGTTCAGCGGGTTGCCGTCCTGCGACATCTCGTGCCAAGTCGCTAACGCGACGTGGTTTCCAATGGACATCTTTGCGTAATGCTGATCATTCAGTTCATCCGCATTTACTTTCCAATGGACATCATTGGGCAAAGCTAATCATTTCGTTCATCAACATTTGCCTTCCAATGGACACCATTGGGCAATGCTGATCGCTCGATCTATCCGCATTTGCTCTCCAATGGGCATCATTGAGTAATGGTGATCATTCGGTTCATCCGCATTTGCTGTCCAATGGACGTCATTGTGCAATGGTGACTTTTCAATGGATATCCATTCACTGATCAATGGTCATTTCTATACGCCATTGAAAAATGCGGAAAGCTCAATGGGTCCCCATTCATTGTCTAATGGAGTCGTATGAGGACCATTGGTTGCCATTGGCGATTCAATGGAGTTTTTTGGGTTTAATTTTTTTGGGTTTTAATTTGTTAGTGACAAATTATAAAAAATAGTATTTGGGTCGAAAAGTAAACTTTTTTTCTTCAACTTGTCATTTTTGTAATTTTCAAAATTTTCAATAAAGAATCCGCTTATATAAAGGTTTTGTTATTAAGTACTAGAAGTAGATTTTACTAGAAGTAGATTTTTTATTTTTATTTTCGGATCATCCTTGTCACCAGACTAAACCAAGTGATTTTGAGTGAAATCTCGACCTCGTCATCTCTTTAGACTTTACAAAAACCAAAATTAAAAATTAACCTGTTTTCGTGCGTTCAAATTATAATTACATTAAATATGGAAACATCAGTTGACCATTTATGACGAAACTTCCAAATGCCTAGAATATGAGTTGATCTTTTTTTCCAAACTTATATCTTAAGCAATATTCCAAAAAACATGCAATAATACGTAACAAAAAATTCCAAAGATACACTGCGGTCCAAAAGTTTGGAACCACTCGCCCCAATTCCGCGCCACCCAAA
The DNA here is from genome assembly GCA_946863875.1 of Alloplasta piceator. Taxonomy (NCBI): domain Eukaryota; kingdom Metazoa; phylum Arthropoda; class Insecta; order Hymenoptera; family Ichneumonidae; genus Alloplasta; species Alloplasta piceator. The sequence continues at coordinate 58,027,388 of OX333071.1, forward strand.
AAGTTTCATTGCTCTTTGAATAATGAAGATATTTCAATTCAAAAAGCGGCGTTCTGAAGGGGGCATATTCAGCTTTATTTCACTTTTTCCAACAAATTCTTTCAATTTTTTTTAGCCCGGTACATCCTTTGAAACATGGTCGTTTTTTGGTTTTTTTTTGGCGTTGAATTTTTGGCGCACGACCCGTGAAAATTTTTTAAACAGTTTTCGCATGAAAAACTTGTGGGAAGGAGTATGAGCTTCAGTTTCGTTTATTAAAGGGTTTCGTAGGATTTTTTTTCCGCAAAAATATTCAGACTTTCAGAAAAACGACCATATTTATAAAATGTAGCGCAACGCTAAAACTACTGGGTTTTTGTGAAATCACTAAGAAAGTAAAAAGTTGCATACAATCATTCGGGATTTAATGAAATTATTTCAGAATTTTTGTTCGACATTTTTTTTTTGAATTTTTTTCCTGTGAACGAGAAATTTTTTATCTTAAACAACCGGCGGGTCTCTTGCCTCATCTACACGGCTTTTTCATCGAAAAACTTCACCTACATGGCTTTTTCATCAGAAAACCCGTGCAAATGTGGTGAGAGACCCGATTGTTTGAGATAAAAAAATATCTCGTTGACATGGAAAACTTACTAAACAAAATTCTGGAAAAATTTGATTGAATCCAGAATAATTGTATGCAAACAATATCGTACGAAACTTTTTAGCAAATGAAATTGAAGCTCATACTCTCCCCCACAAGTTTTTCGTGTGAAAAACAATTTAAAAAAATGTTCATGGGTCGTAAGCCAAAAATTCAACGCTAAAACAAAGCCAAAAAATGACTATGTTTCAATAAGTGTATCGAGTTAAAAAAAAGTCGATTTTTTTTGCGGAAAAAGCGGAATGGAGCTGAGTCTGTCCCCTTTGAAAGACCGCTTGTTGAATTGAAATATTTTCGATTTTAAAAGAGCAGTGAAACTTTTTGTGCGGCGCGGAATCGGGGCGAGTGTGTCCAAACTTTCACACGAAATTATTCACATTTAATCGAACGATATTTGTCCATGCAAATTTCCGTTACTTCTTAAACTAAAAAACCATCAAACCGCTCTCCAATTCCAATAAAACGAAATAAAGATACGGAAACCTTTTTGCTGAATTCGATTTTCAAAAATTCTAGCAAAAATGGCACCCCGATAAAAAGACAATAACAAAACGATCGCCATTTTTCTGTAGGGTACAAATAAAAAAAAATCTAAATAAAATATAGTTGGATGTATAATATAACTTCCCGGAACCAAGAAAAAGGCAGATGTTGACAGAATCATCGCTGCAACAATACATTTTTCGCTGTGCGATAGCCGGGCTTGAATCGTCGCACGTTTAGCCGAAATGGCCATATGCAAGGCCGATACCGGAAGGAAAATTTGCCGCACAAGATGCGCCACCGTGTGCGCCCGATTGTCGACGAGCGCGAAATTTTCGCGGTCGCTCTTTTTGTCCACGAACGTGCGTATACCGTTGACAGGTTTGCGGTTGTCTTATAATAGCGCCATATAGCCGTGTTTTCGGTCGGCGCTCTTTCACTTCTTCAACATATGTGTACATACATACGTCATGTGTACACATATATCAGGGTGGCCCTTTTTTTGGGCTCGGACATTTTTTTTATCAGACGCCCCCCAAATCGACTCCAAATAATTAAAAAAAAAATACCCTAATTTTTTCAGATTGTTATCTAGACTCTAACCCGTCCCAAAACGAGGGTCGATTTCTCTATTTGAAATACACGTGTTTCGGCCATATTCTCAGGCTATATTTTATTCTGAATGTAATAATTTTTAAAACAAACTTGTAACTGCAAGATTTTAGTGTTCATTGGTGCTACTATTTGAAGAAAAATTCACATTATCAGGCGGGTCAATCTAGACGAATTGCAATTCGTCAAGATCGATCTTTACTAAAATTTTAGCCGAATTGCAATTCGTCCAGATTGACCCGTATGATAATGTGAATTTTTCATCAAATAGTAGCACCAATGAACACTAATATATTGTCTTTACAGATTTTTAAAAAAATTATTACACTTAGAATAAAATATATCCTGAGAATATGGCCGAAACACGTGTATTTCAAATGGGGAAATCTACCCTCTTTTCGGGAATCAAGATAAAAATCTGAAAAAATTAGTGTATTGTTTTTGAATTATTTGGAGTCGATTTGGGGCGGGGCTCCTGATAAAAAATTCGTCCGAGCTCTAAATAAGTACCACCCTAATACATATACTATTTCTTATAGTGATCTATACTATAAACAGCAGAGACAAATACATACGAAAAGAGCTATATATTCTGCGGTTTACACGGTCATACGACTATTTATAGTTTCTTCCCTCTATCGCAAACTCTTCCTATAGCCATATATATTCATGGGTGCATTTATACACAAATATATGGGACATTCCTGGCCAAATTAGTTAATGCTCAACCCTGGCTCCTTCCAAATTCATGGCTGATTTTTCGGTATATTGTTTTAGACTATCTCTCAAAAGCATTCAATTTTTTTTGTAATTTTGTTATAGTAATTTTTCACGATTTGAAAAAAATATAAAATGTTCATACCTAAAAAAAAAGACAGAAAATAGGTTATCAGGGGATAAAATACTTGTAAAAAGTGCACCGTGATTTTTTTTTCGAGTTTTCAGAAACGTAAACAAATATTTTATAGAATGTTAAAAGCATGAGAAACATTCAAAAATTACAAATCCTGTCTTCATTTGAAAATGGTCAATAATTTAATTTGATCAGGAATGTCTCATATTCATGCGTATGTGTGTATATGGAAGGCTTCACTACGACCGAATATACTATTATACTACATGTGTACGCTCGTACTTACACAAGAGAAAGAGGGAAAGGTGAAGCAAAGCGTTTATAGTTTGCGGTTATTCCAAGTGTGTCCACTACAAGCGCAGAATCTAAAGTTGAAGGAATTATATTATATACATAAATATATATATATATATATATATATATATCAAGGAGAGGAAAACTTACGACCGACGGATCATTTCGGCAGGTGCAAGCGATATCTTCCTTCTCAGATACATGTCATGGATCCCCAGCTTCAAATATAACAATAATTTTGAAACCCTTATTTTCGGTCGGAATACACGAAAATAATGGCTCATTTTTAGTATAATCTGGACTTTCGCGCGATTACTGATATTTTAAGGTATTATTTCTCGTAGAAATTTTAGAAATTGTTCGTTTTATTAAAATGTAACTACCTCAGAATGTCCTAATGAAATTTCAAATCGATTCGATCATAATTGAGGAATTTTTCAGGCCTCAATATAATAATAAGCTAAGTTATAAGCTGGTGAAGTTGGGGATACAAAAGGGGTGTGCTGGTTGACACGATTGAAACCTTTATTTGCAAGCTATAGCCCCTACCTCAGAGAAAACGGAAAAAAATACCCAAAACGGTGGCTGTCTGAAAAAAGGCGTTTTTCGACTCTTTTTCTCATGATTTTAATTTTTTTTACGATAGTAAAAAAAAATAGTATACAAAAGTGGTGGGGATGATAGAGGGTTATACATTGAAGATTAGTAAAAGATTTGAATTAAATCGGTTGAGTAGAACTTGAGATATCATGTCAGCCGTGTAGAGAAAAGTAGTTTTGAGAAAAACGTCTATATTCGGTTATTTGGACAGTATGAAGGGTCAACCAAAAATTTCCACGCTGAGAAAACAATGTACCAGGATTTGTCAACTGTTAAAAAATGTAAAGTTCAATATGGCGAAATCGACTATTTTTCAACAATTAATAAATTAAGAAAATGGTTTTTAAAAGTTAATACACAAATAAAATATTTCTCAACAGCTATCAAATTTTCTAACAATTAAGGAATATTTAAGTGAAAGTGCTAATTAAATACATTTCTTTAAGACATCCTCTTGAACCGTTGCTTTAATACACATTTCTTTAATACATTTCTTCAATACATCCTCCTGAAATAAACTGTTTTCTGGGCGCAAGTATTCCAGGAATCAAATAATATTATTGAGCCTTTATTTAACCGTAGACAGTATAAAAAAGTAGGCAGAGTTCTGTAAGAGAAAAATTAGTGCGTTACCAGGTGAAAAGTTTTTACTTGTAGAAAGAAAAACAATTAATAATAATTACTTCATATTGAGATGACTCAGTTTAAATCGATAAAATCGCTGGAAAATTTCTTCAAATATCTTTCACGAATCCGCAAAATTCGTGCGTTTATATTTGCGATTAAATTAATCAGGGTTGCGAAATTTTTTATGAAAAAGTAATGCATTAACCATTACTTTTTGATTGGCTAATGGTTAATGGAAATACTTTTCATTAACCTTTTAATTTTAATGGCTAATGAAAGTAATTTGAATGGTTAATGAAAACGTAATGCATTAACCATGACTTTTTTAATGGCTATTGGTTAATGGAAATACTTTTCATTAACCTTTTAATTTTAATGGCCAATGAAAATAATTTTAATGGTTAATGAAAATGCAAATGCATTAAAAAAGTAATGCATTATTTTTAACCCTGCCCATTACAATGTAGTGTGTAATAGAAAAAATTTCCATTACCCATTGCAATGCAATGTATAATGGACAAAAACTTTGATTGAAATTTTGGGAATGGAAAAATATAGATGAATAAATTATTGCAATTTTGCAGTATATTTTATTGATTTAGAACTTAGATTTTCAGGTACTTTAAATTCTAAAAAGCATCTATATCATAATTCTAAAAAGTATCTATATATTATTGTTGCAATGTAATGTGTAATGGACAAAATTTTGATTGCAATTTTGGGATATTTATAAGTAATAATATAGGTAAATAAACTATTGCAATTCTGCATTACCTTTTGTTGACTCAGGACTTAGAATTATAATACAGATGCTTTTTTAGAATTTAAGGTACCTGAAAATGTAATTCCTAAGTCAATAAAATGTAATGCAAAATTACAATAATTTATTCATCTACATTTTGCTATTCCCAAAATTACAATCAAAGTTTTGTCCATTACACATTACATTGCAATGGGTAATGGAAATTTTTGCTATTACACACTAAATTGTAATGGGTAGGGTTGCAAATAATGCATTACTTTTTTTAATGCATTTGCATTTTCATTAACCATCAACATTTAATGGTTAATGGAAATTATTTCCAATATCCATTAAATGTTAATGGTTAATGAAAATGCAAATGCATTTAAAAAAGTAAGGTAAATGTCCCAATACCCGACCATCCAAGAGGGGACGAAAAAGTTAACTCGTTTTTCGCGTTCAAAAATAAACTATTTTCTATAACGACTATGGGAAAGCTTAAAGTCTCTAGTTTCCAAAACACAGGGTATAGTTGTTGCTACAATTAGTTGTTTATTTATAATAATCGAAAATACTGAGTAATGTAAATGTACCAGTACCTGACCACCCATTTTTCTATATGGCCCAATATCCGACCACACATTATGACCCTATAACCGACCACTCATCTCTATGGCGGGGAGAAGGAAGGGGGTGCATTGAGAAAAATGCGTCGCTGCTCGGAAAATGTGTCACCGAAATTTTGAGGCTATGCACGAATAATATACATGTCAGCAGATGTCCGGTTACTGGGACTGAACATAGTCGCAAGCAAGTACCGATATCCGGACACATGGTCGGTTATCGGTACATGATACATTTCGTATGTACCAATAACCGGACATGAAAATTAAGTACTTAAAACGCATTTTTGGCTAATTGAGACAACATAATCATACTAGTGGTATCTTTACGAATAAAAACAGCTAGGCTCAGATCGAAAACAATAAAAAACCACTTCAAAATAGCTTCAATAAGATATCGCGATTCCTTAGTACTTCAGCTTAGATAATGGCTTCCGTGCCCCGAATAGTACGCGTGCTGTCATATTTATCCAAAATTAAATTACAGACGATTCTTGAACTATTTAAAGTAGTGTCGTGTACGTAGATTATGAATCTTGGATATGAAATCAATTCACAGTTTAAGATTTCTTTTAAGTGAACGCTTAACTTGCTGATATATTGGTTCAAGTGGTCGGGTACTGGGACGTGGTCGGGTATTGGGACAGTCACCTTAAGGGGTCTACCCTAATTAGACACGCAAAAAAATGCCTATTTTCACGATTTTTTTTCATTGTTTTAAATTAGAAATATTAATATGACAAGTATGAGGCTTGATAAATATAATCTTGAAATGCATGAAAAAAAATTTTTTTAATTTATTTTTCGGTTTTTTATTATATGAAAATGCAGGCCAAAAAAATATCCAAAAAAAAGATGAGTGCGCCCTGTTGACGGAATCTCCGGAGAGGATTATCTAAAAAAAAAAAAATAAAAAAGGTTTTAGATTCAGTAAGGTCATGACTATGTCGCATATCATGCGATTTTTGATTTTTTTAAAATTGGCAAAATGGCGGCCATATATCGAAAAGTAACGAAAAATAACCTTTTTTTATCAGTTTTTTTAAATTTAAACCAAGTTAAACTCAAAATTTAAAAAATTGTATGATATGCGACATAGCTGTCGACATAAACAATATGTGGTAAAAATTTGGTAAGGATTGATGCAGTAGTTTCTGAGATTTCTTCAACAAGCCGTACAAAAATGTCATTTCGAGAAAAACGCGATCAAACTCCGAACGGTCACTATTAGCGCGCTCAGGTAACTAAGTAAAAGTCCCTCAAAAGTACACTTAGACTGCTCGGATCTTTACGAAAATTTAATATGATACTTTCAAATATCTATACTTTCGAAAAATGGAATAAAAAAAAATCGATTTTTTGAAAATTGCAATTAGGGTAGACCCCTTAATGCATTATTTGCAACCCTGAAATTAATAGTTTACTTAACGTCGTATTCTTTTTCTACTCGACTTGCTCGCTCGTATCGCAAGGACTATTATGGCTTTTGCAAAGTCGCGTGGATCACGCCATTCTGTGTTTTATCGTTCGAGAAATTTTTCACTATGTTTCATGTTGTAATGCACAGAAAACGGTACAAGCGCCAACGCGCGAAACGTCCCGTTGTTTTTCTCGTGGAGTGCGAACGCGCGGCAATTTTAAATGGGCGAAGTTCTGCAGGAACGTGGGTGGACGTGCGTTACACAAGAGATAAAGAAAATACAGGGACAGAAGCCGAGAGAACGGACGTTGCATCTCGGAGGGAGATCTGGACCGAAGTTGGAGTTATAAATTATATTGCCCCGACGATTCGATCGTTCTTTTCCAATATTATATATACTCGCTTGGTTCTCGTGGAGAATCCAGTACACGACATATATATATATAATATATATCTTTATGTATATTGAAATTTCTCGACGTATATTGATAGCACGATGAGAAGGCTCGCTATCTTCGCTGCATCGAGAAGTGGGAGGATGAAGAATTAAGATTCAGTCTGTTATTGCGTAAAACAAACGTGTGGGTTAGGAGAATCGAACCAAATTTATAAAATTCTCGCTTATCGGTCGATTAATTAACGTCCAGTCGATAGATTAATATCAAATTCATTTAAAAATTGAGCTGTGACTGAAAACATTTTTCTCAACCTTATCATAAATTCTAGCATGATGAATAAATAAATTATCGGGAACAATTATGAATTTACTTTGAAGCACGAACCCCCGGAAAGAGATGAAATTTGCTTGGTGTAATATGATAATTCTTCCAATTAATAAATCTCAGCTGATAAACATTATCATAATACGAAGTAGTTTCATACATGTGTCACTGAATTATCTTTATCAAAGAGACAAGTCTACTTGATGGCAAAAATCAATCGATATTTTCGTGGATAGTATTAATACTCGCCTTTAAGGGGACCTAGTCAGCGTCAAAACGCCGATTTTTGAACATAAATATAAATGTTCGTTGAATACGTTTATACCCGACCAATGTTCCATCATTTGACGTATCAAATGAAGACATTTTTGACGCTAGTTGGGACCCTTGAGGTTCTCTCATAAATCTATTTTTTAATTTCACTGCGTTGTGCACGATCCTGACCAAACCGCTTAACGGATCTTATCTTACAACGTCGCATTTTTTTCGTAACACTTTTCTGGACCGCTCAAGTGCGGCACATTTTTTTAGGTCCTTATTATGGAATTACAGTCCACTTTTTGAATTTTTGAAACAAAAAAATGGGTCAAATATTAAAAAAGCGGCCTGTAACTCCCTAATAAGAACCTAAAAATAAAATGTACCACACTTAACCCTTCGTCTATAAACGTTTTTTTGGCACCCACCGTCTGTAAGTCTGGGTCGTTCGCGTCCGGCCGTTTTTTGTGCGGTTAATGAACTCGGAAAAATTTAATAAAATTTGAGCTACTATTCGAAACCTTCAACTTGATATACCAACCATAAAACTTGTGAAAAGTTTATTTTTACATATATATTTTTTATTTAAAAAATTGAGTGACTCCGTAAAGAATCGGTAGTTTGTTTAAAAAATCATAACTTTTCGAAAAATTGAGATACCTTAATGTACGTTACGACAAATTGAAGCTGAATCGCGCACCTTTGAGAGAAAAAATATTATATTTTATTGATGAAGTATTGAATGTTTAAGTTCGGTAGTTAAAATGGGAAATAAATCATTTATTGACCTGAACGCATTTTATTATCGAAAAACATTTTTTTCTTAGAAACTATATTATTTTCAACTTCTAATTGTTAATTCTACTGTTACAAATAAAATTGTACGTTCTTAAATGGAATTATTATTCCCGTACACGTACTGCCCGCTCAGCTGACGATGTTCCATTTTGTACTGACACTATGGTTAAGGCCGTGTTCTAGTGTAGAAAGCCAAAATTTAGGAATTTTTCAACATGCTATGAAAAAAAAACCACACATATTTTTGCATTCATTTTTTCACCACATATTTATTCATTCTTCAATATTCTACCAAAAAAATTGGCGAATAAAAAATCCAACATCTTGACAGATACCGGCTGATGAAGTGGGGGTGGGAAAAAACGGCCTTTGCGTGTTGACGTAATTGCGGGCGTTCTATGCATCAGAAAAAAAAATATATTCTTCATCAGGAAGAATGTCATTATAGCCCCTATGTCAGGCGAAAAAAATCACAAAATGGCGGCTGTTTGAAAAAAAATCATTTTTCGCCGTTTTTTTTCATAATTGTGAATTTGTTTAAAATAGTTGAAAACAAAATTTCGGGATAAATCTGGTAGGGGCGATAGAGGGGTGTATAAAGAATGTCCACAAAAAATTTCAACTAAATCGGTTGATTAAAATAACTGGAGATATCATGTCAACCGTTTTGAAAAAAGTAGTTTCGAGAAAAACGCGTTTGGCCGTGTTCTAGTGTAGAAAGCCAAAATTTAGGGATTTTTCAACATGCTATGAAAAAAAATCTAGACATGTTTTTGCATTCATTTTTTCACCACATATTTATTCATTCTTCAATATTCTACAAACAAATTGGCGAAAAAAAATCCAATATCTTGACAGATATCGACTGATGAATTGGGGGTGGGAAAAAAATGTCGGTTATTTCCACCTCACTAATTACTGCTATAACTCTGTTAATATTTGGAATTTCTAAATTTCCTTTGCAGGGTACATTTCTGAGACATCAAACACTGAAAATATGCAAAAAAAAATCGATTTTTTCAAAATTCTACACTAGAACACGGCCTTAAAATAAAGAATATTTTCGCTTACCTGCGATTTTTGAGAAACGCCATCTGCCAACGTGGGTCATTTATCTCCAACCCAAATTCTGTCCACTGATTGTAACGGTTCAAGGGCAGCTGAGGCCTTGCATTTTGGGGGTCAAGTTCCTCTACTATGTAAGTTTTTTAGGTGGATTAAGCTGTCCCCACCGATCGCTCGTTCGGAGGTAATCGGCGGAAACAATTTTGGGTAGGACGAAAATGACCCAGATTTGAAGAAAATGAGAGGTCGTGGGATAAGATCCGTCTACGAACATTTATATTTACGTTCAAACATCGGCGTTTTGACTGTGACTCGACCCCCTTAAATCGTTCTAGTTTGGCCCTTTTTTTATTCACCAGCAGTGTTGTTTCACCTCAACATCTTCTGCCTTATCCCCACGCTTGACTTCAAGAAGAACACTGGCAAATATCGTAGAACTTGCGTGTCTCTCGAGTTTCATCCCTGCATATGAATTTCTTCGGGCGAGAAAAGAGAAGGACGATGGCAATTGTCGTTTATCGCCGCACCTGGGATTTACGGTTTCGTGAACCGTAAACTCGCGACACCTATATTTTCTCTTTGCCACGAAGGCACACCGCATTTTCGATCCTCTCATTCTCGGATTCGTTTTGCAAGCACAGCTCGAGAGCGAGGAGGAAGGAAAGAGTGAAAGAGTCACGGTTTGATACCGTCCCACCGAACTTTGCTGGTACGATTCATCAAACCACTATCGCTCGTATCTTTCGTCTTTCTCCACGCCTCTCGTACCTATAAAATATATATATCCATATATATTCCAAGTGTACATATGTATATATATTCTCGAAAGGTAAAAAGTTTAACGCTCTCTGCCGAAGATCCCTCGGGATTCTCTTACTCTCGTTTTTTTTTACCTTTTTACTTCGTAAATCGAAAATCCCGATCTATCGCGATCTCCCTGCCAGAGAGGACAAAAATATATCGACTGGACATACCAAGTGAAAAAAATGTGAAAAAAGTACCAAAATAATTGATGTCCTCCAGACTTGTTACTCGTAATATCTCTATCAAAGGATCCAGCCGGCTTATAAAAGGACGTTTGAATATATTTATTTATACTATTGATTTTCCCTCTTCATCTTGAGAGTCAAATATCGAACTGTATGAAGAAGGAATGTGCAGTGGAATTTGAGGATATCGAATGACGAAATCCTTTTGTTTCCTCACCCTTATCGATTCGAGAGCCCGAGGCCAGTGATGCCAACTGATCGAAATTTTTTCCCCCAGGCCTATTTTAAAATCCCTTAAATTCAAACTAAAATATTGAGGGGCTCTGCATTCGTGAAATCATTGAGCCACCTCAGTATGGAATCAGAATTGAAATCGCGTGAAATCACGAGAAATCACATGAATTTGCACAAAATCGACGTTACGATAATATCGGTGAACTCACGTTAAATTAGAATGAAATCGCTCCGCGATCATTGAAATTAATTTGAGATCACTTGAAGTCATTTGAAATCATTTGAAACTACTTGAAATCACTTGAAATTACTTGAAATCACTTGAAATCACATAAAGACTTTGTGAAGACATGTGAAATCGACTTCACTCTGAAATCACTTGTACACCGCATACGCCCGAGCGGAAATTTGATCCAGCTAGCCTAATAACGGATAAGGACCTGATCAGGCATCGGTGAGGATAGCCTGATCAGGATAGCCTGGTCACGCAGAGGTCCCAGCCAAATCATATTTTGGTATGACATCGATTGCCAGGCTAGCCTTACATTATCCATGTCAGGGATAGATCAGATGGTGCTAAGGACCGGCAAAAAAACCCGAGCAGAAATTTGTTCCGGCTAGCCTATAATAACGGATAAGGACCTGATCAGACATCAGTAAGGATAGACTGATCAGGATAGCCTGATCACGCACAGATGGCAGCCGGATCATATTTTGGTATGACAGATTGCCAGGCTAGCCTTACATTATTCATGTCAGGGACAGATCAGGTGGTGCTAAGGACCGGCAGAAAAACCCGAGCATAAATTTAATCCAGCTAGCCTATAATGACGAATAAGGACCTGATCGGGCATCAGTAAGGATAGCCTGATCAGGATAGCCTGATCACGCACAGATCCCACACGGATCAGATTTCGGTATGATATAGGCCAGGCTAGCCTTTCATTACCCATGTCAGGGACATATCAGGTGGTGCTACGGGCCGGCAAAAAAAACTTCGGTCCGAATAATGTGGCTAGCCTGATATTTCCTTGATCCGGGACGGAGCAGGTGTGTTAGTTCCGAGACTCGCCGCGAGATGTTGCAGTACGGAGGACGCTCGCTCCCATACGGATGATGTGAATAGTATGCTTATATATGCGACCGCGAGCATGAAAATTTACTTTTCTACCGCGAGGAATAAAACCTCGAGAGAAGCCCTATTACGAAAAGTCCTTTGCTGACTCCTCATACTGTACCTATACTCTATAAACATAAAAATCTTGTGGAATGAAATAAATAAGCGATACGGCACCTGATCAAGCTAGAAACCATCCGCGATCAGGACCGAATAAGGCGCCTGATCAGGCAGGAACCGTGCGCGATCAGGACCAGATAAGGCACCTTATCAGGCTAGGAACCGTGCGCGATCAGGACCGGATAAGGAGCCTGATCCCAGCCTCTCCGGTAATAGCGTTATTTTCCTGGCATGTAGCCTGATATGTAGTCTCATCAGGGCCTGATATGTAGCCTGATCAGGGCCGAATGTTGTAAGGCCAGCCTGAGGTGGTCCTGATCCCAGCCGGAATCAAATTTCCGCTCGGGCGGTAGTGAATAGCCCCTCGTAAGGTACCCTAACTTCAAACGTGATAAATTTTTTAATCAATTTACAGTTTCATTTTGTAGTATTTTATTGCTGAGCATAATTGATTAATTAAATGAACACCATAATAAAAATTTTCCAATTTTGTTTATATTCTATATAATTAATTACTCGCATACATTTTTTTTTAGTAAGAAAGTTTTGAATAAGAAGGTTCTATTAAAAGTAGTAGATAAGATTTTTAAAAAAGTTAACTTATTTATTCTTTAGGTACCTACGTCAAATTGATGAATAACTAAATATAATAAATACATGAACACCTATAAATATTTAGAGAATGTTGATTCCCAACTCGTTAATAATTTCAAAGAACTCGTTAGCTTCTTGGTCTTCATTCGTGTCAGTATTTTTGAAGTCGTACATTTTCAAGTTAAACATTTTTAGAATACTATGTAGAAGATATAATTTTTTAGAAAAAGTTTATTTTAGAAAAAGATTTTTAAAGATCGATGTTCCATGACATTGCTCAAAAAAAACTGCTTTATTTTTATTTTACATTCTCAAAATGACACTATTAAGTTCAGCAATCGAATCATAGAGGGCCACATGCTGCTTTTTGTCATATTTATGTTTTTTGTAACACTACTGTCTAGTTCTTAAAGTTAGAGACAATGGAGAGTAGAAATCTTCACAAAAGTCCCGATTTTCCATGAGTTTGATAGAAAAAATTCGGAGTAAGAAATTATTTATTTTTTCCCTAAAAAATACCCTAAAAAAATTGTTTCCCTAAATTTTGAGGAAAACCCCTCAAGTTGGCATCACTGCCCGAAGGCGGAACGTGTCGATCGCACGTGTCGCCCTGGAAGATCGGTAAGTGGAAAAAGAATTCGTGACATTTTTTTTCCTCTTTCTTTCATCATTGTGGGCGCATTTGGGACGAAGAATATGAGAGAGGGAAGAAGAGACTCGATTAATGACGCGATTGAGAGGGTTTATCAGGATAGGGTCAAACGGAATAATGAGAAGCGAAGAAACTACGGTGATCCATCATCGTAACGATTAGCGAGAAACGAAAGAGCGATATGTGCTGTTATTCGTGTATGTGTATTCTTTTTTCTAACGGGTAGGCGGTGTGGGTGTAAGAATCTCGTCAAGTCTTCATGAGTATAGCACGAGTTGTTATTTTGTTGCTTGTCTTTCTCTACACCTGAGAGAGAGAAATATATCATGTATTCAAAGGAGTAATATACTTGGTCGTAAAGGCCAAAAAATCGATTTCTTTTAAACGATATTTTTTGACAGCATATCATCATGTGAATGTTCCCTGAGAAATTTCGAGTCTACGGAACCAAAATTCACAAAGTTGCTGGGAATTATATTGACATCTGTTGATTATGTGTAATTGACTTTTGATACTTTAAACGCCGCATTTTTTTGAAACTACATTTTTAGAGTAGATGGGCAAGATATTTCAAAATCTAATGCTAATTGATCTTTCTGAAATTTTTGGGGTTTGTTCCAGATGCAAAAGCTTGGTATTCGGTGAAACCATTTTTTTTTAAGTTTCATTTGATGCTTGATATTTTACTTGGAGATTGAAAAGGCCCATTGTTCTCGCAAAAATCTAGACTTTCACTTTAAAAATTGCCATTTCCTGACCATTTAACACTTAAATGGTAATGGGGGGGGGGGTCGATCGTGCCTCGCCCAAACCGTCTCCCCTCGCTAGCTTAGAGAGAAGAGTGGGGGGAAGGCCTAAACTATCCGTAAATAATTGTACACTTGTAGGCTATAAGTTCCCCAAATACCGATGATTTACTCCGTAAATAGCTGTCGTGAGAGCTAGATAAAAACACCCTTGGGTCACCAGTGACCCCCCATTACCATGCGCGTTGACTGAAAGTGTAAGGTCAGTAAAATTGTTTTTTCCATTTCTGATGTTTTTTTTAATCATGAATCGATATTTTTTTAAATATGAATCGATTAATTCAGCTTACCTGAGAGTTTTTTAACATAAATTTTAATGGAAATTCGCATTCCTGAAATTTGTTTTCTCCAAATTTTGATGTTTATCGATTATAAATTGATTGAAAGTTAACTAAAAGTTTTTCAACGTGAATTTTAAGGGAAATTTGAATTTTATTATGTTTTTGTTAGAACACAAATACAAGTTATGCCTTGATTGTGCATTGTAATCTGCCCACATGGAAATTTATATAAGTGAAATATACGCGAAAATTATATGCAGCGCATATTTATAACCGTGTCACATATATAGCGCCAAAAAGTACTATAATCCATGTAAATTCAAGACAGTAAATATATGCGAAATACAAATTTTATATAATTTTATTTTAAATGAAATACTTACTTTCAAAATGCAACATACATGCTACATTTTTTTTATATGTATCACTGACATACTTTTTGTAGGAAGAATCTATTTTAATTATATTTTTCTTACACATGAAAATACATGTCAAATATTTTACCGGTATATTAATAATATATGGACATTTCATTACGTTTATATTTTTATTATACAAGTAAATATATGCGAAATACAAATTTCATATAATTTCATTTTAAATGAAATACTTACTTACTGGCCCCGGAGTTACGCCAAGGCGTAAGTCGAGGTTTCCATGTATCCGCATAGAGATACCCCGACTTACGCCATGGCGTAAGTCGGGGTATGACAGTATATACAATTTATATGCGGCATGCAGTATCAATACATTCCATGTATACAACTCATATAAAAACAAGCGCCCAATTCTTACATGGATGTAATAATGATTGTATACTTTTGATCTACATAATTTATATGATGCGTACATAATGATCTACATAATATATACAGCGGCGTTTATTTTTTATATATGTACTTTGAACGTGGCATACATTTAAATATACAACCGCGTACACTTTATATATACATGCTTTATACGTAGCATATTAGCACCCGTAAAGCCATGTACATTTCCTATATAGACAATTTATATGCTGCATATATTATGAATATATTCAATGTATACAACTCATATACAAACAAGCGCCAAATTCTTGAATATGCGACTTATATTTTCCATAC
The DNA here is from genome assembly GCA_946863875.1 of Alloplasta piceator. Taxonomy (NCBI): domain Eukaryota; kingdom Metazoa; phylum Arthropoda; class Insecta; order Hymenoptera; family Ichneumonidae; genus Alloplasta; species Alloplasta piceator. The sequence continues at coordinate 58,043,027 of OX333071.1, forward strand.
ATTTTAAATGTATTGGATATACGCTGCATACATGACTCTTATTAATGCAATACAAGTAAAATATATTTTCTGCTTATGTTTCACTTATATAAATTTCCATGTGGGTGACCTCAGCATTGCCATCATTTTTCATTTTTCATTTTCATTTTTGAGTGAACTTTTATAATGAATGTCACTCTGATTAATAAAATTGAGTAAAAAATAATACAATGTCTATGTTATGGAAAATTTAGCCTCGCTTCATGTACTTTGAAAAAACTCGATTTTCATGCTCAAAACTTAAGCATTTCTTTTATTCATACAGAATCTCAATATTTTTTTTCTCAAAGTACCATTCCTAAGGTTTAATTTCTCGTTTGGAGTTTAAAAAAATATTAATTACGTCCAAAGCTGGGATTGTTTTAACAAAATTGTGCATTCTTCACGTTTTTCTTTGTTTATATGATTATATTGTTTAAACAATTGATCAAATCAGCAATATAGTGATGGGTCCTTAATCTAGGATATTTAATGAGATTTAATCATAGTACATTAATATACTAATCCAATAATATACCACATTAATATCCTAATCAAATAAAAAAAAAATTGTTTCGAATTCCCGAATCAGAATAGCATTGCTGATTCCAAAGATGTTTCCGAAAAGTGCTTCATTTTTACATACAAAAATTAATGAGTACTGTTCAAAATATAATTTTTGAAATACCAAACGTCTGGAGAAATTTATCGTTACGATTTCAATTTTAAATAAATCGCAAAATTACGCCTTTTCCACTCGTCTCACCGAATAACCCCTTAAGGACATTGAGAGGGCGATTTTTGTTGGACGGTGTCAGTCCGAGATACGCCATGACACTTTTCCATGCTTCAACTTTCGTGCGTGTCCAACGTATGTCAATTTACAAGCGACACCAAATCCATCAATTTCATAGTCCGCATACTTGATCGAATTAATTTTTTCCTCTGAATTCATTCATGTACAAAAACATCGAGAAATCGATCGCTAAGGCTCCGCAGTGAATGGCGCGAGTGGATCCACGTCTCAGAAATGTTTATTTTGTATCTCGACAGTTTTATCTTTTGCAATACACGAATGGTGTTCAAATTATCTTGTACGAGTTACTTAAACGAATTGCTTATTTCAATCAATGATTCCCCTTTTCTTACTTCCTTGCACCCAGAAAAAAAAATAGTTGCAGGTACTATAATCGTTTATTTGATCATTTATTAGTTAATTGAAAGAAAGTTTTCTTTCCAACAACTACATATATTTGTATTTGATCCAAGTTCGGGCAATTTTTACTTCCAATATTTTATTGATTTGAATTCACTGTCATCCAGAAACAGGCGTTAATAAAAAATTCTATTCGTTGTTACTGAATACCTATTCATTCGTAAGGAAGATCTAGTTGAATTTACTAAACGCGTTTATTCAATGTTTTTTATAAGAATCAACTATACCTTTCGTTCAATGAAACATAATTTATTTGTTTCAAGTATAATTATGCATTTGTCATCAACAGATGTAATTTATTAAAAGCTGCGCCAATTCGATAACATCCGCCCCCCGCAGACCATTTATTTGATGGCCCCTGGAGCCACCATTTTGGACTTTTTTTAAATAAATAAAATCAGAATTTACTCTCAATTGATAGAAGAATAAAATACGTTAAAACCCATTTTGAAAAGTATTTATTTTATATTTTTAAAAAACAATTCCCAAAGTTCAGGTATTTTTCATGTCCCTCGACGGTAACCTCCCCTTAATCCTCCGTGGTCATACTTATCTGGGTCAATTTGACCTTGTCCATTTTTGAACAAGTATTGTGACCAAACTATCGGTCGGGGAAATCTCCAAAAATTACAGAACATCTTTCAAGTATTCTAGTTCATGTATCAATAATGAATTTATAAAGAATCAAATGTCTATATAGTCAAAAAAAATCATAAAGAAGAAAAGTAGTCGTGGGGTCGTTTTGACCCAGTGTGACCACGGAAGATTAAGTACAATTTAGTTAAATCACCTAGACCTTCTTTATGGGTGTAAGATCATCAAAGTAAACTCGTATTTTTCACTTGTCTTTCTTGCATTCCTTCCCTCTTCACGGAAAAAACGACTTAGCTGTGGTAAGAAAAAAAATTAGTTGACTCAACCAACCATCTCAGTGCTCTGGGCGCAAGACGAGAGTGAATTGGATCAACGATTTTTATTTGGTTGGTTCGTAAATGGCGTGGTTGGCTTAGTTCAGCCAATCACGAGTAAAATGGTTGTAAGAACTATTTTGCTCGTGGTTTATTACAATGTTTTTTTTATATCTACAAAATATTTTTAAGCATTCCAATCATTGAATGTCGCTACAGATATGAAGTTTACAATTTCGTAAAGCTTCTTCTTTTCTCCAAGACAAGGTAAAAGAAAAAAGGCCCTTTTTTTATGGGAATCCATTTCGGATTCGACCATTTTGCGTTTTGCCGTAGAGTATTAAATTTCCATACTAAAAAATAAGGATATCAAACATAGACGAACTTGGAAAGGTTATAAGCGTCGAGGGGAAAGTTCGTTTGCGCGAGAGGAAGCCACCTGGCGGATTTTTGGGATATTGACAAATCTGCAGATATGATAATACAATTGACTGGAGTGCCTATAAAATTCGTTGTCCATCCTTTACCCTCTTGGATACTATTTTTTTAGTTAGACTGACGAATCAAGTCAGTTGTGTTGACTAGTCGCGTCAACTTACTATGAATCGTAGATGGAACTAATGCTAGGTCGTTATTATAACGAAACAGATGGTTAGGATAACCAAAATATACCCAACTAATAATCAGTTGGTTATCCCAACCAACCAATTTTTTCCGTGTTGCTGCACTGAAAGAAATTTTATTACACTATTTGGTTTTTCGCGTAACGAAAAGTACAATAAAATATAGCAATTCAGGGACAAACAAGGTACAATCGTAAACATTCCTATAATAATAGGACATTATGCTATCTCGTCTATAGATATTAATATTATCTTGAAAAGAAATAATTACTATATGACTTTCGGAAACATTGCTATTCTACTCTTGGAGAATTGACATTGTAAATAATGGTAGTGACTCTTCAGAAATTTGACTAGGATAATTTCGAAACTTGTTATTTGAAATAATATAAGTTGCAATGAATATATCGAAATTTACTATTCTCAATGAGAACTCACTTTCAAATGAGAAGCACTTGTACTTTTTGTAACGTGGACTTGAGGAAAATCGTAAAACACTATTGCAAAAGTTGCCGAATGTTCTCGAGTTGACCCGTGTTCGGCCAAGGGAAAATTCATATAATATATATTACACTACCGGCGGAAAGTTTCCGGACAAAACTTCAAAAAAGGTCTCGAACGTTTCTTGATGCCATTTCGCCGGAAGTCAACGTAATCTAATTCAATAAGCGGAATTTTAAAGGGGACGAATTCGGCTTTATTTCCTGTATTTTAATTTCTTTTTACAGTTTGTTTTTCGTTTTGAACTTAATTTTGAAAACAAGTTTTTTTCGTCTTTTCTTCACCTCTCTTCAGGTGCCCGCATTTTCCAGAGGAAATTTTTTCGAATATTTTTAGGATCGGTTTCATAAAGGGGAAAATTTGAGCTTCAATTTGCTTTTTTTTTAAACTTTGAACGATTTTTTTTCCAAAAGTTATTGCGTTTTTTGTGAAAAAAGAGGAAATTTGAAATACTATATATATATATAATACTATAACTTAAGAACTATGGGATTATTGATAAAAAATATTTTTTAAAAATTTCCTCTGGAAAATGCGGGCACCTGAAGAGAGGGGAAAAAAGACGAAAAAAGTTGTTTTCAAAATTGAGTCCAAATCGAAAAACAAACTGTAAAAATAATAAAAAATATAGGAAATGAAGCCGAATTTGTCCCCTTTAGAATGCCGCTTGTTGAATTAGATTACGTTGACTTCCGGCGAAATGGCATCAAGAAACGTTCGAGACCTTTTTTGAAGTTTTGTCCGGAAACTTTCCGCCGGTAGTGTATATATATTGTAACGGGACGACCTGGGGCCTGCCACGGTCTCATCACTTCGCCCGAGATCCGCTAGATGACGACGGTCGGCGCGCGCTCTCGCGCCAGCGAGACAGCCACCGAGCACTGATAAAGTCCGGTGTTGGAGGTCCCCAATTAACATTAAATTGTTGGAACATTACCCGCGCTCTGTAGTCGCGCGGTCCTATGGACCAAAGACTACTCATTTAAATCAAATCACCATCGCACTTCGGTGGTGCGCGTGCTCTTTATGGGAGCGAGGTTCAATAATTTAAGCTTTCGCTTAACTGATTAATTTCATGATTAATTAGTTAAGTAAAAACTGATTAATCTCATGATTAATTAATTAAGTTAAAGCAGGGAGGCTCATACCCGTAGCTATGAGCCTCCCGGGGCGGATGTCATTTTAAGAATAGTGGTTTAGAGAGATTGCAATGCCCTGATACCCAACCCCGCAAGATCTTATTTTACTTATTGCCAAGCACTATTGTAATTATAAGTTAAACAAAACGTGAAATATTTTATTTCGCTTATTTGTAAAGCACTATTGTAATTTTTGCTATTCGAGCTCAGAACGATTGCTATAAATTGACCAACAAGTGAAATATTTTATTTCGTTATTTGTGAAGCACTATTGTAATTTTTGGTATCCGAGACCATAGCAAATTTCGATATACAGACTTAGAAATACTGTTATTATTTTAGGTAAAATTCCAACATTCTTATGAGTTATTGCAACAGAAGATATCAAACTCGGTATTTCGTTACTCACTATTGGACTTTTTGCAACTGTACCTCGATTATCCCTAAATTGCTATATTTTATTGTACTTTTCGTTACGCGAAAAACCAAATAGTGCAGTAAAATTTCTTTGAGTGTGCATGCCATCCCCTTGTGTTAAAAAAAAGATAAAGGAAAGATTGTTCGCTCGGACAGCGGGTTCTCGTTTCCCGAGGGTCTCCTGGCAGAGAGGGCCTGCCAATCATGCCGATATCTGTGAGCGACCCACGCGCCTGTCAACTATCGTAATATCGAGAGCAGAGAGGAAGAGATGGAGAGGGAGGAACAGCGAAGGAAAGAAAGATCTACAGAGGAGTATCAGAAAGTGAGTGAGAGAGATGAAAAAAGAAATAGAACCCCCTTTCGGTATTCTCATCAACGAGTCAGACCTGTCTCTGCATCGCTTCGTTCATTTAATTTTTTTTTATCCTACGATTCTCATTTTCAAAAAAATAATTTCTTCTCCTCAGTCCCTCTTTCTCTCTCGCGAGAGATCGATTATATTTCTCCTCGACGAGTCAAGCTCCCACGGTGCCGTGATACGTTTGCCAGTTTTATTATGCCTGATATTAGCGAGAGAGTAGAGTTCACTGTATCGTAGTTCAAACATCTGTATACCTATATATATAAATACTTATATATCTATATGATGGATACTGAAATCGATATCCGGCGATTTTGCCGTGCGGGCGCGTTAACTCGCCCGATAAATCAGCCTCGTTTTGCGCGCCTTTTGCCGATATGTTGAGCGCGATGGTGCGTATATATAAATACGCTCTCCGCGGGCTCTGGATGTGGTTATATCCTTGGCTAGATAGCCCGAAGTCGGTTAACGGTAGTTATTAGCCGTTGCCCGGTATAATCCTTGAATTAATTATACAAATACACATGGCACACCGTAACAGCTATATATACACTGCTGTCCAAAAGTTTGGAAAGACGCACCCCGATCCCACGCCGCACAAAAAATTTCGCTGCTCTTTCAAAAATTAAGATATTTCAATTTAACAAGCGGCATTTCAAAGGCCACATATTCAGCTTCATTTCGCCCTTTCAAAAAAAAATTTTCGATTTTCTTGAAACCGGTACGTTCTATAAAACATGGTCTTGGTTTTACGATTTGTTTGAGGCGTTCAAATTTTGGCGCACAACGCAAGAACATTTTTTTAACTGTTTTTTGCATGAAAAACTTGTGGGGTAGCGTATAAGCTTCATTTTTTTTTCAAGTTTCGTGCGATTTTTTTTCGCAAAATTATCAAGATTTTCGCAAAAAACGACTATATTTATAAAATGAAGCGTAACTTTAAAACTACAGGGTTTTTGTGAAATCACTAGGAAAGTAAAAAGTTGCATACAAATATTCTAGATTTAATGACATTTTTTAACATTTTTTTCAGACATCTTTCCTGTTAACGAGATACTTATTCATCTTAAACAATCGGGTCGCTTACCTCATCTACACGGGTTTTCCGATGAAAAAGCGATGTAGACGAGGTTTTTCGATGAAAAAGTCGTGTAGATGAAGTAAGAGACCCGATTGTTTAAGATTAAAAAAATATCTCGTAGGCAGGAAAAAATTTTGAAAAAAATCGTTGTGCGTGGAAGCCACGCATGCTAGAAGTGAAACTTCTTGCTTTTAGCGGTGATTAAAAAAAGTATGAAGAAAATCCAATCTCAGCGCAAATATTTATCTAGATGTTATTTAAATGAAATTTTTCCAATACTATTGAATACAGAGGTTAAAAATGGAAATTAATACTTTTTTAAATCAGGGATGTGCAGATAGAGATAAATTATTCTCATTTTTTTTTTAACCAAGAGATATCTATTGAAAATAGTAAAAATGCCGGTATGAGCTTAAATAAGGAAAAAAGATTTTAAAGTAAAGTTTCCGAGTATATTTTACAAGATATAAAAAAATAAGAATAAACTGTGGTAATTAATGTCTTACACTACGATCTCGAAATATGCACGAGCGGTGGGACTGGCACCGCTAGACACTTGCAAAAATCGAAGGTGCGCAAATGTTGCCCGTGCGTGCAATGCGCATCTCACACCAGTCGGGAGCCGTGTCCGCTCTCACACCAGCGCTCTCACACTATGTGCCACGTCGATCGATATCCACCGCATAGTGGGGACTCTTGCAATTATCGAAGCTGCATAAATGGAGATCGTAGTGTATTTTCATGAATCGCCCTTTGAATTAGTTCCTCGAGTGCGAGATTATTTTCTATATGCGACTACTTCATATAAGGGAGCCCAAGACGGCCGAGAATACCCTCTACACTATAGACATAAGGTATGGACTACGTGATCCGTACTCGAAGCCACTGCCTCAATGTCCGCTAGGTTAGACAAAGAGAGAACGAGGTAGCAGCCAATAGCTATCTCTTTCCATCTCGCTCATTCGCTACTGTTAGAAAGATATAAGACTTGGCCGCCACCAGCCGCTATCTCTTTTCCTCGGGTGAATTTTTATGCGTAGTCCATACTGTATTTCTACACCGGAAAAAGGCTTAGTAATATCAACTACCCAGCTGCGATCACGGAAAATTCGTTTGAATCAATCGTCACATATTTGATTTAATTGCCCCGTTGTTGAAATAATAAAACTGGTGTCGTTGCGAATGTGTACTGCATTCACCACAATTACAACATTGGATCAAAATGATTTTAAACGAGATTGATTCAACAACTTGTTTCCTCATTTCTTCGAATATTTAGTCATTTACTGGAAGTAAATGAAATTCGTTTAACCCTATGTTTCGTCTCATCAACAAAATCTAGTTTTAATTTGAGCTATTTATCCAGTTAAAAAAGATAGTAAATGCTTTCACGTCTATCAAATTGTTTGATAAATTTGACTAAATATTTCAATGCGGCCACAATAAATTTAGTCGATAGTACGTATAGTAACTACCACGATCTCGGCACTTTGCCCGAGATCCGTAAGGTGGCGACGATCGGCGCGCCCTCTCGCGCCAGCGGAACAGCCACTGAGCACCGATAAGTACCAGCATCGGAGTCCTCAATTAACTTTAAATTGATGGAACATCACCCGCGCTCTGTGGTCACGCAGTTCTATGGACTAAAGACTACAAATTTGAATGAGACCACCATTGCATTTTGGTGGGGCTCATGCTCTTTAAGAGCGCAAGGATAAATAAGTTAAATTTTCATTTAACTGTTTAATCTCACGATTAATTAGTTAAGTAAAAGCCCTCATAGCTTAAACAAATAATGCATATCATCAAATGATTTGTTAATTCAATTGAAATTGTCTAGCTTTATATTGAATGCATTTTTTTCCGGTGAACAACATCTGAATTGCATAGACAATATAAACTGTTCATTCAACTAAACCATTTGGTTATGCTATCGCATATTGAGTGCATTTTACCAAATATAGAATCAAAACAATGTAATTTTTAATTGAACGGATTCTCTACTCTGTTAAGTCGAGGATATATGTATTTATGAGAATGCAATTTTTGTTTCCATTTTGATACACGTTTTGAGTTAACTGAATTACACATTTCGTTCGCCACCCGTAACCGCCGGGTTTGGTTAATTCAAGCCAAATTTGTTTCACTTTACCAAACCTTTTTCTCGGTGTATGCTCTACAATCACACTCCCGGCTGGTTTAGGGCAATCTCAGCGGGTGTGTACATAACAGCTAGCATTACAAAGCTATCATGTTATGGTACCTGCCCCCTTTTCCTCCGCTCCCTAACCACTGCCGTGCCGTTCACTGCTAGATATTTCTTCCCCCTCTCCCTCCGATTCGCTGCTAGTGTTAATCGTTGGAGGGGAGATGCCGAAGCACTCTTCTTCATTGCCAGTTCCCCACCACGTATCTCACTATTCCCCTCACTCTCTCGACCATTTCGTCGCACTCGAAAATTTGTTACCCCGTCAGCAAAGAAGTTCCACTTCAAAAATCTGAAAAAATTTCATTGAGTCCAGAATGATTGCATGCAACTTTTTACTCTCCTAGTGATTTCAGAAAAACCAAGTAAGGGAGTGGGGGGCTTGTTGTAACCAGATTAAGTAGTAACACTCAATTTCGACTTGGAATTTAAACCATCTTGATTTAAATTTTGAGCTGAATGTCATTCATATAACTCAAAGCAGAACGCAAACACCGCCAGTGCCCCACCAGGCATTAAAACGAGAGGACATGAACACGAGAGAAATTTTCATGAGTCGTGCGCCAAAATTTCAACGCCAAAAAACGCCGAAAAATTATTCTGTTTCAAAGGGCGTAGCGGGTTAAAAAAAAATCGAAATTTTTGTTTGGGAAAGGGGAATGAAGCCGAATATGTCCTCTTTGAGAAGCCGCTTATTGAATTGAAATGTCGTCTTTTTTTAAAGAGTAAAGACTGTTTCCAAACTTTTGGACGGTAGTGTATATGTACACATATATTTGCATATACCTATATAAATATATGTGAATGTTTGTGCAAAAACCGGGTGGACCCCCGCGCTCAAAGATCTCTCGATTGGTTCGATCGCGAGTGTTGCGCGATCCTGTCGTTTTGGCACACGACCCACCACGTCAGACTCCCGTAATACATTTATCCACATTATGTACATATATTTATGCAAGAAATGTATTTACCATGTTCTCGAGGAAATGGGCGGAGGCGCATTGTCGTCTTTGCTTAAGCAACTAATACATACACACATGCACACACGCACATGCAAACCGATCTATTAGGTTAATGAGCACCTAACCTATATACCCGCCTCTATGTATTATCTAAATATCGCATACACTGTGTAATATATGGCTAAAACTTATTTTTCTCTCTTCCCCACCTAAAAACACCTTCGTACAACGACGTTTCAGCTTTTACCTCCGGACTTCTTTTCACCGTTGATGCCGGACAACAAACCTGTTTCAATTCGTCTTACAAATCTCGCGGACTGAAATTAAATCCACAAAACCGTGGGAAAGCACGAGGATATATGTGCATTTAATATTAGATTGGCTGGCGTTGCTTAAAAATCCGGAGGATTATATTGACGTCCGATTATTCTTGATCGAGAATCTTCGGGACTCCAAGGGACTGATCGGAAAGGCTGAGGCTTGAAATGGGCTATTGAGGTTGATTACACGGTTTCTGATTAGATTCGCGGTCAAGAGCATCTTTTGACGTGTTCTGAGGTTCCCGATTAAAGAATTTCTATTCAATATTACAATTATAATCATAAATTTACAACAAAATAATAGTTAGGTTACTGTAACAAATCCGCAGGCATATTTTAAGACTATTTTTGTGACGCTTTTAATTTTACTTCAATCTTGCCGTGTTAGTTCTTGTTTATAACTGAACTGTTTTTTAATTGCAAAAGATCAATGATCTCGCAAACAAGTTGAAAGTCATTGTTTTGGTCATTTTTCTAAGATTTAAGAGTCTTAATTTTCGAGTTTTTAACCTTTACTCGACACATTTCTGCAGAATAACATACTTGACACACTGGGGTCGTTTGTACCCCCGCGATAAAAATATATCATTGAATATTTCAACTGACACATTTTTTTAGAACTTCTTCAGCGGTTACTTCCGAAAGTTGCACAGGATTTATAGTAAAATATCAAAGTTAAATATGATTTTAAAAAACCGGAAAAGTACGAGTTGGACTCGCCCACCGAGGGTTCCGTACAAATTATTGATTACAAACTTTAAATAAAGACTATATTTATTATGATTTAATTAGAAATTTATAGTTTTCAGATTTTTCCCTATACTTGTAGTATAAGACAGTATTACTTGTCAAATTTCATAGTTCTCGGTCAATGGAAAATATCCTATAAATTTTGATTCCCTTGAGAGTGTCGAAATATACGTTTTTTTACGGCATAAACGGCCGTATCTTTTTTTTGCGTTAACTTAGAAGTTTGATTTTTTCACAGCTTCAAGGGACTGTAGACCTGAGTATATGGTTTTAATTTCAACTTGATACCTCCATGCATTCCCAAGATAAAGGGCTGTGACAGACAGACGGACGGACGGACGGACAACAACCCAGGTGGGATTTAACAAATGGCCCGACGTTGGGCCAGTACTAAATGCCAGGCGTACAGGCTTGGCCCAAAGCTGACTCCCAGTATCGGGCCAGCATTATGCCGGTACTGGTTTGTTAACCTCGGCCCAACTCTGGCATGCAATGTCGGCCCAATACTGGTATTACATGGCGGCCCAGCGCTGGCATACAGCGCCGGCCCAGCGCTGGCATACAATGCTGGCCCAGCGCTGGCATCAAATCGTGGCCCGGCGTTGGCATTTAATGACGGCCCTGTACTGGCATCCGATGCTGGCCCGACGCTGGCATTCAATCATGGCCTAGTACTGGATATAAATAGGTGGATATAAATAAATGTTAATGCGGATCGCATTAAGAAATAATTTTCAAACTCAGACCAGATTATATAAAAATGATTATAGAAATATTTATTTAATATTCAACAAACGTATTTCTGAAGTAAGAAAAAAAAACAATTAATTTACGTCTTGATTAAGTGATTCGTCATTTGGCGATTCGTCAAGTGATGAAGAAACTACTTCATCCTCGATGTCATCGTTGTCATCTTCGACAATGAAATGCGAATTTTCAAGGTTAGAAAATTGAATCGTTACAATCGGATCCATCAAATCGCGATCATTTTTTTTTGCTTTTTCGCCGGTTGTTCTATATCTTCCTCACTGATTATTTTCGGAACGCAATTTTTAAAAAAGCGGTATTTTTTCACTCTCGAAATACTGGAACGTGGTTTCAACATTTTTTACGATGATCGAATGACATCTACGTGTGCGAACATAACCTCCTAAACATACCGAGTGTATGGGATAACCGGGCCTGGCCCAGCACTGGCATAACGGCTGGCCCAGCACTGGCATAACGGCTGGCCCAGCACTGGCATAGCGACTGGCTCAGTGCTGGGCCAGCCGTTATGCCATTGTTGGCCCGAGGTTACAATGCCAGCATCGGCACACTGCGTTGGGCCAATGCTGGGCCATGTGACAAGCTCTGGCCAATCCCACCTGGGAAAGCGATCCAATAAGGATTCCGTTTTTTCCTTTTGAGGTATACGGAACCCTAAAAATTCAAATATCCAAAAAAATTGAAAAAATCACAACTTTTACGAAAAAATCATAACTTTTTTATTTTTCGACTAAAATGGTTAAAAATTCAAATGAGTTTGCTTAATATATAGCGCTACAAAAAAAAATAGTAGTAGTAAGATAATATAACAGGAAAGGCAAGGCCGCGTTTCGACAGAGGCAAAACTGTCACCAATAAATCCACCCGAGCAAATCGTCACGAGCTTACAAAAAATTCGGAATTATGTTATCGAAACAAAACGTTTTTTCTATCTAAATTTATACTCAAAAACTATCGCTGATTAAATTCTCATCCGCTTAATTCCCCGGGGTCTCTATTGTGCCCGGCACAATGGTCACTGGGAAAACCATACCAGTCTGAATCAAATTTGCGCACCACCGTCGCAGAGTAAATGATCACCGTTTGAACTTGGCGACGAGGTTATATAAGTTTTGCACCAACTTGACACCGCGTAAACCTTCACCGCATTAACTCTACTCGGCCGAACTGTCACCGACCTAACGCTTCATAATAAAACTAACATTGGCTCCATTGTACACGCCAAAACCGTCACCGTACTAGCGCGATATTTCACAAACTCACAATTTTTCAAACTCTATAGGTGCGTCCTTCAATTCATCTTTTTATCTTTTTTCATCGTCGCATCTCTTTTATTTCAATGTGTTGGATAGAGAGAGAACGATGAAAAACCGAATTTAAAAGCGCACCCATAGAGTTTGCAGAATTGTGAGTTTGTGAAATATCACTCTAGCACGGTGACGCCGTGACGGTTAGGGCGTGACAGTTTTGCTTCGTGACAGTTGTGCCATGTACACTTTAGGCTGGTTTCAGTTGCGCCGTAACAGTTTTGAACAGTGTCAATTGAGCCATGTACAATTCAGACTCGTGACAGTTAACCAAAGACAAATGTAGCCCGTGTCAGTTGTTGCGTGTTTAACGGGTTACATACAGTTAGAAGGCTTTAAAAAGACGGATTTTCAAGAATTTTTTTCGCGCAGACTATTCAATTTATTAATTTGAAAATTGGTGTACATATTATAATAACCTTATAATATATTAACATATTTTTTATTTGTAAAAATAATCATCGCGAATGTTGCTATCGCCGATCTCCTAGAGCTCCGCGAAAAAAACCAATTTTGCGGTGATCACGATATCTCTGGACCGGATTATCTAAAATGAAAAAACCAAATAAATTTCGTTAATATAATACATTATCTAGTATTTAATCGAAGGAATTAGCGAAAAAATAATTTTTGACAAAATGGCGACTTCTCAAAATAAAAGACTCGATTTCGAACGAAAATTTAAGCCTTAAATTGTTTATAAAATGGAAAATATTTATCGGAGAAAAAAAATCTTCGATTAATTACTAAAAAATCTAGTTAAAAAGGTTGTGTTAAAATTTGAGACTGATCGGTTCAGCCGTTTTCGAGAAATCTTGATCACCGATTTTGAAAACATAGTTTTGAGAAAAACGCGTTTAAAGTTTCAAACTGTGAGACGCGCCTCCCTAACGCGCCTTCATAAATGTGTCTATAACTTCGAAAATATTCGTCTGATTGAAATAAAATTTTGAGTGTGTATGCTCCAATATATGTATATTCAGAAAATACAAAAAAAAAACGATTTTTTGAAAATTACAAGTGTATGTAAGCCCTTAATTAAGTTAGAGAGGTTTCAAATGTCGACAGCTTTGCCTCATGACAATTCGGTCGTATACAGTATAGACGTGTGAGAGTTTAATCGTGAGTATTTAATTCGTGGAAAGTTTGGTTATGTCTTGTTTGACTCGTGACAGTTGTGCCACGACAATTTCTCGAGATTTTCGTATGACGGTGACAATTGTGCCGGAACAGTTTTGCGGTGTCAGTTTTGCCTCTGTAGAAACGCGGTCCTGCAACAGGAAATAAATTTGCACCAAATTTTCCCACTCCGCCTTACTTGGCACACTAGGGTACAATCGAGACCACTCGACTTTGGACGACTACTGCATAACAATTTATACTCTTATTGTTAAACCAAAATTTGAAGATCTTAAGATCGAACTTTCCATTAAATTCAAGTTGGAACGTAAGTTCGATCTTAAGTTCCAACGTGAACTTTGAACAGCTGGAACTGTGGACGGTTGGAACTTTGAACAATTGAAACTTAAGATCGAACTTGAGTTCCAATTCAAGATGAATCTGAAGTTTGAACTTGAGGGTCATTATAAGTTCATACTCAAGTTCGAATTTTAGTACGAACCTTAGATAGGTCTTAAGTTCAAACTTAAATCCGGTTTGAAGTTTGAACTTAAGATCCATCTTGAGCTTAAACTTAAGTTCCATCGAACTTAATTATTTTGATAACTAATGTCAAGAAACACGGTCGAGGGAGGCGATGAAAGAAGTTTGATCGAACTTAAGTTCAAGCTCAAGATGGATCTTAAGATAAAACTTCAAACCGAATTTAAGTTTCAACTTAAGATCGATCTGAAGTTCGGACAAATGTTTGAACTTAAGTATGAACTTACAATGATACTTAAGTTCAAACTCAAGATTCATCTTAAATTAGAACTTGAGTTCGATCTTAAGTTCCAACTTGAGTTCGATGGAAAGTTTCATGCCTTAAGGTGGATCTCAAGATCGATCTTAAATACGTAAAATTCAGGCCTTATAATGATGCTGTAAGCTTGAAGAAGTGGTGGCATCCTCGAACCAATGACAGATGTTGCTATAAGTCCCATTTTTGTTTACGTACATAAAATTAATGAAATTTAGGCCTGGGGTATGTTGTACCCCAGTGCGTCGAGTAAGGTGGGTTTAAGGCGGTCTTCTGGTCTAGAGACATACATTTTAAGCGTTTTGTCGAGCGCGATTAAGAAAAATATATTTTTTTTACCAATTTTTTTAAACAACATATTTATTAATATTTTGACAAAAACAAAAGAAATTTTTTAGAAAAAAAAATGAAAATTACATAAGTTATAAGCTGGTAAAGTTGGGGCTAAAAAAAAGGTGTTTTGGCTGACGCAATTGCAACCTTTCTAGACATCCGATACAAAATTTAAAAAAAGATCCTTAATTAGTAAGGATGTCGTTATAGCCCCAACCTCAGAGAGAGCGGGAAAAAAATCGCAAAATAGCGGCTGTCTGAACAAAAACGGCGTTTTTTTGACTCCTTTTTCATAATTTTTAATTCTTTTACAATATTAAAAAAAGAGTTCCTGCGTAGTTCTTGCGTCACTAAAATAGCTATAACTCCGTAAATTATTGAAATTAAGAATTTTCTTTCAAGGATGTATTCTTAAAGGTCTAAACTTTAAAAATATGTGGAAAAAATGATTTTTTCAAAATTCTAAACCAGAATACTCCCTTAAAGTCGAGTTAAAAAGGTGCACGGCGGCTTTTGAACCTTTCTGCTCGATTTTCTTCATTCTATCGCACGGATTACTTTAAAGCACACTTGCTCGTTACTTGTCCTTACGCAATTCAATTCATGCTTGCTCGGGTATAGTACAGCACGCAACGTTCTTGGAATAAAAAATGTTGTATGGCCGTTATACTGCGTGCCCGAGGGCTTACAGGACCGTTTCTTGTATACACATATAAATGCAGGCGCGAGCGTCATCATGCGTAATTGTTCAATGCTGGCGGGGTTGCCTCCCGGGTTAGATTCGAGATAGGGTTGGCCGTAAGTACCGTTAGGGTGAGGAAGGGCCAGTTTCGTGGTGGCCGACCAAGTTCTTCTATCCGACACCCGTTTCGTTCCCACCTCGTTGTCATCCTCTGTATTTCACGACCGCATTTTCTCACTTATATGCATA
Source organism: Alloplasta piceator (assembly GCA_946863875.1). Classification (NCBI taxonomy): domain Eukaryota; kingdom Metazoa; phylum Arthropoda; class Insecta; order Hymenoptera; family Ichneumonidae; genus Alloplasta; species Alloplasta piceator. The sequence goes on from OX333071.1 coordinate 58,058,789, forward strand.
AACCATGTATATGGGGCATTCCAGGTCAAATCACGTGGTCATCGGCCTGACCCCCTCGGATTTAGTTGCCAAATTTTTTTTTGCATATCTTGCTCCCAAAAAAATAGGTTATTTTTTTTCAGATTTTGATTACTTGTTTTACCCCATAAAATAATTTTTTTTCCATAACTTTTGAGTAAAATTGAATTACGCCCAGTTTTAAAATTCTGAATTTTTTTGCATTAATTCTATAACTAAAAACTAGTATTTTCATCCTAGTTTGAGAGTGGGCCGAGAATAATTTATATTTTTTCTTCAATTAAACAAAGAAAATTTCTTTACACATTTTGTAAATTAAATATTTGAACGATGGTTTCCTGTAGGATAAAAAAAAGCAAAATAAATCATCTCTTGCCAAAAAAATTTGTTTCCTATATTTTGATAATATATTTTCTGTATTTCGCTAATAGATTTTCTATATTTTGATAATAGTTTTTTTGTTAATAGTTAGATAAAGTTTTTATATTGTTTTCGTGCTCCCTCCGAAAAGTAATACTTTTTTTCAATGCCTTAATTAATCGATTTTATCAAATGTATTACTAAAATATAGGAAATATATTATCGAAATACAGAAAATATATTATCAAAACATAGGAAAATTTTTTTTTACCAAGACACAAGTTATCTTTATTTTTTTTCCCCTATAGGAAACCATCATTAAAATATTTAATTTAAAAAAATTGTAAACAATTTTTTTTTCTGTAATTAAAAAAAAAATATTAGTTATTCTCGGCCCACTCTCGAACTATGATGAAAATATTAGTTTTTAGTTGTAGAATTGATGCAAAAAATTTCAGAATTTTAAAACTGGGCGTAATTCATTTTTACTCGAAAGTTATGGAAACAAAATTATTTTATGCGATAAAACAAGTAATCAAAATCTGAAAAAAATAACATATTTTTTTTAGACCAAAATATGCTCAAAAAAAATTCGGCAACTAAATCCGAGGGGGTCAGGCTGATGACTACGTGATTTGACCTGGAATGCCCCATATATACACATATATATATATATATATATATATATATATATATATATTAGACTGATTCAAAAAAAAAATTATTTTTCCTTTCTAGATTCTTGTGCTATTGTTGGGCACTAATAAAATAAAATTTCCCTAAAAAATTGGGCCCGGTCACTCAATTTTTAGAGGTGGCTATCTCGACTTTTTGTTATTTTTTCATGATTTTACTCAATAAATATGATCATGGTATTAGATTATGGCGGAAATAGAATAAATAAAGGAAATCGTCAAACAAAATTTTCAAAAAAAATTTGAATTTTTTTTGAAAATGTTGTCATCAAATTCAATCGATAATAGATGCAGAGTGGTAAAAAAGTCGAAGAAAAATCAATGTTTCAATTTTTAGGAAGATTACCCAATGTTTCGAAACAGAAACCTTGCTGCTTTTATTTTTATTGCATCCCTGGCTATAAAGCGTCACTTTTGCCACTCTCTGCATGCATGAGAATTAGCACTTTTCACGCATGTGTTGCATAAAAAAAAATTTCCAAGCCCGTGCACTAAAAATAAAAAGGGGAAAAAATTTAAAAAAATTTCTTTCACGCTATTTCGTAAAATTTCCTGAGAACCGCAGCTCGTAAAAATGTTTGACCAAAAGATCTGAAAACTAGAATCTTGGAGCTTAAACTGTTTTTTTAAGACCTCGATACGACCATTTTTCACTGAAGTACAGCCTATTGAAAATGACCGAAAAATTTGGAAATTTTTCTTGCTCTCTTTATTTTTGCGAGTGGTGTACTTCTCGTCGGCGCAAAACGGCTGTGAAACATACGATTTCCTTTATTTATTATATTTCCGCTATAATCTAATACCATGATCATATTTGTTGAGTAAAATCATGAAAAAATAACAAAAAGTCGAGATGGCCACCTCTAAAAATTGAGTGACCAGGCCCAGTTTTTTAGGGAAATTGTCTCTTATTAGTGCCTAACAATAGCACAAGAATCCAGAAAGAAAAAAAAGTAATTTTTTTTTTTAATCAGTCTAATATATATACACGTATGCTTAACTCGTTAACAAGATGACCCGCGGCACATCACGCAGGTACAAACAGCTGATAGACGTTTGCCGTGGTCAAAATGATTGAAGCGAAATTCAACAAAAATTTCCTCATTGTAAGGGACAATTTTACCCTCGTAGACGATGTTACAGAGGACCAATTTAGGCTCGAGAAACACGGGTCGAATTCTTTAATTGTTATAAAATTGTAAAATTATTCGCAAAATTTCCCAAATGGAGAATAAAATTAAATTTTCTCTATCAAATAATTCTATAATTAATAATTAAATTGTATTTAAAAAATACCTCAATAATTAAATAATTTAATAAATTTTATATCTAAAGGAAAATCAACTCCTGGACATGATTTCTGTGAAGAATCGATTACGAAAATGAAAGCTTATGATTGATCGAATTTCCCAGGAATCAGTGTCACAGCAGCGAGGATTAGACCTCAAAATCATAAGTACTCTTTCCATCCTGACATACGTGAGAATGACTCGTAAGAGAGTTCTCAACTTCCCAACAAGGAAAACCTCTATATTTATACGATACCAGTGTCGAGATAATTTATAATTGAGACATATTTCGGAAGGTTTCGACATAAATCAAATGTTTCGTGGGTCGAAGATCGCTCGAATATAAACCATAAGCCACCGGACTCACACAAATATTCTTTGGGTGTATCAACGATGGTGATAAATCAAAAAGCCGCGTGGCGGATCGGCTTTTTCTCTCTCTCTCTCTCTCTCTCTCTCTCTCTCTCTCTCTCTCTCTCTCTCTCTCTCTCTCTCTCTCTCTCTCTCTCTGTCCCTTTCCACCGATAGAAATTGAAACAAGTTCCTGGGTGTAAGGTTGTTCGTTCAGAATCCAGCGACACCCATGTGTGACCCGGAATAATAATTTCTCGGAGGTGGTTATCACACTTAAGGAACTGACGAGAGCTTTATTCTGCACATAAAATCTTGGCTAATCCGAATGGAGGAATATATCCCTTCAACATATGGGATGTTCCGCATATTCTGAGATGATTCCTCGCCGCTGAAATTCATAATAGTCGTGCAATTTCCACATTATTCAAAAAATAAATGGGTCATTCCATGTCAAATCGACCAATAGTTGGAATCGACCCCTTTCAATTTCGATGAAATTTGGTCAGAAGTTTTTTCTTTATCATAAGACGAAGTTCTACCAAAAGAAAAAAATTTAAAAATTTTTTGTCGATAGTTATGCAAAATTCACAATTTCACCATTTTTTCATTGTTTCAAGTTTATTCTTGGGGCTGCGAAAAAAAATATACTCTGAAAAAAAATTTGAAAAATGATGATTTTTGAGAATTTTGAATTTTTTAAAATCGTGCAAATCCACGATCAACATTAAATTTTTGGTTCAATTTTTTTTACATAATACCTTGTACTGATCTTAAAAGGTCATGAAATTTTCAGAATGGTGTTTTTTTTAAATATGATCAATTTTTGAAATTTGTTAAAAAAAAATGGTTCGCCTCTGAGTAAAGTTGAGCAATCATTTGTCATTTTGAGCAATAAAAACTTCAATTAGTGACATACGAATGTAAAAATAGAAACATCATTAAATTTGCATTTCTATTTATTCATTTTAATTAGTTTCCTTTGATAGAACTTCGTTTTATGATAAAACAAAAACTTCTGACCAAATTTCATCGAAATTGAAAGGGATCGATTCCAACTATTGGTCGATTTGACATGATCCCAAATTGCGTTTATTCATGAAGATTTTATAAAAAAATTGCCCATTTTGTATACAATTTCTCATATAAACTCATCACTGTTTCATTCTTGTCTGAGGTGAATCTTGGCACGAGGAGTGACACATGTCTTGCATAAATGCTATACACCACTCGCAGGTTCTTCGTTATTTTTTTCCGTTATTTTTTTAATTTTTATTTGTGATATAAAAGCAAACCCCCGCAAAAGAAACAGGACAGAGGGGTGGGAGAAGGACTCAAAAATAGCACCAAGACGAGTGAGAGACGGGTACGTTTGCAGCAGGAAACAGCAAGGTACATTTACATCTCTACCGGATAAAACTCTCCCTCTCAAGCATTTTCCAAAACAAACCACTGCCGGAAAGTAAATCGATACCATTTTTCAACTCTACCGAATTAAATCTCTATCGAATGAATGAAAAAACAACTCTACCGGAAAAGAAGCCTCTGAAAAAAACTGTACCGAAAAAAATGCGGTAAATACTCTACCGCATTATTCATCGAGAAAAAGTCTACCAAATAACACGTTTCTCGAGGAACAATTCATCAAAATAATATCTTGACCAGGAAGCATCCAACCAAAAGAGAGAACTCTCCGAAATAAACAGGAGAGAAGTTTTCCGACCGTAATGTAATAACATCTCTGTCGGAGAAGAAACAACCCTTCGGAATACCGAAAGGTATTCTCGTTGCTCAAAATCTCAAAATAGATTAACCCAAGTACTTTCGTTCCATTCTCTTGAGCGAAGCGGTGGGGAAGTATCGTTCGGTAGAGTTGTTCTCAGAGTTTTCTCTTCCTGGATAAATATTTTGAAAAAATTTTTTGGTAGTTAAAATGTTAGAGATTTGTCCATAGTGTTGCATTTTGGTAAATTTGTTAGATGGTCGAGTCTTAAACGGTACAGACGAAAATGTGTCCGCGGCTAACGCTGGAGAGAAAGTGTCACGAATCTTCAAGCAAATGTAAGGTCGACGTACGATGTGCGAGACTTACACACCAGGGAGAAACAGAGAGGAAGAGATGAAGGGTTCAAGATCGAGATTAAAACGAAAATGTTCTTCCGACAAGTGAGACAACTTTTTTTCGCCAAGTGTCGAGGCGAAAAACATGATTACCTCTACCTGTAACAGGTTGAAATTCCGAAAAAGTCAAATTAGCACTTTTAAAGCACTTTAGTGCGTTTGTTGGTTATGTTTCGTATAATCAATCATTATTTACAAACAGAATTATTCCAATATAAATATTAAGGTATTTCCCATAATTGTTCAATATTTTGTAGGATTTTCAAATAAATTTTTCATTTGATTTTTTTATCGGTTTTTTTTCATGCGATTCATTTTCATTCTAGAAGAAGGAATGCAAAGTCTAAAAGGAAATTCTTTTGGAACGACTCTTGAGCTTCTCGTGAAACTCGATTTTCCGTATTGAGCAAGCGAGGAACGAAAGGATTTGGAAAAAAATAAATAAAAACAACGATTCGATCCCACGCACCGCACCCGACGTCGACCCCCACGAAGAAAATGATTGCCAGCAACCGCGCGAGTATGTGTAAGCGAGAATTTTTTTTTTGTTTCGATAAGCCAAAGCATCATCGGTTCACGTCCGAATCGACGTGTAAGCGGCCCCTGAGAAAGAAACGGTTCGACGACTCTTCTTGTTAACATTCGGACGTCTCTCGCGTCGAACTCTCTCGCCGAGGTTTGAGGCACCCGCTGAGGGACTCCCCGGAATTACCGCTCGGAGCACAATTCTCTTCCTCTCAGAGAGAAAACGAGAGAGAGTAAAATTCCAAAACGTGATGGTTACCGCAACTTGTCGTTGTACACATGGATATCATATTTCACAATACTGTGAAAAGAGACAGCTCCTCCAATTGTTCCGCAACTCAAGAAACAAGGGTTTTTATACTTTAATTTTTTGTCCATCGAGGTTATATTTATGTGACAACTTTAATATCATTTTTTTCACTTATAAGTCTACTGAAATAAGTTTACCTAAAATAACTCTCCGGAAAGTACTTTACGGAACAACCCGTGCAGAAATTGTGGTAAGAATCCAGCTGGATTCCCGTATTTCATCCTAGTCACGGATCAGGATCCTTGTGGAGATCAGACCAGATTCCATGACCGGAATGAAACGTTTGTAAAAATACTTACGAAAATGTTGGTTTTGACGATTTAAATTAAATTAATTGTTCACTGTGTTTTCAGCGTTACAATGCAAATTTAACTAGCTTTGATTTAATTTTTTTAGTATTCTTCCAAAACTTGTAGTTTTTGAGATATTTCATTGAGTAGACATCATGAGCCCATGGGACAAGTTGTAACAAAAAACAGGGGCATGTTGTAACATGTTACAACTTCGGGAAACACATGTTACAACTTCGCTACAACAATCAGGAACCAGATTTGAAGGGTCGAGGGTCAGAGCCAGGTTGAATTGGTATGGAATGCCCCATATATATAAAAAAGAAGAAATATGAAGTTACCTTCATCTGAATTGCCTAAACTGCAACTTAGATGAAGGCTGCTTAAGGGGAGAATACTAATTGAAAAACGAAAAATCTAGCTGTTTCTGAGGATTTTTTTTTTTTAATAAGCAGCCTTGTCTAATTAATTAGTCGGAAGGACTAATGTATGACGCTGGCATCGCTAATTAAGCGGTAAGTTGACAAAATCATTACGTTTCCTCCTATTGATTTTTAAACGCGTTTAACTAAAAATTCATTTTTCAAAACTGTTTGCACGATTTCTAAAAACGTTTTCAACCGATCTTTATGAAATTTGGCACACGTTTTTCTTATAGTATCAGTTTGTCGGTGAATCTAAATAACGTTTGAATTCAAGTTAAGAAATAGATTTTTCCCGCAAACTATAACAGAAATTTGATAAAATTTCACAACATCGATTTGATTCAGTTGTCATTTGGCGAATCCTCCATAGATTCATTTTTTTTTTTAAGGTTCAGCCATAGTGTATGGATGTTAGCATTAAAAAAATGTTTGATTTATCTTTTTCAGACAATTAGAAAAATAGTCAGGATGCCAACAGTTTGACAACTTCGACGTGTCTTTTCACGAGGACAGGCCTGCAGACCTGCCAATTTCAAATAAAAATAAAATGAACAAATATTTTTATAAACTCGAAATGTTGAGTGAAAAGTCTGCGGACTTGTAAACAAATGAGATAATGCTTCTGATTTAAAAAAAAATCTTCAGAAACCGCTAAATTTTTCGTTTTTCAATTAGTGTTCTCCCCTTAAGGGGACTGTGTCGGTTCATAAATTGCAGCTGCGAAACTGCAAGATCTTGTCGCCAACTCTGCGTAGAAATATGACCGACAGGTTATATTCTTCTACGCTCTCCAAGCTTTCTTTCAGCTCAAAGAAAAACCCTTAAGGGCCACCATCACCCTGATGCGCAGCATTTTGAGCTTTTTCAGTCTGCACGTGATTCAGAAAAGACTGGTCAACGGATCGAGGTCTAACTAGTCTCATTTTGTTCGCAACGAATTGCCATCGGGGATGAGTGCGGCACATTTTTTTTTAAGGCTTTCATTTCGAAGGGACAAATCAGTTTTATAGTTATTCAGTCAATTTTGCTTCTCTGATCAGAATACTCTTTATATATCACACTTCAATTGACCTAAAACAAAAATGTGCTGCGTTCATCCCCGATGGGAATTCGTTGCGAACAAAATGAGACTAGTGAAACCTTGATCCATTGACCGGTCTTTTCTGAATCACGCGCAGACTGAAAAAACTCAAAATTCTGCGCATCAGGGTGATGGTGGCCCTTAAGAGTTTTTCTTTGAGCTGAAAAAAAGCTTGGAGAGCGTAGAAGAATATAACCTGTCGGTTATATTTCTACGTAGGGTTGGCGACAAGATCTTGAAGTTTCGCAGCTGCAATTAATTCTCAACCGACTCAGTCCCCTTAAGCTAAGAGACAAGTCAAAAGTGCCATGGTCATTTTTTTAAGTAAAATGTTGTGATAAAAAAAAATATTTATGATGTTTGTAATAAGTGTCATGGTTATTATTTATCGTCAAAGATTATGATCATCATAAGAATAAACCACGTTATGGATAATTCATGGATAATACAAGACTGATAACCAATAAAAACGTGTTCTTTCTTATGAATGTTGCCAGTCTTTTCACTGTTACTACTTGCCCCGAGCCTGTTACAACTATACCCAAACATGGGGTAAGTTGTAACAACTCCCATTTTTTCCAAAAGTGTCTGGTGTAAAAGATGGGAAAAGATTTTTAATTTTTTTTTAATTGGAATTAGAGCTCAAATATATACTTTACGTAACCTCTTACTTACAACCACAAAAGTATACATATTGTAAACAATACAGGCCTGTTCCCGAAAACTGTTACAACAAGCCCCCCCCCCCCCTAGAGATGTTGGTCGACAGAGTTGCTCACGAGTATTTTCTCTCCTTTGTGGTAGGTTTGTTATTCGGTAGAGTTATTTTCTGTGTCTTGTTCTCTTGGAGATGGATTTTATTTATATTACTCAGAGATATTATTCAAGGGCATTATGCGAGGGTAAAGATTCATCGATAGGGTTGCATTTTGCAGGACTCATCGGACGGTGAAGTTGTGACCGGTAGAGATGTAAATGTGCAATTAAAACGTTTCAATGTTCGAATAATCGACTCCAGTTCTGATTTCCACGCTTAAGGACAACCTTTTTTCCGAACCAAGACAATATTGACATGGGGATTTAAAGTTGCAGTGAAAAAAAAAGATAGGGAAAGCGTATGGAGGAAGGGTTGGGGGGCGATACGAGTTTATCCTCATTGACGCATTGCCCACTCCGTTTCTTATCAAATGTTGAGCCTCGGGGACTTGTATTATTTAATTAATGAATTCCCAATCGCTTCGTCGACTCCTGGCGAGAATAAAGAAAGAGAAAGAGAGAAAGAAGACAGGTCGGATGTTTGCAAGAGCGTTATTGCACCTCAAACATAAGAAGAGGGTGTACGAAGGGGTTGGAGGAGCCGAGTTTCGATATCGTCGAGGAGATTACTTTTCACGCGTTTCACCGATATTACATTATTACTCGTACACTGACTATAAGGCACAATAAATGACTGTGTATATAAACGAACAGTGTGTAAATGCATATCACAAGGGGGGTGCCTGATGTGTTCACGCGTCCAAGAGTCCGGACCACTTAGCAGAAGCTTTATCTTCGACCAGTCAGACCGGAAATCGCTTCGCGTGTTCATACCGATCCGGAGGCGAAAAGTAAATAAACGAAAGTACGAAAAGGACGCGATAGAAAGAGAGAAGGCGATGGTATAGGCAGAAAGATTGCGAGGTGCAAGGACCTGTTTTTTTTTTTTTTTCGATCCGGTATTAAAACGTTGTTTCGATCGTAATAAGAGTTCGATTCTTATCGCCGCGAAGCCCGCGAAGAGCCTCTCAACTTTATAGGAACATCGGCTACTGTTGCTTCTGCTGATTCTCGCGCGAATCACAGTCTTAAGAATTCTCTCCAGCTTCTCGTTCTCTCACTCACGTGCATACAAGTGAAAATTATTTTTATTGACTTAAATCAATTATCTCGAGCAATAAAGTGTTTACTGGGTATGCAGGATACTTGCTTGTATCGTTACATATATATTTGATGCAGTATTTATATATAATGGATCGAATAATTACGATTTCGATTATATTTACCAATTAACGTTTCGTTTTTATCGTTTCATTATTGCCATTGTCGGCAATAATGATTTCTCGGTTTGTCGACGAATTTTTGTAATTATTATATTCTTCTCATTTTTTTTTCTTCTCTTCTATAGTTACATATTCACGTTTTGTAATGAAAAGTTCTTTTTTTGCCTCTTACACACGATCCGTATGCATAATTAAATTGCAGCGATTGAGAAACCATTTTGATTTAACTGAAAATAGTGAATCTGTTGTTTGGATCATGGGCCAACTTTTTTTAAGATTTTTCATACAGTTTGTTAGAAGTGTTCTAAATTTCCGATTGTTCGAAAAAAAAATAACGTGAGCGGTATTTAACAATATCTCATACGTTTTTGCACAATTAATTTGTTGAGTAGAGATTTTTTACTATCGAATTTAAAAATGTTGAGTTTCTTAAATGACGCTGTAATTGTTGAGCCAGATTATTCAAAAGTATTTTTTTTTAATTTCTCTTCTACAAAACAAAAGTTAGAAAAAAACGTTACGGAATAAATTCCACAAAAATCCAATGTGTCGATAGAAAAAAGACATTTTTTGGCCATTAAAAAATTGCGCAGAATCTCATTAAGAGAATTCTGGTCCAGAATTTCGAAAAAATCAATTTTCTTAAAATTTAAACCTTCAAGAATATGTCCTCGAAAGAAAATTTTTAAATTACAATTATTTACGTTTTTCTCAAAATTTCTCAACATGGCGGACATGATATTTGATGTTCTACTTAACCGATTTAGTTCAAATTTTTTACCAATTTCAATGTATAACTCTCTATCGCCCCTACCACTTTTGTATCAGAATTATTTTTGTTACTATTATAAAAAAATTGAAAACTATGAAAACCTACCGGCAAATTGAAATTTGCACATTGCTTTCTCATCTTTATCCATAGTTCACATAGCTTCCTTTAACACACGGTATGGCGATCGAATTTGGCTTCCTCATAAAGGAAGCTTTGTTAACTATTGAAAAATATTAGTAATCAATGTGCACATTCGATCAATTTTCGCCAAATTTGATCGCGAACAAAGCTTGATAGCTATACAAGTATTGTACAAAGTTTCTGTGAAATATATTGAAAATGGTGTAAGTTAGAGTGCTTGTGCTATTTTTCAAAAAATTCAAAATTTCATAAAATTTTAATCCCTCGATGGATTTTTTCTAAATTTAATAGCGAACAACCTTGATAGCTATACAAGTTCTGTACAAAGTTTCAGTGAAATATATTGAAAATTGTGCAAGTTAGAGCGCTTGCGCTATTTTTCAAAAAAATCAAAAATTCATAAAATTTTAATCCCTCGATAGATTTTTGCCAAATTTAATAGTGAACAACCTTCACAGCTATATTACCTCTGTGCAAAGTTTCAGTACAATATCTTAGAAATTGCGCACGTTAGAGCGCTTAGGCGATTTTTCAAAAAATTCAAAATTTCATAAAATTTTAATCCCTCGATGGATTTTTGCCCAATTCAATACCGAACAACCTTAATAGCTACACTAATTCTGTACAAAGTTTTAGTGCAATATCTTGAAAATTGCAGAGGCTAGAGCGTTCACGCCATTCTGGCAAAAACGAAAAAAGTCGATAAAATCTGAACACCCGTTATAATTAAAAAAAAAATTTCATAACGAAGAACAATTCGTGCTCGACAAGTGTGCCAAATTTTAGCTTGATATCTCGAAGCGTTTTCGAGTTATTAATCATTTACATCTGAAACTCAGGATACATACATACGCACACACACACACATCCATCCGGACATTTTTTCTAAATATTATTTCTCGATGTTTTAGGACATTTTGAACATATTGGCATAAAAATCGCGAAGAAATTTTTTTCACGAAAACAAAGCTTCCTTTATGAGGAAGCAAAAAGATTTGAAAAACGTCTTTTTTTGTTCAGATAGCCACCATTTTGCAAATTTTTTTTTTGTTTTTTCTGAGGTAGGGGCTATAAAGACATTCTTACTGATTAAGAATTTTTTTTAATTTTCGTATCAGATGACTAGAAAAGTTGCATCGTGTCAGCTAGCACACCTTTTTTTAAGCTCCAACTTTACCAGCCTATAACTTATTTTATTGCACTCCGTGCGTAAAGTGCCCATTTCACGCACACTTCGTGTGCGTAAAATGGCACTCTCCGCACTCGTGCAATAAAATTTTGTACGAAACTCGCGCGAGAAACATTTTTCTGACTCGTATCGTAATGTACTATTATTGCACTCCGTGCGTAAAATGGCACTCTCCGCACTCGTGCAATAAAATTTTGTACGAAACTCGTGCGAGAAACATTTTTCTGACTCGTGTGGTTGCAGCATTCGCATTCGGCTCATGCTGCAAACTCACACTCGTCAGAAAAAGTTTCAACGCACTCGTATCGTAATGTACTATTATTTTTGTTTTTTTTTCTCAAACATTTTTTGGTTTATTGTCAAAATGTTATTAAATATTTTGTAAAAAAATGGTAAACATATATATATATATATGATTTTTTTATTGATCTTGAAAAAAAGCTGAAAATGTCTATGTCTCTAGATCCGAATACCGCCTTAAGCCCTTGTAGTTTCTAAAAAATTTCAGGTTCACCTACAATATCGTCCGAACGTATACAATATTGTGCGAAAGATACGAGCTGAAAAATCACGTATCTGTGAGAAATTTCTACTCCATCTTGCTTTGCGCTGCATTATAATCGTGGGTTCGGCTCTGCGGACACGTCAACATGTAAACATATCGTGCGTATTTAAAAATTCCGCGGTATATCTCGAGGTGGGCTGACCTTGCGTGTGACGACCGTTAATTATATGCGCTATCATTAGCATTTAAATCACTTTTTAATTAAAAATGGCGCTTACGAGGCGTTCGGCCATATTGCGCTATGGAATCACGTTCGACGTGTCCGTCTCACTGATCGGGGAGAAGTTTGAGAGTTGCACAGGTGAATGAAGAGAGACGCTGCATGTATATATTAGGGTGGTCCTTATTTAGAGCTCGGACGAATTTTTGATCGGATGCCCTCCACATCAACTCCAAATAATTCAAAAACAATACCCTATTTTTTCAGATTTTTATCTAGACTCTAATCTCTCCCGAAAGGAGGGTAGATTTCCCCATTTGAAATACAAGTGTTTTGGGCATATTCTCAGGAAATATTTTATTCCAAGTGTAACAATTTTTTTTTTCAATCTAACTGCAAGATTTTAGTGTTCATTGGTGCTACTTTTTGAGAAAAAATTCACATTATGACACGGGTCAATGTAGACGAATTGCAGTTCGTCTAGATTGACCCGTAAAAGAATTTTAGACGAATTGCAATTCGTGTAGATTGAGCTCGATGATAATGTGAATTTTTTCGCAAATATAGTAGCACCAATAAACACTAAAATCTTGCTGCTACAAATTTTTTTTTTAATTATCACACTCAGAATAAAATATATCCCGAGAATATGGCCGAAACGCGTGTATTTAAAATAGGGGAATCTGTCCTCTTTTCGGAAGGAGCTGGAGTCTAGATAAGAATCTGAAAAAATTAGGGTATTGTTTTTGAATTATTTAGAGTCGATTTGGGGGGCGTCTGTTAAAAAATTCGTCCCAGTCCTAAATAAGGATCACCCTAATGTGTATATAGACACATGTACGATCGTGAGAGATCGTCGATGTGAGGAATTAATGTGTTTGATGTGAGAAAGCGAGATGACTGAGTCTATATATGTAATATTTACATATACAGGTATACATTATAAATGTGGAGATATGTTTGAGCGGGAGTAACAGGTAGTCGTAGCCAAAGACTTCCACCAACTATTTATGGCCCACATGGACAACTAAGTACCGTGGGAGAGTGAAGATCCCGCAATGAATCGTCGACCATCACAAACTCTAAGAAAATAAAGCTCGAAATATAATTTTACTGATAGTATCTCGATAATTAATATTTTTATAAGAAATTTTTGATAAATAATAATGATTGAGAAAATGTTTTTATCGAGGAATTTATTGAAAAAAGCTATAGCCAACGAGTTTGAATGAACCCAAACACGGTTTCAGTGTTTTGGCAAATATATTACAAAAATATTGATTTAGTTACTCTTCGGGACTTCAAAACAGACTTCTCACAGTCGAGACGAATCCATCAGCGTATCCTGGCTCGTGAGATCCGTGATTTTTTGACAACGATTCATTAATTTTATAAAATTTAGTAGTTTGATTTTATTTATTAGGTAATCTCGCGTTTTGGATTATGTAAAATTATTATAATTCGAAAATGATCTTGTGAAATAACTGGAAAGTTTTGGCCTGAGAGAAAGCCGAAGTGTTTAAATGAAAAATAATTAAAACTTGATTTTTCAACTTAATTTTCACGAGAAATATAAAAATAATTTTTAAAAGAAAATAATTATTGAATTATTATTTTTAACACAATAAGGAATAATGAGAAATAAAAATTCAATTTTGATCATAATTAATTATTCGGAGAAAGTGATAATTTTTATAATTTTTATGTCCACACATTAATTATTCACAATCAATTTGTCGTTAAATAAGTTTGTTTTCTTTATCGCTTTTTTATACGAAAATGGGGATTCCCCGCTGGTTCGAAGAGCTCGTACGTCATATGGCAAAAGCGGCACGCTCTTGGTCCGTGTAACAGGAATATATGACGATAACGAGTCCGGTAGTATCTCGTAGTAGAGGAGGTTTCTCCGGATATTTCCACAGCCAGGTAAATAACTGGCAATAAAAAAAGGGTCCATAGCACAGAATTCCAAAATCATCTGGGATCATGTCTAGCGGTCTCATGATGTATAATGACGAGTCCATTGATGACGATTTATGATTTTTTTTTATCGCAATCGCTTTATGGAGGCTTGTAAGACGCTCGAACCTCATAGAGCAAGATTTGTAAAAACTAAATTTGAAAAAAAGAATTTGAGAAAAAAATTCAGTTCCATTTCAATGAGATTTCAATTTTTAGAATTGAATACTACCAAATACATGAAATTTCAACAGCAACAAGCCAAAAAATGTATGGATAACTAATTTGGATTTCTTATTGATATATCAAATATATATTAAATATAATATATAATATAAATATAATAATAATATAAATGGGTCTCTCCAAGTCAAATCGGCCAATAGTTAGAATCGACTGCTTTCAATTTTGATGAAATTTGGTCAGAAGTTTTCTTTCATCATAAAACAAAATTCTACCAAAGGAACAAAATTAAAAAATTTTCAAGGTTATTTTTGAAATATCTTGAAAACTATTATACTAACGAAAAAATCGTTTTTGGTTCGTCATAAAAAGTGTACTTGGGGCTACGAAAAAAAAAATTCCGAATTTTTTTTTTCAGAAAATAATGAATTTAGAGTTTTCAATTTTTTTAAATCGTGAAAATCCACAATCGACATTACATTTTTTGTTCCATTTTTTTAATACAATAATCTCATGCCAATCTTAAAAGAACCTGAAATTTTAAGAGAGGTGTTTTTTAAAAAAAATATAAATTTTAGTATTTTGGTAAAAACAATTTTTTTTTACCTCTAAGTTAACCCGTAGTAAAAAACTCCATTGAATCGCCAATGGCAACCAATGGTCCTCATACGACTCCATTGGACAATGAATGGGGACCCATTGAGATTTCCGCATTTGTCAATGGCGCACAGGGCTGACCATTGATCAGTGAATGGGTATCCATTGAACATCAAATGCGGATGAATCGAAAGATCATCATTACTCAATGATGCTCATTGGAAAGCCAATGCGGATGAATCGAATGATCATCATTACTCAATGATGCTCATTGGAAAGCCAATGCGGATGTATCGAGCGATCAGCATTGCCCAATGGTGTCCATGGGAAGGTAAATGCTGATGAACGAAATGATCCGCTTTACCCAATGATGTCCATTGGAAAGTCAATGCGGATGAACTGAAAGATCAGCATTTCCCACAGATGTTCATTGGAACCCAAATGCGGCTAACGATGAAATGATCAGCATTTACCAAGGATACCCATTGAATAATAAGTAACTACGAATTATACAATGATCAACATTTATCAATAATGTCACTTCATTGACGACTGATCGAATGATGAGCAGCATTCGTTAACGATGTTGCAATCCATATTCGAGGTTCAATGCAGAACAATTGAACCCATCGATCGATGAGAATTTTTCCGAATGCGATATTTCTCAAACGGCGGTGAATTAATAAAATTAAGTAAGAGTAGATGTCGCTGATTCTCATATATGAACCAAATATTTTCTTCAATTGTAATAAATGCTGATGATTATATCGATGGCCAATCAGTTTAAAATATAATATAATAGTTTAAAATAAAATATAATATAATATATTTAAAAAATATATTTTATACACTGCTCATCAAGTGCGCGTACGTTTGGGATAAATGATTTTTAAAACCGTTTATTTTTAACATATACACATAATTTTATCAGTCCCTCTCAACTCAATTTGTGAGAGGAGAAACGTATATACTTTCATTATCAATCGTCATCTGAATACACTTACAATCTATTTTCTCAATTCTGAGCTTCAATAATTTCTATTAAATGTAATATATATATATATATATACATATATATATGTATGATTGCTATATGATTGCTATATATGATATATGATATAATTATTGGTCGTTATGCTAATATTAGCATTATGATTAACCTTACTTACTGATAACTTACTTGATTATTTAATGCGTAATTCCATGTATATATAGCAATCATATGAAAGAATCTCCATTGATGATCCCATTTATTCCCCATTGCCCATAAAAACCAATAGAGGTGAATATGGCGAATTCACTAGGGAGATTGTCTCCATTGAATCCCCATGGGATAATCCCCATTCCGTTTCAAATGGGGAATTTAATGGCAAAAATGTCCTTAGAAAATTCGGCATTCATATCCATTGGTTTTGTGGGCAATGGGAAATGAGTGGCGAACAGCAATGGAGATTCTTTCGTATAGTAAAAACTCTATTCATCGCCATTGAAAAATCCCCATTCATTCCCCATTGCCAAAATAACCAATGGGGATGAATGCTGAATTGCCTAAGGGAATTGTCTCCATTGAATCCCCATTAGATAATCCCCATTCCGTTTTAAATGGGGAATTCAATGGCGAAAATCCCCTTAGGCAATTCGGCATTCATCTCCATTGGTTATTTTGGCAATGGGGAATGAATGGGGATTTTTCAATGGCGACGAATGGAGTTTTTTACTACGGGTAAGTAAGGTTGAGCAATCATGTAATTTTTACCGCTTGAAATTACAAAATTACATGATTGCTCAACTTTATTCAACTTAAGATGAAAAAAAAATGTTTCATCAAAATTCAAAAATTCTTCAAATTTATCATTTGTCAAAACTTTTTTTCGGAATAAATTTTTTTTTGTAGCCCCAAGTATACTCTTTAAAAGACGAACGTAAAACGATTTTTTCGTAACTGTAATAGTTTTTGAGATATTTAAGGAATAAACTTGAAAAATTAAAAAAATGGTGAATTTTT
>OX333071.1:58076063-58187827 GCA_946863875.1 Alloplasta piceator
AAAGACGACAAAAAAACATTTTATATCACTCAGTACAATAATGGACGCTTTTACGTCCGCAAGCGGACGTAAAAATGTCCATATTGCACCTCGTGATATAAAATATCGTACATCAGTCGGTGTAAAAACATTTTCTGACGAGTGTGAGTTTGCAGGACGAGCTGAAGGCTCGACCTGCAAACTCTGTTTTTACGTCCTCGTGATGTAATGTACTATTAAGTCGTGAAACCGGAATACGAAATAAGTTCACCCCTTAAGGATGCTTTGCCCCTACCGTCCTAGCCAAAAATTCGTATCCTTCCTGATACAATAAAAATCAAATAAAAAATCATTAACAACAATTGTCAATAATAATATTGCCCAAAAGTTATTATCAAATTGCTTAAACAAATAATTATTTAACAATTTTTTGGTAAGTCCTTTTTTTTCCTAACCCTTCGTCTGTAAACCTGGGTCATTATTTTGTCCTATCCGAAATTGTTTCTGCCGATTACTTTTGAACGAGCGAGCGGTGGGGACCGCTACCCCCACCTAAGAAAACTTACATGAGAGAGGGACTTGACACCAAAAATGCAAGACCCCAACTGCCATTGAACCGTCACAGCGAGCGGACAAAATTCGGGGTGGACATAAATGACCCACGTTTACAGACGACCTTTGCCAAAAATCGCAGGTAAGCGAAAATATTTTTTTATTTTAACGTGATTTTTTGGCGTAATGAAGCTACAGAATGAGATTTTTGTTTCTAAATTACGTATATCTTTCTTGGTGTTAGTACAAAATGGAACATATAGTCATCTGAGCGGGTAGTACGTAAAAGCCGGATAGTTGCCCTGGGGGGGATAGTTGCCCTGGTTTTTAATATACTATGTTAGAGATGTCCCTAGCGTTAGCGCTTTTCTATAATTATTAATATACCCTCACATGCCTCAGTGCCCAAAAGACATCGGACAGGGCTCACAAGTTTCGTTTGTGTGACCGAAAATCTTCCGCGGTGAGACTTCGACGAATTTTTATTGAATAAATTTTATGGTTGAGGATTCAGTCAACTATTTGTTTCCGCGCATGCATTAGACTTTCAACTACACGGTGTGATACACGGTATATTGTTAAATAACTTTTTTTTTTTTAATAAAAAGGGTAAGTATCCGTATCGAAAAGGATGGTCGCCCCAAATTCTTTTCCGGTTAGTTGCCCTAACGGCAATATGACAAAAACCCAGGGGTAGTCCTTGCTAGACCGAAGTTAGTTTAGCACTAGCGTTTAAAGAACTAGATAAGAAAGAAAAACTGTTGATTAAAGGCATTTAAAAAAATAATGAAATTATTAATTATAAAATAATAAAATTGATAATAAAATATCTAAATAAAAAAATAAAATTAAAAAAACATAATGAAATAAAATAATCTGTAACTTAATCTTAATTATAAACTCCTTCGAAGTATTTTCGACGTGAGGCGACTATCCGCCACGTTGGGCAACTATCCCTCTTTGAAGAGGTCAAATGAAACGGGATTTACTCAAAAACAATATAAATTGGGTTTACAAAAATAGTGCACATTGAAAGATTAAGGACCAATGTTTTAATATACACGAAGCATATTGTCAGTAGATACTTAGTTTTTAAGTAATAGAGCTTTTTCCTTAAGTGTTCGAACTATCCGGCTCTTACCCTACGGGAATAATTATTTCATTTAAGAACGTACAATTTTCTTTATAACAGTAGAATTAACAATAATAAGTTGAAAATAATACAGTTCATAAGAAAAAAAATGTTTTTCGATAATAAAATGCGTTCATATCAATACATGACTTATTCCCATTTTACATACCGAACTCAAGCATTTAATATTACACGAATAAAATCTAAAAAATTTTTCGTGAAAGGTGCATGATTCAGCTTCAGTTTGCCGTAAAGTACATTAAGATATCTCAATTTTTCGAAAATTTATAATTTTTCGAGCTAACTACTGTTACGGAGTTTCTCCATTTTGTTAATAAAAAATATACGTAAAAATAAACTTTTCACAAATTTTATAGTTGGCATATCAAGTGGGAGGTTTCGAACAGTAGTTCAAATTTTATCACATTTTTCCGAGTTCATTAACCCTACAAAAAAAACGGCCGGACGCGAACGACCCAGGCTTACAGACAGCGGGCGCCAAAAAAAAAAACGTTTACAGGCGAGAGCAAATCAAATGCGATAATTTTTCTGAACACATATGAATTTTTTCAGAATTATCTCATTATTTTGAAACTAGGCAAAAAATACATAAATATGGCCATTCTAAAAATGTTAAAACGGTAATTTCAAAATGGAGGGGAAATTCTGAAAAAATTCATATGCGTTCAGAAAAATTAACGCATTCGATTTGTTTAAAAAAAAAAAGAACTTACCGAAAAGTTGTTGAATTATTATTTGTTTAAACTATTTATTCATAACTTTTGGGCAATATTATTATTGATAATTGTTGTTTGTGGCATACCAAACGTTGCTAAATTTCTTCAGATTTTTGTTGTATCACGAAGTACGGAAATTTCAATCAAATAAAATTTTTGGCTGGGACGGTGGGGGCAAAGCATCCTCAACTATGAAGTCCTGCGGTATTTGGGGCCAAAATATATGCATTTTTATGACGATATAACAAAATTAAAAAAAAAAATCGTTATTTATGTGTAATTTAATGATTGTTCGGGAGACTTTGAAGACACAGATCATGATTTCTCCGTACGGGATGACAGAAATGAACGATTTTGTGCGAGCCGAATGAAATATATCGCGGCTTAAAAAATCGACCAACAAAAGACGACATAATTTATTAATGTCGTATATTACACACTTATTATAGAGATCTATAAAAATTTCTACAATCGTAAAAAAAAAATGTTCATGCTGTCGTTTCGGTGGTTTGTGAAAAAGATTTTTTAAATTGAATTTTGCGGCTGAAAATTTCGTAACGAGGGATTTAAGCGCGATCGTAATAGGTGCGCTAATGCTTCGCGTTAAATATATAATGAGATAGAGACAACGACGCGTCGTAAATTCATCATTTCCGTAATGGTCGTGATTCAAAAAGAATTTTTTCCGTCGTTCCATAAAGTAAATTTACGCCTCTGCCAGCTACAACTCCGCTATCGAACAAGACTACCAAAATAAAATCTATCGACGAAAACTAACATTTTCAGACCCTTCCAAATAATAACTCTGCCGAATAGAAAAATCGTTTAAATTCGAAAATTGTTTTCTCATCTTGTTTATGCATTTGTTTAGCTCCTTTTTGATAAATAGCTTTCTCAACATTTGACTTTTTCATGAAGAAACCTCTACAAATGGTACCATCTGGATGTTTCCCGATAAAAACGAAATTCAGGACATTTGTTTATTGCACTCCGTGCGCAAAGTGCCAGTTTGATAAATAGCTTTCTCAACATTTGACTTTTTCATGAAGAAACCTCTACAAATGGTACCATCTGGATGTTTCCCGATAAAAACGAAATTCAGGACATTTGTTTATTGCGCACTCGTACAATAAAATTTCGTACGATACTAATGCGAGAAACTTTTTCTCAACTCGTGTTATTGCAACATTCGCCTTCGGCTCATGCTGCAAACTCACACTCGTCAGAAAAAGTTTCATCGCACTCGTATCGTAATATACTATTTCTGTGTCATTCTGTAACCCTTTTTTTCGAAGCCTACCCGAGAAGATTTTTTGGTACGGACGAAATTCCGCCCTTGACTTGTCCACTTGATTGAAATTGGTCCTGATCATGCCTATAGCTCGATTGAAATTTCCGATACAATAAAAATGCACCGAGAAAAAAGTTTGGTAAAGTGAAAAAAATTTGGCTTGAATTAACTACACCCGGCGGTTACGGTTGGTGAACGAAATGTGTAATTCAGTTAACTCAAAACGTGTATCAAAATGGAAACAAAAATTGTATTCCCATAAATACATAAATCCTTAACCCACCAGAGTGGAGAATCCGTTCAATTAAAAATTACATTGTTTTGATTCTATATCTGGTATAATGCACTCAATATGCGATTGCATAACCAAATGGTTTAGCTGAATGAACAGTTTATATTTTCTGTGCAATTCAGATGTTGTTCACCGGCAAAAAAAAATGCATTCGATGTAAAGCTAGAAAATTTCAATTGAATTAACAAAACATTTGATGATATGCAATATTCGTTTAAGCTACATGGGCTTGCTTAACTAATTAATCGTAAGATTAAACAGTTGAGTGAAAATTTAACTTATTTATCCTTGCGCCCATAAAGAGCACGAGTGCCACCAAAGTGCAATGGTGATGTCATTCGAATATGTAGTCTTCAGTTCATAGAACTGCGCGACCACAGAGCGCGGGTAATGTTCCATCGATTAGAAGTTAATCGAGGACTCCGATCCTGGTAATACACTGGTACTTATCGGTGCTCGGTGGCTGTCTCGCTGGTGCGAGAGCGCGCGCCGATAGTCGCCACCTTACGGATCTCGGGCGAAGTGCCGAAATCATGGTAGTTACTATACGTACTATCGACTAAGTGTGCTTTGGCCGCATTGAAACATTTAGTCAAATTTATCAAACAATTTGATCGACTTGAAAGCATTTACTATTCTTTTTAACTGAATGAATAGCTCAAATTAAAACTAGATTTTGTTGATGAGACGAAACATACAGTTAAAACAATTTTCTTTAATTCCAGTAAATGACTAAATATTCGATTGAATGAGAAAACAAGTTGTTGAATCAATCTCGTTTGATATCATTTTGATTCAATGTTGTAATTGCGGTGAATGCAGTGCACATTCGAAACAATGACACCAGTTTTATTATTTCAACAACGGGGTAATCAAATCGAATATGTGACGATTGGTTCAAACGAATTTTCCATGATCGCAGCTGGGTAGTTTATATTACTAAACCTTTTTTTCGGTGTGGGAAAAAATTCAGCAACATTTGGCTTGCCACAAACAACACACGGAAAAAAATGATCTGTGAAAACTGCTGAGATTCCCATTAATTTTTACAGTTTTCCCCATCAACAGCGTCTCCTGGAAGGGCAAACAGTGAAATATGCATATTTCTTTAATACAATATATAAATGACACATATGACATAGTACATGCCCATTAGACGAATTTTTACAGTGTGGAACAGTAAAAAGTACACTACGTGAAACTTTACATTTCTGTTGTATCCGATGAACTTTTTACACATTTCACATTGTAAAAATTATCCAGGGCCAGTGAAAAAATTAAAGTGTACATTGTAAAAATTGAAAACAACGTAGTATATTTTGTGGAACGTTTTTTTACTTTTCACAGAAAATACTACAATTCCTAAAATAAATTTCAGTATACTAAAACGTTTCGATATTTGAATAGTAAATTCCAATTCATTCAAACATTGCAATAAACCGTTATTTATCCTCGCCCAGGCTCATAGCTACGAGGGCTTTTATTTAACAATTAATCGTGAGATCAATTAATTAAGCGAATTTGTTTAACCTCACACCCATAAAGAGCACGAACGTCACCGAAATGCAATGGTGATCTGATAAAAAAATGTAGTCCTTAGTCCATAGGACTGCGCGATCAGAGAACGCGGGTAATGTTCCAACAATTGTATGTCAATTGAGGACGCCGGCGTTGGTAATACATAGGACCTTATAAGTGCTCAGTGGCTCTCGCGCTAGCGCGAAAGGGCGCGCCGATCGACGCTACCTGACGGCTCTCGGGCGAACTGCCGAGATCGTGGCAGGCCCCCAGGGCGTCCCGTTACAGTTCCTACACTGTAAAAATGGAAAGTGACGTTGCATATTTTGCGTTGCATGTTTGATTTTTTACTAGGAACACAGCAATTTCTAATTATGTGCTTTAAATATTCTACAGAGACCATTGTAAATTTTACAGTTCAAACACAGTGGATTTTGTCGTTTCTGCTTGTGATTTCTACTTTGTCATTTTTTTGCTGTGAACATTCCATTTTTTACAGTGGAATTTAGCATTTATAATGGTTTGAAAAGTAGAAACTACATTAAATCCATTAATTTATAATGAATTCCAAGTAAAACGCCTGAATTACAGTTCTGAACCGTATATCCTGCTCTGAATTCAGTCATTTTTTAAATATTATACATGAATTTTCACTGATAATTTCTTTCCGTGCAATTATGACCCAAACCGATAGGTTCTGCGTCCGAATCTTGCCAGGACAATCAGATCAGGTAGGATAAGTCACGGTGTAAAACAAGTACACGAGTTACAGTGTGCGGTAGAGGTGTTTTGTGGTAGAACTTTGACGCGGTGAAAATGTCATTCGGTACATCAATTAATGGAGGCTTATCTTCTGGTATATTTAAAATTAAGAGATGTCACTGACCAAATTTCCGAATGATCGAGATATACTGACACAGCTGTATTTTACAACGGCTGTTTGCTCGAGGAGTTTTAAACGATAGTGATGTAAATGTGCCACTTCATTGAGACCATAAAATCCTTGGACAATTTTTCTTTTATTTAATCGAGAACGATCGCTGTAGATACAGATTTCGGTTCGTTTTCCTTCGAGATCAGAGGATTCCGCGTGCAGAGCTACATAATCTTTTTCCTTGTGTATGGCTAAATGAACTAATCGCAAACGACATTCGCCGAGAGTCACTTTTAAACCGGAAATACACGTGAAAAAAAAAGAAAGAAACCCTCAACGAGATCTTATTCTATCGATGAATATAAATGTTACATTGACTAGATCTCTCGTTACCGCTTCTCAAAGCTCAACGTGCGGTTTATAACAAAATTGCTCCGCGAGTTTCATCTCGTCGCGTCTTTATCCGTCGCTATATCGCGCGCGCCGGTAATTGCGCGATCTCGATTTTCCAGTGAAATAAAAGAAACGCCGTTACGACGATTCGTACGTCGTGATCAGGAAAATTACGCATGTATATAGATATATATATATATATATACATATTTTGCTTGGCTTGCGGACCTCGAGAGATGTTGAATGAAGGCATAAAAACGAACGGGGACCTCAAGGATATGTGATTACTATATGTACGGTGTTGAGTTTGCAAAGCTCAGCGTGAAGTCTCGAGACACGATTTTCTCGTTTTCAAGTGCCTTTCAACCTGCTCCGCTTTCGCATCCTCGTATGTTCGCAAAACTATCGTCGAATTCGTTTTTCTTTCATTCGCCTTATCTTACTTTTCACCGGATATCTTTACTGCTTGTATAAATTGTGCATGCTTCTACAATGATTAAAATGATGTCCCTGCAATTCCTTTGCCCGCGCCGATCGCGAAAACTTGGTTTGCAAAATTTCGTTTCCTCGATTGTCCAGCTCGTTTCTCTCTCTCGCACACACGGAAAACAAATGGTTGGTTAGGACAACCAACTGATTATTAGTTGGGTACCGTTTCGGTCACCGTAAACATCTGCTTTGTTACAATAACTACCTAGCATTAGTTCCATCCCCACACAGGAAAATTGATCCCGGGACCATCCCGAGATAGTCCCATTCGTGTCCTGCCAAGATGTCACGTCTTATGAACGTCTATGGGAGGTACCAGTAAGATATTGTTCTACCCGGGATTAATATTGGATGTCTTGAGGATATCCTGTCACAACCGTAATTAGACGATCCCAACGCACTCTCTTATAGATGTCTGTGGGAGGTAGTGGTAGGACATTGATCTACTCGAGATTAATATAGGATGTCTTGAAGATATCCTGTCGCAACCGTATTTAGACGATCCCAGTGCACTCTCTTATAGATGTCTCTGGGAGGTACCGGTGGGACATTTTCGTACCCGAGATTAATATGAGATGTCTTGTCCTGCCGTCACTGTGTGTAGACGATTGTACCGCACTGTCTTGTAGATGTCTGTGGGAGGTAGTAGTAGGACATTGGTCTACTCGCGATTAATATAGGATGTCTTGAGGATATTCTGCTGCAACC
The DNA here is from genome assembly GCA_946863875.1 of Alloplasta piceator. Taxonomy (NCBI): domain Eukaryota; kingdom Metazoa; phylum Arthropoda; class Insecta; order Hymenoptera; family Ichneumonidae; genus Alloplasta; species Alloplasta piceator. The sequence continues at coordinate 58,084,029 of OX333071.1, forward strand.
GTGTTTAGACGATCCCAGCGTACTCTCTTAGAGACGTCTCTGAGACGTACCGGTAGGGTTACATTCGGCCCGAGATTAATATAGGATATCTTGAGGATATCCTGTTACAACCGTAATTGAACGATCCAAACGCACTCTCATAGACGTTTGTGAGAGGTTCTGGTGAGACATTATTCTACCCAAGATTAATATAGGATGTCTTGAGGATATCCTGCCGTCACCGTATCGATATCTCCACTCTGCTGTGTTTGCAGTCCAAGAAACGTCCCAAAGATATCCCGGGATGGCAATGGGATGATCCCATTCCGGTAATCACTGTGGACAATTTCGGACACTTTAGAGCCCACGGGAATCCCATGGGACCATCCCGTTACCATCAGGGGATAATTGGCGCGATGTCCGAAAGACGTACTTGGGACGTATTATTGTTGTGGGGGTCTACTATTCATAGTTTGCTGACGCGACTAGTCACCGCAACTGACTTGATTAGTCAGTCTAACTAATAAAATAGTATTCAAGAAGGTAAAGGATGGACAACGAATTTTGTAGGCAATATCTGCAGATCTGTCAGTACCCCAAAAATCCGCCAGGTGGCTTCCTCTTGCACAAACGAACTTTCCCCTCGACGCTTATAACCTTTCCAAGTTCGTCTATGTTCGATATCCTTATTTTTTAGTATGGATATTTAATACTCAGTGGCAAAACGGAAGATGGTCGAATCTGAATCCTTCCCATCAAAAAGGGTCTTTTTTCTTTCACCTTCTCTTGAAGAAAAGATGAGGCTTCACGAAATTGTAAACTTCATATGTCTAGCAATATTTAAAGATTGACATGTTTAAAAATATTGTGTAGATATAAAAAAAAATTATAATAACCCAGGTGGAGTTTCGGAGTCGAACCGTTGTTGGCGCAACGACGATCGCCTGAGCTAGAACGGCGGACCGACTCCGTTCGCCAACGTCGGTTTGGCATCTCAAAATCGTCAGGATGATAACACCGGCCCTACGTTTCACCCAAACGTCGGGCCGCAACGAATAACCAACGTAATTGCAACGTCGGCCCATTACCCTACGCCTGATACGTTAATTTTATTTCTAATATATATATTTGTTTATAATTTTGATAAAAATAAGTTTTTCATTAATGTTTGATCATTTTTAAACATTACATAAGATCAGGGAATAAAAAAAATTTTTAAAAAAATTGAAAGGCGTCGTCGGCGGGATCGAACCCTCGACCCTCGGTTTTTGAGCGTATCTTTGAATTGAACATGAATTAAATATAAAAAAAAAGATTATTTGAAAATTAATCAATTTTTTTGACTGATTAATTTTCCTTGTATATACGCAGACCGAAGAATACTTACGCACCTCGTCTGGGATTTTAAACCTACCTACCTATCGAGCCTACTGAGGGACCTAACGCTGACACTCTAACCACTACACCATCGACTACTTATAATATTCGGATGTGTATATCATATTTATGAAACATACGCCAGAAAAATGTATACGTACATAAAATATAACTTATAAGGGGTCAGAAACCCTGGAATTAAGTTATAAGAAGTCACATATCTTATGAGGGGTCAGGGGCTTCGAAATTAAGTGATGAGGGGTCACTTAACTTATGAGGGGTCAGAATTCCTAGAATTAAGTTTTGAAATTTTCGTATTTCGTGATACAATAAAAATCTGTAAAAATTCAGCAAAATTCGCCATGCCATAAACAACAATTATCAATAATGATATTGCCCAAAAGTTATTAATAAATTATTATCAAATGATTATTCAACGATTTTCGGGTAAGTTTTTTTTTATTTTTTTCTTCTTAAACAATAAGAAAAGTAATTAATAAATTGTTATTAAAAATTTGTTTATTAATTTGATATTAATATATTGTTTGAGCAAATAATTATTTAACAATGTTTGGGTAAGTTTTTTTCAATTTTTTTTTCTTAAACAATAAGAAAAGTAATTAATAAATTGTTGTTAAAAATTTGTTTATTAATTTGTTATTAATAAATTGTTTAAACAAATGATTATTCAACAATTTTTGGGTAAGTTTGAAAAAAAAAAAATTTCTTGAACAAATCGAACGCGTTAATTTTTCTGAGCACATATGAATTTTGTCAGAATTTTCTCTCTACTTGAGTTGTTATGAGAAACATTCTGAAATACAAATAAAAAATTGCCAATTTTGTATTTGTTTGTGCACACAGGTTGATCTTCAGCTTTAAAAAGTTTTAAAGACACTAGGCCAAAAAATACATAAATACAGCCATTCTAAAAATTTCAAAATGGGAAATTCAAAATAGAGAGAAAATTCTGAAAAAATGTTCAGAAAAAAATGCGTTCAGAAAAATAAACGCATTGGATTTGTTTAAGAAAAAGAAAGCTTACGGAAAAATTGATGAATAATTATTTGGTTGACCAATTTATTAATGACTTTTTGGCAATATTGTAATTGATAATGATTGTTGTTTATGGCATGCCAGATGCTACTGCTAAATTTTGTCAAATTTTTATTGCATCACAAAGTACGGAAATTTCAATCAGATAAAAGTTTGGCTGGGACTGTAGGGGCAAAGCATATCCTTGAATTTTGAGACTATACATAACCTACGAAGAGGCAGGGGTAGCGAAATAAAGTTATGAGGGGTCGTCAGTTAACTTATGAGAGCCCACTTAAGTTATGAGGAGTCAGATATACTAGAATAAAGTTTTGAGAGTTCAAAAAACTTACGAAGGATCAGGAGCTCCGAAATTAAGTTGAGAGAGGTCACTTAAGTTATAAGGGTTCAGGTATCCTGAAGTCAAGTCGGCGGAACGTGCGACTGATGCCATCGCCCGGCGTTGGCTGTACTTTGGGCTGCAAGTGTTGGCCGACTATACTCGAGCGACAATTAACCAGCGTCGGATAAAACGTGGTAGGCAACAACGTCTCAACTACCGAGCCTAACGTCGATGCCACCGATCGAACAAGAGTTGTAACAACTTTGGGTCATAGTCGCGACCCGATCATTGGCTGCCGACTCCTCGCCGCTTGATGGCCAAGCAATTGGTCGTACGTTTCGCCGACGCTGGGTCCCAATCTTTGGCTGCCGTCGAGCTGCCGCAATACAGCCAATCGTCGGCGGTACTCGGAACGTCGGCGACTTCTACATGGGAAACCACGAGCAAAATAATTGATACAACCATTTCACTCATGGTTGGCCGAACCAAAAAATTAGTTGGTCTGCCATTTATAAACCGACCATATAAAACTCTTTGATCCAACCAATTTCTCTTCTAGCGCTCAGAGCACTGAGATAATTAGTTGAGTCAACTAATTTTTTGTTACCACAGCAAAGTCTTATTTCCGTGCAGTATTCGAGATTGTCGAAACTCGAGAAGTTATTTCAACTTTTTCGATGACGAAAAAACGCTGCTTTTTTCTTATTAACTAGTTTGGTTATAAATTTGTGATCGCCAGTCATATGGAAAACACAAAAAGCTCAGAAAAGTAATAGACATTTTTTCGGCGTGAATTGTCAAGGAATTCAGCAAATTTCTTTAATCGTCAAGGAAAAGTATGAACGCACATGAAATTGAAATAATAAAATTAGGTAGTTTTTTATTTAATTTCTTAACACAACCGTTCCAGAAGTTATGTGAATAAAAAAATATGGGTCATAGCATGTCAAATCGACCAATAGTTGGAATCAACCCCTTTCAATTTCGATGAAATTTGTTCAGAAGTTTTTGTTTATCATTAAATTATAATAAAATCATCAAAGGAATAAAATTAAACAATTTTTTTCGAAAGTTATGCAAAATTTAAAGTTTCGTCATTTTTGCCAATTTTTCAAGTTTATTTTTCAAGTATCTCGAAACCTTATAGTTACGAAAAAATCGCTCTGGATTCGTCTTGAAGAGTATGCTTGGGGCTGCGAAAAAAAAATATTTTGAACAAAAATTTTGAAAAATGATTAATTTGGAGAATTTTGAATTTTTAAAAATCGTGAAAATCCATGATCAACATAAAATTTTTGGTTCAATTTTTTTTATATAATACCTGGTACTGACCTTAAGAGATCCTAAAATTTTTAGAATTGCGTTTTTGTTTTTTCAAAAATATGAATATTTGAATTTTAGTAAAAAAGATTTTTTTTACCTCTAAGTTAAGTACAGTTGAGCAATCATGTCATTTGAACTACTCAAAATTACAAAATGACACGATTGCTTACCTTAAAAAAACTTACCTTTAAAAAAATTTTAAAAATTTCATCAAAATTCAAAAATTCATATTTTTGAAAAAACTAAAAACGCAATTCTGAAAATTTCACGATCTGTTAAGATAAGTACAAGGTATTAGACCAAAAAAATGGAGTCCAAAATTTAATGTTGATCGTGGATTTTCACGATTTTTGAAAATGCAAAATTCTCCAAACTCATCATTTTTCAAAAATTTTTTTCGGCATATTTTTTTTGTAGACGAACTCTTTAAGACGAACCCACAACGATTTTCTCGTAACTATTAATAGTTTTCAAGATATCTATCAAACAATCTTGAAAAATTATAAGATTTTGGATTTTGCATAACTTACGAAAAAAAAAAAATTCCCTATGGCAGAACTTCGTTTTTTGATAAAAGAAAACTTCTGACCAAATTTCATCGAAATTTAAAAGGGTCGGTTCCAACTAATGGTCGATTTGACATGGAATGACCCATATACATATTCGAAAATTGTGCAAGCGATAAAATTTAAAAAAAAACCGTATGAAACTTACAATCGGTTTGACCAACTGTATATCTATTGACCGTGAAGAAAGGGTATGTTCCATTCAAGCACCGATTTCTTAACTATTACCAAATCTTTTCTTGTCACAATTAAGAGGCTCAAATGAATGACTAATTAACTTCCAACAAATATTTATTTCACCATATCCAACTTTACTATTTGTTAACAGTTAACAAATCCTGGTAAACAGAAACAAATTGCTTCTCAGGCTATTTGCTTATATGTGCTTCCCAAAAATTCGAAGAAATAACAATTCTTCCGATTTTCCAGAATGCCATTTCCCTAAACTAATTTTTCATACGCGTATAAATTTGATTGGCTTTCGCGGAGTAGCGTTGAAAAGTTGAAACGTTGCCGATCGCACGTGCCCTTGGGGGTCGTTCGTACCCCTTTTATTACCGGCGAAGTGGAGGCCCGCACTTCACAACCCCGTAATCGCGGAGTATAAGACCCCAGATCACGAAAAAATCGTGCGAGTGTGAGAGAGAAGTGTAAAAAAGCGATCGGAAACGCAACCGGTTTCCTGACCACGAAAAAAAAATCGCACAATTCCCTGAGCGGATGAAGAAGGCACGATGAAAGAAAAAAATGTCTTCGCCCCCGAATTACATCGGTGCAAAACGAAAACAACTTTTTTGCATGTGCAGATGTAGACAGCGGTTTGCGTGATCCGCAGAATTTGTTATGGCGGATTTTGCGGATCAAAAAACGTCGACGACGATGTATAGTCAAATTATTGGATCAGCCGATAATGGGATATCGATCTTCCTTTCATTCCTGATATATTCTTGATGCACGTGATATCCGTCAATTCCAAGACTGAAGGGATAAAACTGCCTGTCGGGTCTCAAAGAAATCGAGTTTGATCGAAGGTGAATCTTTCCGATGCATTCTTTTTTCATAAATACATCATTTGCATTTAAGTAGACTCGCGAAATTTTTTTCGAGGATATCACTGGAACGTTTTGCGGAGAAAAGTCGAAATTTTGATGGGCTTGAAATTTTTTAAGCGATTGAGAAATTTTTGGGAAACGGAAAAAATCAAACGTATCTCGCAAAATTGGATAAAACATTGTTGCGAGAGGTCATTTACTTGTAAAATCATTGAACCACTTTGCAATAAATCCGGAATGATAACATAAGAAATCGCTCGAAATCATTTGAATTTATTGATTTCTACTGCCTTCGAAATCATGAATTTATGAAATCAAAATAAAATCAATCAAATTGTTATGTCTCATTGTTGTGCATAATCTTGATGATCTTGAAATTTTTCTATTCAATCTCTTTTCTAAGTTGTATCTTTGCATAATTTATTTACATCGATGCACGATTATTTTATAACTTATTTACTGGGGAGAATTCTAACAAGAGATGTGATTGAAAAAAAATTAACAATGCCATTTACCAGAAAATCAAGAATTTATTGTGAATTGTGTCATTGTCAAGACTTTAGATCGGCTCTCGGCTCAAGTGTCTTACACCCATCTTGACTTCAATTATCTTCCAGATAAGAAAGCAATATTTCTTTGTGATTTCCAGTATTTTGCAATCGAGATTCGAATCATATCAAGTCTACGAAATCACGAATAACTGTTTATAAATCTTTGAAAATCATATTAGGTTTACAATCACTGAAATCGTACACGAAATCACGTGAAATCCAAAGCCCTCTGAAATCATTTATATATCAAATGGAAGAGTGAATGGGCCCTTCCAATTTTTGTCATTTTATCCTTCTAATTCGCTGATGTATAGGACAGGAGTATCAGTTATTCTATTCTTATACAGATCAAACAGATTCTATTTTTATACAGATCCTATCTGGGGTATATATTTAGCTGTGGCACCATTCCTCAAGCTTCCTCAATAAGGACGTTAATATAGAAAAAGTTATACTTGCTGAAAGAAGATTTGTAGATGCAGGAAAACAATAAGAAAGCACAAAGCTGGGCACCCGTGCGTGAAATTTCTAGGGAAGCCCTGACTTAAGTCGGTACCTCGTCGGGCTTGGACGTGGATGCCCTGTCAGGAATTGCCCTTACACTGCCAGGTTGGGCCCCGACAGGGCAATGCCAAGGTTGCCAGACCCATTTACAATATGGCTGACCTGAGGCAACCCTTTGAGGACCTTGTCGGGCTTAAATGTGGATGCCCCGTCATGAATTGCCATAACACCGCTAGGTTGGGCCGTGACAGGGCAATGCCAAGCTTGCCAGGATTACTTACAATATGGCTGACCTAAGGTAACCCGTTGAGGACCTTGTCGGGCTTCGATCAGGCGACCCATATTTAAAGAAGTCGGTATAATCACAACAAAACCAAATCGGGCCCAAATGGGGCAAAAGTATCGGAACCCTAATTATTTCAAACATGGCACTGACGAGGCAACCCTTTGAGGGCCTAATCGGGCTTCACGGGGAGTTAGTTCCGAGACTCGCTATGAGATGTCGCATACGGCGTGCGCGCTCTCGCATACGGAATATGCAAATAGTATGCTTATATAGCCGATGTGGGAGCAACGATTATATTCGACATCGCAGTCAGGCCTTTTAGGAAGTCATGCCTCGAGGAAAGTCATATCCGCAAGATTTCTACATAGAAATCCTCTGCCTTATACTATTTTTTTGTAAACATTCTCTTGGAGAATTATTAATAATATATTATTATTAACAATAATGTATTATTATTGAAATAATAATATTATTATTATTGAAATAATTTATTTTTACAATCTACACGTATAGCGATACTACGTACGTACTAGGGCCCTGATAGGGCTTGACCATGAGCTTGTCTTGGATTCGACATGGCAGGCGTGAGGTGGTTGTAAAGGCTCTCATTTGGCAACCTTCTAAGGCCCTTGTCGAAAAATCGTGACCGTCCATTCAGGGGCCGTATTGGGCTTCCAGTCAAAGGCCCGATGTAAGTTAGGGAAAACCGATCGGGGCCTAGTCGGGACCTCAATCAAATTCACGCACGGGCAGTACTTAAAGCTCCCGAAACTTGCGACGTACTTAAAGTCCTTAAAAAGTACTTCAAGTACTGTACTTAAATTTTCAAGTACTTGAAAAGTACTTCCAGTATTGGACTTAAAATTTCAAATACTTTTTGTCCATCAAGAACTTTTCCAAGTACAAATATCAAGTACTTTCGAATATGGGTCTTGCTGATGAGTTGCATGTACAAAGCCTTTGAATATATAATTGAAAATAATATTTCGTGACGTATGGCCATACTGTACCTCAACTGTCGCCTACGACACTTTTTTGAAGATGAACACGAAGTTAGAGTAATTATAATAATCCATACATTATATTTTTTATTTCTACTTTTTCAAACCTGTATCAAACTAAATCGTAATTACAATCGCCAATGCTATTTTTGAATTATTTTTCATTCTTTCTTTAAATGCTTATGTTCTAATCTGCCTAACAATAAGCCTAATCTCAGTGTATTGCACAAGGTGAAAATGTGTTTTGATACAAAAAGTACCCGAATAAAAATCAAATGAGACGAAGATATCAAATTCAATGACTAGAACTTACGATGTATACTTGAAACATCAAAAGTACTTGATACTTGGTACTCGATCCTTTCAAGTACTTACGCTTCAAGTACTGTAAATTTTAAGTACTTCAATTAATAACTATACACAGTACTTCAAGTACTGCCGGTACTCAATACTTCAAGTACTTACGGTACTTCGTATTTTGTACTTGAAGTACTTTCGGGTACTTTGCCCAGCTCTGAGAAAGCAGATTCGAATAATTTGAAATTGTGATTACCATAAAAGGTAAGGTTCGTATGGGGTGTATATTTGGTGGTGACATCAAATTCCTCAAGTTTCTTCAATAAGGTCGCCAATATAGAGAAAGCTCCTTGCTCATGAAAGAAGATTCGCAAAAGCGGAAAAACAATAACAAAACAGTTTGTTCTCAAATATGTCATCCTCTAAAAAAGTCACAGATACCCAACTCATACCCATACCCAAGATGTAAAATATTGAACTTATAGATGTAACACACTCAGTTCATAGATGTAACAAACTCTTCTCATGCCTATAAAGGGAGTCTAAGGGTCAACATAACCTCAAAAGTTTTTGAACACATTTTTCTCGAAAATGGCTTGATGGAATAAAAAAAGAACAGTGGGGCTGCTTGCGTAATTAATTCGTACAGGTGGCCTCATCATTTTTTGTTCATTCCATTCAGTCGTTTTCGAGAAATACGTGTTAAAAGTTTTAGTTCTATCTCTCTCGCACTCACCAGAGCAGGAACGCGCGCGCGGGAAGAGGCGATTTAGCATGGCCATCACACACTCAGCACATTGATGTAACTGCTACGTAACGAAACATGCAATTTTTATTTTATTCGTAATATTATATTTCTTTATAATTCCGATGAAATAAAGGTTTTTTTATTAATATTTTATTATTCTTAAACATTATTTAATCTTAGGGTTTGTGAAAAAAAAAATAGACGTTGCCATCGGGGTTCGAACTTGCGACAACCAGTTTCATGTTTATATCCAAAAAAAGAAAAAAAATATATTTTTAAAATTATATTTTTTCAAATTTAACTTATTAGCAATATATTTTTCCTGATATATGCTCCTCAATTTTGCGAGGATCCGAGAAAGTTAATTTGCCGAGTATGGGGGACTGGGACCTGCCTGAATACTGAACCTTTCTAACGATCTGCGATAACTGCGTTATCATCTACTTATTAACCCGTGATGTTTATATTACATTTGGGGTCCATGAGTCTCTGAAATTAATTTTTACGTATTGAACTAATTCTTTACAGGAGATTTAAAGTCGATAAATTATTGACAAATGATCAATATTAAGGGGCCGGTTCACGCTGGTGGTGAGGAGGTGATGGGTGCGCCAAAAATGTATAACGTGAAATTATCTTATGAATTCGTTTATCAAAATTTCAACCCGATCGAAATCTCCTTCGGAGACAATTTTTTTTAAAACTCTTATGGGGTCTTGGAGGGGGGTGTTATGCCAAAATAGCATCGAAAATCATAGTAGAAATTTATTCCAGCAGGTTTAGAGTCGAATTACACTGACATATTACATTCACATATCGTTAATTACACTCACATATTGTTTGCGTTCCTTAATCTACATAACCTCAAAATGATTCAAGACATTTTGAGGTTATGTAGATTTATATGTATTTATCATGGATATGTTACAAGAAATGTCGTGTCAAAATTATGTAACACATTAAACGTATTTGTTGCGTAGCTTATACGACGAGATTATACTATCACCAATCTTTCATAATTGTTACAACAATGTTCTGTAATTGTTACGGATTTGTTACAAGAAATGTCTTGTAACATTTATGTAACGCATTACACGTATTTGCTACGTAGCCTGTACTGCAACATTATAATATGACCAATGTTCTATAATTGTTACAGCATCAACTCGTAACAATTTTACAAGTTCACAGTATATGCAAATATCTCGTTAAGAATGACGAGATCTTGACGTATCAATGTTACATATTTGTGATGTCTAGTTTTTCGTAATTTCTTCATCATTCATTGACGTCCTTACTACATATCGTCAAGACGTACCATATTATATACATCTCGTTTACGTGCATTATGAAAAAGTTTCGAATTTGTTATGAGCACTATAGGACGTATTTATTACATTTCAATTATACGCAAATATTTCGTAAATTGTTGAAGTGTATTTGCTGGGAAATTTCAAATACTTTTAACTTCCGATTAACATAAAATGTAAGGGCTCTAGGGAAAGGTACCTTTTTCAGTAAATTCTCAAAGTCTTTTCCTGCGAAAAATGACCAGATTCACCAATCCCCTCAAAAATTTGTTAGCACATACTAAGTGCACGCCAAAGATCGAACCAATCAATCCACAGGAAAAAATAACAAAAACGTCAAATTGCATAAAATAACTTCAGTCTTTCCCATCCAACATTTCGCAGCTGATTTCTTCAGTGAAGTAATGTCGATAAGCCAAGATCGGAAATAACGATCACAACGTCGTTCGCAAACGAGACACCAGGGAGAAGGGATAAAAGACCCTTGGTGAGCTTGCTTGGCTCGTTTATATGTGCGCGAAGCTCACGTAATCGATTTACGAGTTGCTACAAGAGAGTATTCCACGTTCACCAAGACGTCGTCATTACACACCAGATATATGCTCTTTTCTCCATACCGGTCACTCGCAGGCTTCGTCCAGCTTCGATCAGATGTGTACCAGAGGCGATTGCAGGATTTTGCTTCTCGAATACGCGAATGCATCAAGCATTACACAGTCGGAGCTCACCGGCTGTGGATATACGCATACGAGTGCGCAATGTTACGAGAGACCTCTTATTAGTGTTGCGTGGACATTATACATACACAAGCGAATAAAGTAATACTTGACGAGTTGGAGCGCGAACCATTAATGTCTGAGAACACACTGCCTCCATCCACTTGTAGCCACGGGGGGCGAATAGTAATTCGCGGACGGTAGTCCGCACTTGCTCGTGGAAATTCCATTCTTCGCTAGTTTCGTCGTACACTACGATCTCGACTTATGCAGCTTCGATATAAGCAAGAGTCCCCACTATGCGGCGGATATTGATCCACGTGGCACATGGTATGAGAGCGCCGGTGTGAGAGCGGACACGGCTCCCGACTGGTGTGAGATGCGCGTGGACGCACGGGCGACGTTTGCGCAACTTCGATTTAAGCAAGTGTCTAGCGTCACCAGTCCCGCCGCTCTTGCTTAAATCGAGATCGTAGTGTAATTTCTTCTGCGTGCATTCTTATTGATATGAATACACCTACAGGAGGGCTTGCTGTAACAGTTTTTGGAAAAAGGCCTGTATTGTCTAACATATGTATATTTTTATGATTGTAAGTAAGAAGGTTTGTAAAGTATATATTTGGGCACTAACTCCAATTAAACAATAATTTTACATCTTTACCCAGCTTTTTCACCGGACACTTTTTGAAAAAATGGGAGTTGTTAAGAGAGTTGGGAATAACAGACTCGGGGCTAGTAGTAACAATGAAGACTGGCAACATTTATAAGCAAGAACACGATTTTATTGGTTATTAGTCTTGTATTATCCACGAATTACCCACATACTAGACTACAAATAATAATAAACAACATGACAATTATCAAGAGACCGGGCAGCGTCTCGATGCCAAGTATTATAAATATCATAAATACTTTTTTTTTATCACAACGTTTTACTGTAAGAAATGAACATAGCACTTTTGACGTATCTCTTAGCTTCATTAGTCTTCATATGAGTTGCAGTTTAGGTAACTCAGATAAAGGTAACTTTATTTTTCTTCTGTTTTATATTGCGTTACAGCTGCTATAAGGGCGTATCGAAAAAAAAAATTCAGGAATCAACGTAATTATATGACCAAAAAGTATAGAACCGAAGAAAACAAAATTTTCCGAATTTTTTTTTAGATAAGCCCTTATGGCTTTTGCTGTGGGTCCCGAAAGCCATAAAGGCGTATAAAAAAAAAGAAAAAAATTGGGAAAATTTTGTTTTCATCGGTTCTATACTTTTCGGTCATAATTACAATTCCTGAAAAAAAAATTTTTTCGATACGCCCTTATGGCTTTCGCTGTAGATGTCGAAAGTCATAAGGGCGTATCGAAACTTTTTTTTCAGGAATCGTCGTAATTGTGACCGAAAAGTATAGAACCGATAAAAAAAAATTTCCGAATTTTTTTTTTCCATCGGTTCTATACTTTTCGGTCATAATTACGTCGATTCCTGAAAAAAAATTCGATACGCCCTTATGGCTTTCGCTGTAGGTATCGACAGCCATAAAGGCGTATCGAAAAAAAAAAATTGGACAAATTTTTTTTCATCGAATCTATACTTTTCGGTCATAATTACGGCGATTCCTGAAAAAAAAATTCGATACGCTCTTATAGTTTTCCAACCCCACCTTTTGCTGGCATACACCCGTATGGCAGCTGAAACGCGATATATCTAGAAAGTGAGACATGGCACGAGTCGAAATTTTTAGCTGCTTTTTGTATGCTGATCCTTTTTTCCAAAACGTCAGTTGCTGCCGACTCATTCTAAATCCTGAGATTTTAATCCTCTCTCGGATTTTCTCTTGTAGTCTCTCATTCAAAAAAAAAAAAAAATACAATACAGTAACTTAGCATATTTTTTTGAGCAATATTAGGGTAAAGAAAAATAAAAGAATGCCCAACTATGCAATCACTAGGAGAGACCGGGGACAGTTGTAACAATTTCCCTTTTGGCTTTTCCTGGGTGCGAAGTATAACGCTTACGTGACACGTATATCCTTGCATAGAGCATTTAATGGTCGACAAAATGGTTCTATGTTGAAGTCTGTAACTAGAATTGAAAAAAGGAAGGGCCTTTATTAGAAGTGTAAGAAATTGTTACAACCGTCCCCTACACCGGGGCAGTTGTAACATTCGATGGGGCTAGTTGTAACATAAGATTTTAACACAAAATTAGAACTTTTATTGTGACCAATATTATACAATATTATTACAACATCAAACATTATCACAGGGATATATATATTACGGTCACAATGATAAAATCTTAACACATGGAAATAGTCGTATCGAATCGATAATAATCATGAAATAATAGAATAAAGAGTCAGACACACCAAACTTGTCTAAGAAACATGACAGAACCCAAAGTTACGTACCGTGGTTGCCTGTATAGATTTTCCATTTTTGATATTTTCATACGCTTCTTCGTACTACATTGACATGTCGGCACAGGCTCGTTATGTGATTCTTACGCGTTGCACAGGCATTTTTGAACACAGAAACTTAAAAAAAGGTCTGTTTGACGTTAGATTCAATGTTTAGTTATGAAATTCTCATGACAACTGACAGCCGACAAAATGTTACAACTGTCCCCGGCAAAATTGTTACAATTGTCCCCGGATGGTTTTTTCTCCTTCAAAGTTATAACTTGGTTAATTTTCTCAATCTGGAGGCTTCAAAAACCGCGAAAGCTGACACAAGAATATCCAGGGAAGCTTATGAAAAAAAAAGTAGTGACTATATGTAGCACAGTAATAGACACAGCAATACCCGACCATCTAAGAGGCGACGAAAAAGTTAACTGGTTTTTCGCGTTCAAAAATAAACTATTTTCTATAACAACTATGACTATTGGAAAGCTTGAAGTCTCTAGTTTCCAAAACACAGGGTATAGTTGTTGCTATAAGTTGTTGTTTATTCATAATAACCGAAAATACTGAAACATGTAAATGTACCAGTACCCGACCACCCGTTTTTCTATATGACCCAATATCCGACCACACATTATGACCCTATAACCGACCACTCATCTCTATAGTGGGGGGAAGGGAGGGGGTGAATTGAAAAAAATGCGTCGCTGCTCGGAGAATGAGTCACCGAAATTATGAGGTTATGCACGAATAATATACATGTCAGCAGATGTCCGATTACTGGGACTGAACATAGTCGCGAGCAAGTACCGATATCCAAACACATGTCGGTTATCGGTACAAGATACATTTCATATGTACCAATAACCGGACATGAAAATTAAGTACTTAAAACGCATTTTTGGCTAATTGGGACAACATGATCAAATTAATGGTATTTTTCCGAATAAAAACAGCTAAGGCTCAGTTCGAAATCAATAAAAATCACTTCGCAATAGCTTCAATAAGATATCGCGATTCCTTAGTACTTCAGCTTAGATAATGGCTTCCGTGCCCAGAATAGTACGCGCGCTGTCATATTTATCCAAAATTAAATTACAGACGATTCTTGAACTATTAAAAGTAGTGTCGTATACGTAGATTATGAATCCTGGATATTAAATCAAATCACAGTTTAAGATTTCTCTCAAGTGAGCGCTTAACTTGCTGATATATTGGTTCAACCGGTCGGGTACTGGGACGGGGTCGGGTATTGGGACATTTACCTTACACCTCTCTGGTCAAGTCTGCTTAGTGTGGATGTCTCCTAGCCAAGTAACCAAATGTGAGCCAAATGTGAACGCCAGTTAAATTTACTCTGTAGCAATGAAGACACAATGAACGATTAATTTAATTTTAATAGTCAAAATAAAAATTGTCGTAAGTACTTTTTTTACGATACCTGGCTGAAGCAGAGCTCGTGTACACGTCTTCTTCTTTCAATGTCTGGCAGGGGACTGGCGGTGTTTACGTTATGCCTCGAGTTATCAAAATGCTTTGAATTCCCGGTCAAATTTAAGTGTTACTACTTACCCCTGTTACAACAACCCCTTCGCTCCCCTAAAGCAAAAAAAATACTGTAACTACTGTCGCCGAAATTGGACCATCCCGCGATATTTCAAACGCTTGTTAATCGCGGGAATATGCGAGACAGTAGGTCCAGCTTCTCGAATTCTTTGCACTAGTTTCTGACATGTGAATGGAGCTTTGATGGAGCCATGAGAAAAATAATAGCCCAAATGATTCTGTGCTCGCTGGCCTTGCAAAAATTTAACGTCGAAGTCGATAACTCGCGCAATCGAATTTAAATTCGACACAAGAGTAGAGCAAACTCTTATTGTTTGAATATCTGAATATAAATAATTTCGAATAAAAAGTACATAGGTCGATGTAAAATCATCCCATGATGATGACTATGCAATCAGAAAAGTAATAGCCCCACAGGAACATGATGAAATGATGAATAAAATAGGATTATTTTACGTCGCTTAAGGCCGGCCAAGTTCGCGTCTAATCGATCGAAACTTTGCGACGGTGTCTTTAATTGTGATTCTAGTTGAAACCGTCGCAATGGTTCAAGTAGATATATTTATCTTAGGCCTGAATTTTAAGATCTCAAGATCTATCTTAAGATCAAACTTAATATCAAACTTTCGATCGAACTCATGCTGGAACTTAAGATCGGACTTAAATTCCATTTTAAGATGAATCTTAAGTTTGAACTTCTGTGTCATTGTAATTTTATACTTAAATTCAAACTTTAGTACGAACTTCAGATCGATCGAAAGTTCAAACTTAAACTTGGTCTGAAGTTTGATCTTGAGATCCATCTTGAGCGTGAACTTAAGTACGATCAAACTTCTTCCATCGCCTCCCTTGACCGTGCTTTTTGATATTAGTTATTAAAATAGCTAAGTTTGATCGAACTTGAGTTTGATCTTAAGTTCCAGCTTGAGTTCAATGGAAAGTGTGATTTTAAATTTGATCTTAAGATCAACTTTCCGTTGGACTTGAACTTAAGTTCGATCTGACTTAAGTTCAAGCTGTAGATGGATCTTAAGACCAAACTTAAGATTCATCTTGAATTGGAACTTAAACTTCAACTTCATTAATCTTAATCTTAATTGGAGCTTAAACTTAGGCTCGTTCGAACTTAATTATTTTTAGAACCAATGTCAAAAAACACGGTTGAGGGAGGCGATGTAAGAAGTTTGTTCGAACTTAAGTTGAACCTCAAAATGGATCTTAAGATCAAACTTCAAACCAAATTTAAGTTTCAACTTAAGATCGATCTGAAGTTCGCACTAATGTTTGAACTTAAGTATGAACTTACAATGATAATTAAGTTCAAACTCAAGATTCATCTTAAATTAGAACTTAAGTATGATCTCAAGTTCCAACTTGAGTTCGATAGATAGTATGATCTTAAGATCGACATCAAGATAGATCTTAAGATCTTGAGATTCAGGCCTTAGAGTTAAAAAAATCCATCAGGTTCACAAATCAAGTGTACAAAAAAATGTAGCTTAATAAACATTGATTCCTTCAATCATTCTTTTCAGGCTGTTCGTTATAGAGGCGAACGATAGTAAAAATAAAAATTCCATTTGCACCTTTATCGATGGAAGAAAAAACAAAATAATATTGTGTACAGGTTACGCACAGAAATTGATATTGAACATTTCTGCCTGTGTATTTGTGTGTTCGTAGATTTATAGATTTATCGATATAAATCGATGTATAGGCGAGTACGACTGCTCGGGTGAGCGGATTTCGCGCGTATGCGTGAGCACAGATTTGACGCTGCTGGTAGCACATGCACGCTGCAGAATTCTGCATCGTAGCGGTGCAGGAGAATTGCGCCTGGAAGGCAAGTGGCCTTACAAGGACGTGGCGAGACGTGGCTCGCGAGTCTCGCCCTATCCTGGCTCTGAGCCGACAACTACACGCTTATATGTACACGCACACACATTTATTCACGTACTATACACGCGTTTATCATGCGTCTATGTTTTACTAGACCTGTACCGGTTGGACTCGCGACTGCATAGACCTGCGAGCATTTGCATACAGTGAGCCTCGTGCCTCTCTGGCTGCCGTCAGGCACGCGCGAAATCAAACTGCGTGCTCACGGTAAATAAGGTACCTGCGGGTAATAAGGCCTAGCTAAGGGAGATTTGTAATAAAATGAAAAATATACAATTTAATCAATAAGTTTTAATGATAATCATTATTCAAGTACATTTTCTATAAAATATAAACGAAAAAATTGTAATTTTTACCATGAACAAAAACGAAATTAAACATTCAAAAAAACCTTATCAGTAGGCCTTATTTTACTATAGGAGGGTAATAAGGCCTACGGCTTTAATACGATTAAATAATTAAGCTATACTTAATACATTTGGTATTTGTGATCAATAATCATATTAATGCCTCTCTGTAGCTCTATAAGAACTTAAAATTCTTCTTTACACTGCTCTGACAGCTGATACCAGGTCGTTTTCTTGCCACAACGCTGGTTTAGAAGTCATCGCGATCGAGTCACTGAAATCAATCATCAATTAATAATAAATTAAATTAAGTGGAGGATACACTTCCCTATAATGTAAAAAACAACATAATAAAAAAAAAAAATTCAACACGTTTTTCTTATGGTAAAATTCAGTAGGCCTTATTAACCGCCAACCACATATTTTAGAAAAACAACAAATAACAAATATTTGGACCAAGATACATTATTTATATAGTCAAGATCATCGAAGTAGATATTCATGAAGATAGAGACGACGATTTTAGATCGTTAAGTGTAGTATTATCAAAAATACTTACAATTTACGTGGACCATTTTTTTAGTATTCGTGCTGCGCGGCCGCGTCATACGACAGATGATGCAACACTGAAGACGGAGAACGGCGTAGCGCGCGCGCTTCCGCGAACTTGTAGCGACATTTTTGTGCATTATGTTTCAGTCAGTGTAGCCTTGCGCGAAAGCGGTCATTGTAAATATGATTTTTGGTGACTAGGCCTTATTATCCGACAGGCCTTATTACCCGCGGGTACCTTACAAAATTTTACGTATTCGTGTGCGCGTACGCGTGTCAGGGAGAGGAGAAAGTTATACTCGCTGCTATCGCGTTGGAGTATCGATTCATGAACAAGTTGAATAAAAGAAATAGCCTCTCGTTACAAAGAATCGTATGCAAATTCATCGTCGCATTGAGAAACACATTCATCGATGCTTTGAAAGGTCAATGAGAAAATTTGATGTATAAGATTGATGATTTGATTTCATAATAATGTTTTTGTCATTGTTGAATGGGAGTTTATTTTCTGGTGGATTAAGAAGTTACTTTTTTCAAAATTATTTTTTTTGTTATCAACCTGTTGAATCAAAATGTTAAAGTATTTTTATAATAATTATCAGAGAAGAATTTTTCTGAAGGAATAGGGAAAATCAATTTATATAGAATTTCAATTTCCCACCAATGTTTTCGTCATTGTTAAATAGGGAAGTGATTTTCTATTGGGTTAATAAGATACTTTTTCTAATTTTTTTTTCATTGAGGTATTGATTGAAGATCTTAAGGAATTTTTGTAGCAATCATCAGCGGAGTATTTTATCGGACGATTGAGAAAAATTGATCTTCAAAAGGTCATTGCGTAAATTTGATGTATAAGATTGATGATTTGATTTCATAATAATCTTTTTATCATTGTCAAGTGAAGAGGTTATTTTCTGGTGGATAATAAGATAAGTATAATAATAAGTATAATAACAATAATAATAATAATAATAATAATAATAATAATAATAATAATAATAATATGGATAATAAGATTAGTATAATATAAGATACTTTTTTCAAAATTGTTTCTTATTATTGAGGTATTGAATATAGATTTTAAGATATTTTTATAATAATCATCAGGGAATCATTTTTCTGGAGGAATGAGAAAAATTTATTTATAAGGGGCGTCAATTTCCCAATCATGTTTTTATTATTGTTAAATCGAGAGATATTTTTCTGGTGGATTAATAAGATACTTCTTTTAAAATTATTATAATTAAATTATTATAATGAGAAAAATTGATCTTCGAAAAGATGCTTCGAAAGTCAATGAGAAAATTCGATGTATAAGATTGATGATTTGTTTTTCCAACAATTTTTTTATCATTTTTCAAAAGTGAAATTATTTTCTGGTGAATTAATAAGAGAATTTTTTCAAAATTGTTTTTTTTTGTTATTAAGGTATTGAATCAAAATGTTAAGAAATTTCTACCAGAATCATCAGGGAAGAATTTTTATGGAGAAATGAGAAAAATTTATGTATGAGGAATTGCAATTTCCCAATAATGTTTTCATCATTGTTAATTAGAGAAATTATTTTCTAGTCGATTAATAAGATACTTTATTCAACATTATTTGTTTGTTATTAAGGTATTGATTCAAGATCTTAAGGTATTTTTATAATAATAATCAGGAAAGCATTTTTCTGGAGGAATGAGAAAAATTGATGCATAAGGAATTTCCATTACCCAACAATGCTTTCATCATTGTTAAATAGAGAAGTTATTTGTAGATTAATAAGATACTTTTTTTTAAATTATTTTTTTGTTACAAAGGTATTGAATCAAAATGTTAAAGTATTTTTATAATAATCATCAGAAGAACAATTTTCTGGAGGAACGAGAAAAATTAATGTAAAAAGAATTCCAATTTCCCAACAATGTTTAATGTTTCCCATAATTGCTAAATAAAGAGGTTATTTTTTATGGACTTATAAGATTCTTTTTTCAAAATTATTTTTTGTTCTTAAGGTGTTGAATCAAGATGTTAAGGTATTTTGATCGTAATCATCACATGATATTGTTTTTCTGCCTTTTTTCGTCTTATGAACTAAATTGTTGGCTTATCGAATTTTTCGTTTTTATAATGTAGACATCCAGTAGTAATGATTTACGAAAATTCTATCAATAAATAAATCATCAAAATAAGTTCTTTGTATTGAACAAAATTTGTTATCTAAACTATGATCTAAAGTATTTAAAATATTGGAACGGCAATTAAGCCATGCGTCCACAGAGGATCTTGAAACATTTTACAGAAGTTTTAGCTTTTTTCTGAGACAATTAATTTTTAATCGATAACAAATGAAATTATTTTTCATAATGAAAACTTAATATGCCATTAACCGAAATATTACTCCAAGAACAATTATATCTTAACACCGTTCATTTTCTTTCATAATTAAAACATCAAGATCTCATTACACATTTCAGGTGAGTAAAACAATATTTACGTTGCAACAACAAAAAACACCGCTCGAGCGATCATTAAAATAAATATTTCTCGGTGTTCAAACCATAATTGCAACAAATAGACTATTAAAAAATTCATGTTTTTATTATAGTTTTGTCTGTCGAACTACCAGATATAATCATCGGCTGAAGAATGCTGGTGTGACTAAGCTGCGAAATATTCGAGAAGTTAATACAACTCGACCTCCCCTCCTCCTCCTCCGCTGGTTCCTATTAGTGTTTGAGCAGGAAATAGAGAGAGAGTCTAGGAGTCGAACGAGAATACAAGCTTCACTTCGGTTGTCAGTGAAATAGGTGCTATAGTAGCTGGGGGAAGCATTGGCGAGGAAGTGCATGAAGGTACGTTTACATCTCTACCGGTAACAACTCCACCAGCAGGAAATTCCATGAAAATGAAGTCTGTCCCTTAATCTCTAACATTTTATAATTTTTCGAACTAATATCATTACTACAAGGTGCAGCAAAAAATAAATTTTTTCTCCACCTTCTTGAAGTCAAGATCTTTAAAAAAATATCCTTAAATGGAAATTTCTATAAATTCCAATAATTTACGGAGTTATAGCTATTTTGGTGATGCAGGAGCTACGCCCGTCACTTCGGGGCAAATCGGACTATAGACGTTTTTCTCAAAACTACTTTTCTGAATACGTCTGACATGATATCTCAAGTTCTGCTGAACCGATTTATTTCAAATTTTTCACCAATCTTCAATGCACAACGCTCTATCGCCCCTACCACTTTTGTATCACGATGATTTTTTTACTATTGTAAAAAAATTAAAAACTATTAAGAGAAGAGTCGGAAAATGCTTTTTTTTGTTCAGATAGCCGCCATTTTGCGATTTTTTTTTGTTTTCCTGGGGTAGGAGCTATAACGACATTCTTACTGAATAACAAACTCTTTGTAAAATTGTATTGGATGACTAGAATGGTTGCAATCCTTTCAGCCAGCACGCCCCTTTTTTACCCCCAACTTTACCAGCTTATAATTTATTTAATTATAATTTTTTCTCAACATTTTTTTTCGTTTATTGTCAAAATTCTAATAAATATGTTGTAAAAAAAAGAGCGGTAAAAATATATATGCTTTTTTTTATCAAGCTCGACAAAACGGTCCAAATGTATGTCTCTACACCAGAATACCGCCTTAATATAGGGGAGGATGGGGCATGACGGCCCCCCCCCAAGCCGGTTAATACTTTTTGTGGCTTCCAACTATCAAATTAGTTTACTTTCGTTCTACCTTTAACGAATTCATCGACATTTTGTCGAAAGTCAGAAAAAAAAATTCTGGGGCACAACGGCCCCTCTAAAAAATGATTTTTAAAAATTTCTTCCCTTATCTTAAATAATTGTTTTCAACGTTAAAAATGTTTTTCTTTTTGATGGTCCATTTTACCTCTGATCCAGTGCATCGGCCTTGAAGTGAATAAATGCATTAAATTCATCATAGTTTGACGAAAAACAAACTTTTGTTGTGCTAATTTTTTAGGGTGGTCCATTATGCCCCAGGTATCGCGGATGGGCCTAAAAATGAGTCACTACATAAAATTTATGATAATTTGACAAGAAACCAAGGTTTTTTCAACCGGACTTTTAAGGGGGGCCGTCGTGACCCACCCTGCCCAGAAAAGATGTACCGATAGGTTAGCATTTTCATAAAATCCTTGAACCGGAGAGTTTCAACCGGTAGAGATGTAAATATCCTGGCGCGAAGATTCTTGCACACACATAAACACAAACAAACATATACATACGCACACTGGGGCACCGTTGTGCATCACAGAGCTCGCGGAGCAATAACCATAAAACCTATTGGTCGCGGCGTATTTACATTCCATTGCTAACACCCGCGATTCGACGTCTTTTATACCCCCTTCTGTTCTCTCTCGCTCTTTTTTTTTTTACTTCTTCGACAAAGAGGAAGAGGCCTGAGCTCGTATATCCGCGGATGCAACGCGATTCAGGAGGGTGCAGCATCAGTCTCGGTGCACTCTTCTCGTAACTGCACTATATATATACCTTCTTGCGAGAAAGTAAAACGCACATGAGAAGAGAAGACGAAAAGGAAGTAAAAAGGTGTATTTTGAAAAAATCGACACATCAGGAGAGTCTAAAGAGACCGAAGGAAATCGGACGGGGCTGTAAAGTCCGTCGGTTTCTGTTCTATTCTCTTTCCCTCTGTTTCTCTCTCGCTGCAGTGAATTGCACAGCATGAACAGTGTGAACTATCTCGCGCTGAGCCGAAGGAAATCATTCGTTCTCAAATGGAATAAACAAGAGCGAATCTATCACGGATGTCGGAGAGGAGATATGAAGAAGAATTGCTCAAAATCACGATATTTTTTACAATTTCAGTGACACAAAATTTACAATGATAAAATGCCATTACAATAACAATAAAAAATAATTAGCGTTGTTTCGTATTCCCAATTTGTCAATACCCGTGCAGAAATTATGGTAGGGATCCAGCTGGATTCCCGTAATTCATCCTAGTCACGAATCAGGATCCTTCTGGGGATAAAAAAAATATGAAAAATATATTTCACAAAATATATGAAATAAAAAATGAATAGTTCTGGGGTTATGATCAGGAATCAACCTGGGACTAGCCAGGGATCCAGTAAGGACTTCCTTGTTAGAGTATCCCGTGCGTGAGTTTGATTGAGGCCCCGACTAGGCCCCGATCGGTTTTCCCTAACTTACTTCGGGCCCTTGATTGGAAGCCCAATAGGGCCCCTGAATGGACGGTCACGCTTTTTCGACAAGGGCCTTAGAAGAGCCCTCAAGGCATGACTTCCTGAGAGCTCTGACTCTGCCGTGTCAAATACAACCCGTGCTCCCACTTCGGCTATATAAACATACTATTTGCATATTCCGTATGGGAGAGAGCACACGCCGTATACGACATCTCATGGCGAGTCATGGAACTAACTCCCCGTGAAGCCCGATTATGCCCTCAAAGGGTTGCCTCGTCAGTGCCATGTTTGAAATAATGAGGGCTCCGGTACCTTCGCCCTGTTTGGGCCCAATTCGGTTCTGTTATAATGATACCGAATTCTTTAAATATGGGTTGCCCGATCGAAGCCCAACAAGATCCTCAACGGGTTGCCCTAGGTCAGCTACATTGTAAGTAAACCTGGCAACCTTGGCATTGCCCTGTCACGGCCCAATCTGGCGGTGCTATGGCAATTTACGACAGGGCATCCACATTTAAGCTCGACAAGGTCCTCAACGGGTTGCCTTAAGTCAGCTATATTGTAAGTAAGGCTGGAAACTTTGGCACTGCCATGTCGGGGCCCAACCTGGCGGTGTTATGGCAATTCATGACAGGGCATCCACGTTGGAGCCTGACAAGGTCCTGACTTAAGTCAGGGCTTCCCTAAAATTTTCACGCACGGGATCCCTAAGAAATCCTGATCGAGATTTTACAGGAAACTGGAAGATCCCGGTAAATTTTTGCACAGGAATAATCATTTCAGGGTTGCCCCAATAAATCCTGATTGAGATTTAATCGAAATATGAATTTTTAAATTGCCAGTTAGCGTTAATAAGGACACCACTGGTAACCGACCAGGGACCTAGCAAGGACTTCCCTTTCAGGGCATCCCTATAAGAAATCCCGATCGGGATTTTACTGGAAACTGCGATAGGGGAGCGGGACGCTTGTTGTAACAGTTTTTGGAAAACAGACTTTTATGATTGTAAGAGGGTTAAAGTATACATTTGAGCACTAACTCCAATTAAAAAATAATTAAAAATCTTTACGCATCTTTTACACCAGACACTTTTAGAAAAAATGGGAGATGTCAATGGGAGATATCAGAAATCAAAATGGTTTAAATTCCAGGTCAATATTGAGTGTTACTACTTAGTCCTGTTACAACAAGCCCCCGGCTACCCCAACAAATTCCAGGTAGGGCAATTACCGCCAGATAAACTTCGAAAAAGATTATCGCAATTTCATCCATTCCGCTCGTTCTACATCTCCCGTTCGTATGTACACTTTGAATAACATCGAACAAGATTTCAGCATAAAACGATGAATTTATATGTACGGATGATATACGACGAATAATTCGATGACAGGATGCAAATATCTCGCGGCATCGCGCCTCTCGAACGCACACAACGCGCGGAGAGACTCTCCTTTCGCGCAAAAGTACATAAGGTCGATCGTAAATCCCGGAGTCTGCCAAGCTTATCCTGGCGTTTTTTTTCCTTCTCCTCCTCCTCTTCCTCCTCCTTTTCTTCTTTTTCATTTTTCTCATATTCCTTGGCGAGTACAGGCGCGTTTTCAGCACGAAATCGTCCGTGACTCTCTTGCGCCCGCGGGATATAAAGCGCCAGCGACGAAGAGGAACATCATCGACAGAGCACACAGTACAGGAAGAACGAGAGAGAGAGGGAGAAAGAAACTTGTGGGAGAATGAGAGAATGTAACGGGGCTAGGAGCAAGAGAGAGAGAGAGAGAGAGAGAGAGAGAGAGAGAGAGAGAGAGAGAGAGAGAGAGAGGACGAGCGGGAAATTGCGTTTGCACCACGCGGTGGTGCTGCGCGGATCGCTCAAAATCGCATTTAAGCGTAATGGTCAATGGCTGTGGCCGTGATTAGAGGGCATTACCTGCACACCGTGGGGGCCACCCACCAACCTCAATCAACCTCGACCAGGAGCGCCCTCCTCTCGCGAGCCACCTTCATCGTCCCTTGTATTCCCTCTCTATCTCTCTCCTTTCTTTTGTTTTTATCTCTTCTCCCGTATCTGTCCCATCTCACCAGCTGAATTTTTCCCGAGCAACAATAACCTCGCCGGATTGTTCCCATCTTCCACCTCTCCACGAAAAAAAGGCTCTCGTCCACTTTTAATGAGGGACAATATACGGCGTATCATCGACAAGGACCCCAAGAAATGACATCTTTCAATTCAGATGATTCAGCTTGAGAAGATGATTAAAAATATTTAATTGCCTTAACTGTTCTACATGAGATTCGATATTAAGTAATTTTGTGCTCAATTTAATTGTATGCTTTTTTTTTAATTCAGACATCTCGAGAGAAATTTCGAAATTTGCGAAAACGCTATTCACGCTATTCACTATTTTTTTTCATAATTAGTGAAAAAAAAATAGTGGAAAATGGAGTAAATTTTTCCAACATCCTTAGAAAATAAGCTATTAATATAAAGTAATTAATATTAATATAAATTAATATAAACTTTTTGA
Organism: Alloplasta piceator; assembly: GCA_946863875.1. NCBI lineage: Eukaryota > Metazoa > Arthropoda > Insecta > Hymenoptera > Ichneumonidae > Alloplasta > Alloplasta piceator. The sequence goes on from OX333071.1 coordinate 58,109,598, forward strand.
TTTCAGATGAAAATTGGAATGGCTACACGTCCCGCAATTGAAGAACTCTAGTTACGGTCTTCAGCGGACATCAGTGCGTAACTTTGTTATTTTTGGCTGAAATTATTCAAAAAAATTCACGAAAGTTGTTTGAAATATGAATAGAATTATGAATAGAATAGAATGTTCGAATATGAATAGAAAAATGAATGATTTATTGAATTCTCATTAATTCTTCCCACCCAAAAAAAAATCTCAAAAATCAGTGAAAATAAGCATTCCAATGTGGGGTGGGGGTCGAAGCGTCGACTAACCAATATTTCGAACGGCCGAAATCCCGAATTTCACGATTACGAGCGTTTGAATAACGAAGCGCCGAAATCCCGAACGCCAGAAACGCGATAGCGGAGAGAGCCGGTCCATGCGTAAGAGAGAGAGAGATGCGCCTCCTCTCTTTCTGACGTATGGCTCTCTCAACTTTCTCTTTTCTGGCGATCGGGATTTCGGCGCTTCGTTATTCTAACGCTCGTAACCGTGAAATTCGGGATTTCAGCCGTTCGAAATATTGGTTAGTCGACTTTTCGACCCTCACCCCCAATGTGGTTTCCCCCCTTAAGAAAATTTATGCACAAGTTTCGGCAAATTGAAAAAGTATGGTGCCCAGTTTTTGAGATTAGACTGCGATTTTAGATCGTTAAGTGTAGTATTATCAAAAATACTTACGGTTTTCGTGGACCGTTTTTTTAGTATTCGTGCTACGTGGCCGCGTCATTTGATCGATGATGCAACACTGGAGATGGAGAACGGCGTATCGCGCTTGCGCGAACTTGTAGCGACATTTTTATGCATTATGCTTCAGTCAGTGTAGCCTTGCGCGAAAGCGGTCATTGTAAATATGATTTTTGGCGACTAGGCCTTATTACCCGACAGGCCTTATTACCCGCGGGTACCTTACCCACACAACAATAATACGTCCCAAGTACGTCTTTTGGACATCACACCAATTGTCCCGTGACAGTAATGGGATGGTCCCATGGGATACCCATGGGCTCTAAAGTGTCCGCTGTGTTTACCGGAATGGGATGGTCCCATTGGCATCCCGGGATATCCTCGGGACGTCTCTGAGACTGCAAACACAGCAGACTGGAGATATCGGTAAGATATTGTCGAGACTCCTATAAGACGTCACCGAGATATTCCAGAATTATTAGTCACAAAATAATACGTCCCAAGTACGTCTTTTGGATGATCCCATGGGATACCCATGGGCTCTAAAGTGTCCGCTGTGTTTACCGGAATGGGACGGTCCCACGGTCATCCCGGGATGTCTTCAGGATATTTTCGGGACGTGTCCTGGACTGCCAATGCAGTAGTCGATAATAATTCTTGTTTCGATTTAATTTTAATTAATTTCAATTAATTAATTAAATGTTAACAAAATGTATACGGTACAGAGGGAGTCAGCAAGGACTCCTTGTATTTGTAATATAGCCTCTTTCGAGGTCTGACTTCTGTCGGTGTCGAATTGATATCCGTGTTCGCGCTCACCTATATAAGCATGCTCTTCACATTATCCGCATGTGAGTAGCGTTCGCAATCTCGCGGCAAGGTTAGAACTAATGCTGCGCGATGGCTGACCTCCTACAGACATCCCTAAGAGAGTTGGCTGGGATCGTCCAAACATGGTTACCACGGGATATCCTCAAGACATCCTATATTAATCTCGAGCAGACCAATGTCTTACTAGTACCTCCCACAGACGTCTATAAGAGAGTGCGTTAGGATCGTCCAATCACGGTCGCGACAGGATATCCTCAAGACGTCCTATATTAATATCGAGCAGACCAATATCTTACTAGGATCTCCCAGAGACGTCCATAAGAGAGTGCTTTGGGATCGTCTCATCACGGTCGTGACAGGATATCCTCAAGACGTCCCATATTAATATCGCGCAGACCAATGTCTTACTAGGATCTCCCAGAGACGTCTATAAGAGAGTGCTGTGGGATCGTCTTATCACGGTCACGATAGGATATCCTCAAGACATCCTATATTAATCTCGGGAAGACCAATGTATTACTAATATCTCCCATAGACGTCTATAAGAGAGTGCGTTGGGATCGTCCAATCACGGTCGCGACAGGATATCCTCAAGACGTCCTATATTAATATCTAGCAGACCAATATCTTAATAGGATCTCCCAGAGACGTCCATAAGAGAGTGCTTTGGGATCGTCTCATCACGGTCGCGACAGGATATCCTCAAGACGTCCTATATTAATATCGCGCAGACCAATGTCTTACTAGGATCTCCCAGAGACGTCTATAAGAGAGTGCTGTGGGATCGTCTCATCACGGTCGCGACAGGATATCCTCAAGACGTCCTATATTATATCGAGCAGACCAATGTCTTCCTAGTACCTCCCGCAGACGTCTATAAGAAAGTGCGTTGGAATCATCTAATCACGGTCGCGACAGGATATCCCCAAGACGTTCCATATTAATATCGAGCAGACCAATGTCTTACTAGTACCTCCCACAGACGTCTATAAGAGAGTGCTTTGGGATCGTCTCATCACGGTCGCGACAGGATATCCTCAAGACGTCCTATATTAATATCGCGCAGACCAATGTCTTACTAGGATCTCCCAGAGACGTCTATAAGAGAGTGCTGTGGGATCGTCTCATCACGGTCGCGACAGGATATCCTCAAGACGTCCTATATTATATCGAGCAGACCAATGTCTTCCTAGTACCTCCCGCAGACGTCTATAAGAAAGTGCGTTGGAATCATCTAATCACGGTCGCGACAGGATATCCCCAAGACGTTCCATATTAATATCGAGCAGACCAATGTCTTACTAGTACCTCCCACAGACGTCTATAAGAGAGTGCTTTGGGATCGTCTAATCACGGTTGCAACAGGATATCCTCGAGATATCTTATATTAATCTCGAGTAGACCAATGTCTTACTAGTACCTCCCATAGACGTCTATAAGAGGGACCGTTGGGATCGACTAATCACGGTTGCGACAGGATATCCTCAAGACATCCTATATTAATCCCGGGTAGAACAATATCTTACTAGTACCTCCCATAGACATTCATAAGACGTACTATCTTGGCAGGACACGAATGGGACTGTCTCAGGATGGTTCCGGGATCAATCCTCGTAGTTTCTGTCTCACTAAAATAGCTACACCTCCCTAAATTATTGGAATTTAAAAATGTCCTTTCGAGGATATATTCTTAAAGGTTTAAACTTTAAGAATATGCAAAAAAAATATTTTTTTTTCAAAATTCCAGACCAAAATACTTCCTTAAACTTCAACGTGATTTCCGGCCTTATACAAAATAGAGCACCGCAAACTCTTTTATATATGACAAACATTTTTTAAAAGTCTACTTAAGATGGGCTCTAACAATATCAATTTTTTTAAGTCACTAAATACTCTAGATTATCCAGTAAAAAATATATCAATGCAAAGGATAGAGCCCAGAAGCAAGGATGAAGTGAGATCGAGATCGAGAGAGAGAGAGAGAGAGGGAGAGAGAGAGAGAGAGAATTGATCCTTGCCAGCAGGAAGGACGCGCCAAAGAAGGGGTTTCGAGATATAGGAAGGTAGAGAGGAAAGAAAGGAGATACATGCTGCTCGCACGCAGACCTGCCGCAACCTGGATGCATCTGTTGCATAGCTATAATATCCGCAAAGATATAACCGCTCGCGGACAAGGAGGAAAAGGGAGAACGAGAGAGGGAATAGGCTTGTACGCTACAGGCGGGTGGCAAAATTGAAATTGATTCCGTGTCCGGTAATGAGCGGCTCTCTCGTCGGGTCACGCGGGGGTCGGGACTCTTGCCGAACCTGTATCCATCTCTTTCTCTCTCGCTCTCTCTCTCTCTCTCTACCTCCAGGGTGTGCGCATCTCGGTATGGCCTGAAATGCATCACAAAAGTGCACCTTGCTGAGAGCATGCAGCAACCAACAGCAACGGAAGAGGGAGCAGCGGGAGCGCGCACGGCTCATCCCCGGGCCCACCGAGACGTTCCCGAGATTAAAAACCACTTCGAGCTTCGATTACTTCGGGAGGGAATAAGAATGAGCCGAGGTAAATGAAACAAAATAGAAAAGAAAACATAAAGGAAAAAGAACGAAATGGGGGAAGAAAACGATGATGAACGAAAAGCAGACAGGCCGAATACATTGACGGATATATCGAAGACATTTTTTCGAGTTTAAAAAAAAACATAACTTTTTTGAGTTTTCCATACTCAAACGATTGAGAATATCATAGATGAATTAAAATTTGCGTACGATATCATATTTATAACAAATACTTTTTTTCGTGAAAATCTAGATGCATTTGGATTTTTGCAATTCAGAAAAAAATACGGAATAAAGTCTTCCCACTCTTTGGGACATGTTATCAAAAATTTGATATTTCTGAAAGTATAAAACACAGAATGAACAAATCAACGTTCGAAATTATAATCATTATTCTTAATTGATGCTTGAAAAAAAGATTTATAGAGTTTGTACTGTGATTACACTTTCATTTTAAACTTGTGTTCTTCAAGTCCTCTTACTCAATCGTTTGAGGAAATATCTGAGCTAATAAGCTAAGACCTGAATTTGAAGTTCTTAAGATCAAACTTTCTATTGAACTCAAGTTGGAACTTAAGATTGAACTTAAGTACCAATTTAAGATGAATCTTAAGTTTGAGCTCAAATGTCATTATAAGTTCATACTTCAGTCCAAACTTCAGTGCGAAATTCAGATCAATCTTAAGTTCAAACTTAAACTTGGCTTGAAGTTTGATCTTAAGATCCATCTTGAGCTTGTACTTAAGTTCGATCAAACTTCTTTCATCGCCTTCCTCGACCCTGTTTTTTTGACATTAACTGTCAAAATAATTAAGTTTGATCGAACTTAAGTTTAGGCTCAAGATGGATCTCAAGTTCAAACTTCAAATCAAATTTAAGTTTAAAATTCATGTCAATCTGAAGTTCGCACGATAGTTTGAACTTAAGTTTGAACTTCTAATGACACTTAAGTTCAAACTTAAGATTCATTTTAAATTGGAACTCAAGTTCGAACTTGAGTTCAATGGGAAGTTTGATCTTAAGATCTTAAAATTCAGGCCTAAGAAAGGCTAAATGGTTTATAACTCTTACGTGCTTTTGTTATATAAAACAGGCTGAGGCCCGACTTTTAACATCTTAAGATCAAATTTTCCATTGAACCTAAGTTGGAACTTAGATCGAACGTAAGTTCCAATTTAAGATGAATCTTAATAAGTTTGAACTTAACTGTCATTATAAATTCATGCTTAAGTTCAAACTTTGTCATGCGAACTTCAGATCGATCTTAAACTTAAGTTCGATCGAACTTAAGTATTTCGACAAGTAATGTTGAAAAACACGGTCGAGGGAGGTGATTAAAGAAGTTTGAACGAACTTAAGTTCAAGCTCAAGATGGATCTCAAGATCAAACTTCCAACCAAGTTTAAGTTTGAACTTAAGATCGATCTGAAGTTTGAACCAAAGTTTGAACTGAAGTATGAACTTATGATGACATCTTAAGTTCAAACTTTAGAATCATTTTTTATTTGAACTTAAGTTCGATCTTAAGTTCCAACTTTATTTCAATGGAAAGTTAGATCTGAAGTTCGATCTCAAGATCGATCTTAAGAACTTAAAATTCGGGCCTAAGACATTATTGCTCTTACGGTGTCAATACTAATTTATACATTTATTGCTTTCTCATAGAGGGATCGATAAAGTGAGTTCTGGAAGAATTCTTTCGGCCGCTCTCATGCAATCACCGCGTGTTTTTTTAGCCTTCTCCTAAGGTAGTATTGTGGTCTAAAAAAAACAAAAAATGTGTTTGCTATTATATATATTATTGACAGTTATAAGCTGGTGAAGTTGGGGGTAAAAAGAGGGGCTATGAATCGGTCTCATGATTATTAACATTAAATTCCTTACTGAACTATTTTTTTCGGTTAGATGATAATTCTGATTGAAAAAAATGTTGCATTATAAAATATTACATATTTTGCCTATAAAATTTGGAATTTTTAGCGTTCTGTGGTTCTGTCCATTAAACGGTCGGAATTAATACTTCGCCCCGCCCCGACCTTGGACAAAACTGAAAGAAAAATTCACGAAATGGCGACTGTTTGAACAAAAAAGACATTTTTCGGCTTTTTTCATAGTTTTTAATTTTTTTACGATAGTAAAAAAAAAATTTGACACGAAAGTGGTGAAGGCGATAGTAGATACATTGAAGATCGGTAAAAAATTTGAAGTAAATCGGTTGAGTAGAACTTTAGATATCATGCCATCCGTGTTGAGAAAAGTAGGGGAGATCGAGGCGGGTTGTGACAATTTTTACTTTAATGAGCATATCTCAGTCAAAAAAAGTCTTACATCTATGAACTTTGCATCTTCATATAGCCTGTTCTATGCACTATGTGAAACCGATGTAAAAATAAATAAAAGTAATGAAGGTCTATGCGAAAATTGATGAAAACTGAAACAACTCCCCATGTCACAACTCTCCTAGTACTGAGGTAAGTTGTGACAGCCACGTATTTGATGGTTCTAACGAAACAAATTCAATTTTAACTAACAAAAACTTTTTATTTTGACACTAATTACAAATCATTACAACCTTCAATTCTAAATCCTAAAAAATTCTGAAAATTTTGTAAATTCTGAAAATTATGAAAAATTATGAAAAATTCAAAAAATTCTGAAAATTCTGGAAAATTTGGTAAATTCTGAAAAAAGTAAATAATAAATCAACATGTAAAGTCACACTACAAAACATGACTGCAAGAAAAAATCAAAATAGGAGAGTTTTGACAGCTTGTCACAACTCTCCTATCGTGCTTTATTCCGAATAATAATTCTCAACCGTCAAATACGTGACAAAATCAGAAAAAACAAAAACATGATATGAAACTTGACGAGTCTATGCACATTAGAAAAAATATCGCCATAACTTTAACGTAATACCCATTGAGGAATAGGATATCGTAAAATTGGTCAGAAACTTACTTTTGGCCATTTTTTTGACGCTACCGTCGTAAAAACACAACCAATTTCCGTGAACCAACGGCGCGAATTACATTTAATAGGGGGTTGACAAATTAATAAATCAGCAAAGTTTCCAGTTTTTGACGGTCACATGGGTCTAGAAATTGGCTTTGTCACAACCTGCCTCGGTCTCCCCTAATTTTAAGAATAAGGTCTTTGCTCCATCGTAATGGGCGCAGTTACTGCGTAACTAAAATAGCTATGACTCCATAAATTATTGGAATTGAAAAAATTCCTTTCGACGATATATTCTTATCATCAATCAAAAAATTGATTTTTACAAAATTCTAGATCAGAATACCGCTTTAATAAGGGGACTCATCCTAAAAATGCATATTGTTTGTTTTTTCCCTCTCTCTTTCTCTCTTCCTCACTCTGTAGCTAAAGGAACAAAAATATAGCCCGGGATGTCCCTATCAAATTTCTGTAGTAGTATATCTTCTTTCGTCATTTCCCAGGACAATTTCACGCCGATTTACAGCCCGGCAATGTGTCCTCTTCGCCCATCATGGTTTTTCTCGCCTTCCACTCACCTTTTATACCCTCCTCGAACAATACGCAACACCCACGCACGAGCATTATATTACAGAAAAGAGGTTCGCATCGTGAAAGCGCAAACTTCGTTCGTCGACAAGCAAAAGGACCACCGATCGCATAAGGAAAACTCTTGGATTGCGTTAATCACGCCCTTCTGTTTGCCGCAGTTTGACGTATGTATAAACGTCTCGTTCTCGTCGATTTATACAAGCTCGTCTTCTCGTCAGTGTTATAAATCGACCGCACCACCGACGAAGCGGCAGTAAACCTTCGAAACACCCTCGTATCGGCGAAAGAGAGAGCCTCCACACCGATATAATCCGTATGGTAAAAAAATCTCCCGTCAAACCCTTCGTTGACCCTCCAACGAAATTGCCGTGCACCTCGTGAGATTAATGTCTCAATAATTTTCCCATACGAGCCGACATTTTTTCGAAATATCAAACAATCATTCGAAACGAAGCCAGGGAGATAGTCTGCAACAAGTTTTAGATGATGATGAACAAAAGTACTGTTTGCAGAAAGGAACAAAAATTAAGAGGGAAAGTCAATGTAAGGGGTGAACAAATTCGGATCGGGTTGTCGTTATTTATTAAGTGTATATCTTACTTATTTCATATAGCAAATTTTATTGAGGAATTTTAAAAATTAATAGTGATATATACTAGGGTGGGTCAAATAAAATGACTAATTTTTTTTTCCTCGATATAATGAAAAATGTATTGTTTAGCATCTCAAAAAAGCACATTTTTGTACACCATGTGATGCTCTACAAAAAAAGCTCTCTTGTGTCTAATCGATAAAACTAACCGTTCAGAAAATAATCGGTGATAATTAGTACTAATTATCACAGAGCATCAAATGCTCTACAAGAATGTGCTAAAAAAGCTTTCCTAACCTCAACGGTTAGAGTGTAATCAAATTCCAAAGTTAAAAAAAAAATTTCCGGTGTATATTCAAATGGGAAATAAAAATTTGCGATGAGGGACCTCTTAATTTAAATATGACGGGCTATGACTTGCAGAGGGTATTTTTGAGATGCCAAACAAAGCATTTTTCATTATATCGAGGAAAAAAAAGATTAGTCATTTTATTTGACCCACCTTAATATACACTACTGGAACCAATTAGAGGATCAAAAAAAATTGCTACATTTTTAGTGGTTTTTAAACAATCTGTATCTCAGTGAAAAATGATCGTATCAAGGTCTAGAAAAAGAATTTTAAAGCATCAAGTTTTGAGTTTTGAGATCTTTCAGCGAAAAAACTTTCGAAGTTACAGGTTTTACGCAATTCTAAAAAATAGTGAGGAAAAAAATTTTTGCATATTTTTTTTTTACTTTTTTTTACTACACCGACTTAAAAAAATGTGTCCAGCTAAATAATTGTATGGACCAGATAGCTTGTTTATTAAGCTTCAATTTGCTTTTTTTAGACCTCGATGCGACTATTTTTCGCTGAGATATCGAACTTTTAATGAAAAAAGATCTTTTTATCTTTGATCATTGATATCTCAGCAACCATTAATCACACAAAAAATAAAAAGGGGGTTTCAAAAACTGTAATTAATTTTCCACAAGGAGTAACGATTGTTTTTTGAGAATTTTTTTTTCTATTCTTGACATTAATTTGAGATAGCACGTTCTTCTACCACAATTTGAGATAGCACGTTCTTCTAGCACAATTTGAGATAGCACGTTTTTCTAGCACAATTTGAGATAGCACGTTCTTCTAGCACAATTTGAGATAGCACGTTCTTCCATACTGCCGTCGAAGTGGTCGGGTACTGGGACGTGGTCGGGTATTGGGACATTTACCTTAATATCGGACAGAAAAGATTACTGGATAATGATTTTTATCAGTTTTTATGGATTGTTTGAAGAATTTGCTCATCGATCCCTAATTCTGACTTCAGATTCGCAAGTGGAGGGAACTAATATGAACCTTTATCCCTGAGACTGCGATTGCTGAAGCATGATGCTAAAGTCTCGTAATAAGGGAATTAATCCCACGCAATTATCCTCACAAATAACACCCCGCTGCTGCTGCTGCTGCCTCAGTGATAAATATAAATATAAGTTGCTATATCTCGGACGCACACGCATCTCGATCACCGCTGTTTCTGATACACGAGGCCGGTTTCTCCCGTTGTCCACCAATATAGAGCAGATAAATCGAATGAAAGATGAAGGAAAAATAGAGAAAGAATAATCGGGCGGGTAAGTTTTGCACTCACCGAGGAGGAAAGATCGAACACGTTCTTTCACGCGATAGTTTGAGCCTGTTGGGTGGGTGGCACACATACAAACTGCTAGTGCAAAAGCCAGGTAAGAGCAGCTCTTGAAATCAGCTCTTCGACGAGAAAAATCTGTCTCTCTCTCTCTCTCTCTCTCTCACTCTCTCTCTCTCTCTCTCTCAGAAGTATGCGGGCACACCACACCTACGTCAAATCGTAAATACATTTATTCATGTTAAGCGTCTACGCGAGAGTATTGTATTCCGGGGAGGCCCGGTAGACAATGCACGTAGGCGTTTCCACAAGCGGGGTTCCTTCGTCGTCGTCGTCGTCGGATGTCGACGACAACGTCGAACGGCGCGAGAGCGCTTGTTCATTGAAGAAAAAAAAACGACACAAATTTGCCGAGTGCAGAGCAAAGAATAGCTGTAATGTTGGGGAATATGGTCAATCTAAATATTTTTCGATTTTTTGTGAATCTACGTCTCTACCGACTGAGACTGCACCGTCGATTGTGTAAATACCATATTATAGATATAGCTTGATCATTTTAGAAACAGCTTTAAAAAATATCTTTACCAAATAATAAAGTTATGAATTTGACGAGGTAGTCCCTTGAGCTGTCCCTTGAGCCTTGAAAGTGCTTTATGACTCTCAGTATAACGAACAAAACCAAGGTCTTCCTTGTAGCTAGAGGCACATATATAGATATAATGCTGTGCCCTCGACACGTTTGGAATATCGGCCGCGAGATTTGTTTGTTATACCGAGAGTCCAGTATAATTCAATTATGACTTCCTTATAAATGAAACTCAACAAACGATGAAAGGAAGTCAGAGACTATATACAAATTTTTTTTATTTGCACTGTTTATTCATAATTCCTAGAACTTTTATAAACTCTGGATTCTACAACCCATGTAGGTTTGCCGGAGTTCTCCCAGACCTACCGATACGGCACAAAATTGACACAACCCCAGTTGCCAAATGTCGTTTGGTAGTACTGGCACAATAAAAATGAATTATGTCACCAGTACTGTGCGAATGCTGATGGCTAGTACTGTCAGGTACACATAAATGAGTCTTAGCCAAGACTTGGTTCGGTATTGGCGATATATTGGGCCAAATGTTGTTTGGTAGTACTGGCACAATACAGATGAATTATGTCACCACTACTGGGCGAACGCTGATGGCTAGTACTGACAGGTAAAGATAAATGGGTCTTAGCCGAGAGTCAGTTCGGTATTGGCGATGTATTTGGCCAAATGTCGTTTGGTAGTACTGGCACAATACAGATGAATTATGTCACCACTACTGGGCGAACGCTGATGACTAGTACTGACAGGTAAAGATAAATGGATCTTAGCCGAGAGTCGGTTCGGTATTGGCGATATATTGGGCCAATGTTGTATTTTATACTAGTTGCAGATTATTTCGTGAGACACCCGACAATCATCTCAGTATTGGTTATGTGTTGGGCTGACTTTCAACGGAACACACAAGTGCAAATTAATTCTGCATGAGCCCAAAAATTGACTCAGGACTGGGCATACAGTGGGGTGATATTTGCGTTTTGTGTGTCGATCGCGCATTGCCAATACGATATCATGAGTTGTCCGAACGCTGGGCGTGTATTGGGCTTATGTATATTTTATTATTGGCATACCGACTATCTCGATATACACCCGACAGTCAGCTCATCACTAGGGACGCCCTGGAAGCGAGAGAGCAGCAAACTGTCTAGAGCCAGTACTTATACAATTCAAAATCAATATTGGGACAATGTCGGTTTGTTAACACTGTCCCAAATTATGGTGCCGTGAATCGGCTCATTACTGTTAACAAGTATTGACTTAGAACAAGTACCCAGTTTTGGGCCAGACATTATTAGTTCTCCACTCGGCCGATAGATGGCGAGCGCGGAGCTGGCGTTCGCGCAAGCGAATACTCCGCGTGGAGGGTATATCCTGAAGCGCGTGATCGGTGAAAATTAGACATTCTCTCGATTCTCGACCCGAAAGGTCGAGATGAAACTTTATTCGGGCCTGGTGACTACCTGTGTAGATTACTATAGGCATTTTACCTATCTCACTAAGCTGAGTCGAGTTTCCAGTCCATGTATGGAATGTACCGGCAAAGTATTGATTTATAGCTTGTCTCAGAACTGGCAATAATGCCTGGCCCAAAACTGGGTACTTGTTCTGAGCCAACACTTGTAAACAATGGAAAGCCGATTCACGGCAACATAAGTTGGACCGGTGTTAATAAACCGAGATTGTCCCAATATTGATTTTGACTTATATCAGTACTGGCTCAGGACAGTTTGCGGGTATTAGCAGCTACAGTACTGAGCCAAGACTAAGCCAATTTTCCGGTCTATGTATGGGCATGTACTGGCAAAGTATTGATTTAGGGTTTGTCTCAGGACTAGCGATAATATCTGGCCCAAAACTAGACACTTCTTCTGAGCCAATACCCATAAAAAATGTCGGGCCGATTCATGGCACCATAACTTGGACAGGTGTTAACAAACCAAAGTTGTCCCAGCATTTATTTTGACTTGGGCAAGGGTTGGCCCTCGGTAGTCTGCCAGTATTGGCAATTCTGGCATTAGTACAGTGCCAATGCTAACCCTGTCCGCGAAACCAACATGGGAAGTGGTTCTTTCGAAATTCAACAACTTTCTTGTATTGCAATATATTTGTGCAGAAAATTCCAGCTTGATAGCTGCAAAATTATGTAATTTAGAACGTTGATAAGAATTTTTCTCTAATTGCGAAATTTTCATGAGGTGGAACCCTTAAGCGATTTTTAAAAAATTCAGTATGCATCATTGTCACTTGACTTTGTACAAAAATATTGGAATTGATAGTTACAGAATTAAGGAGGTTGGAGCATGCTCACAGATACAATTGTAAAAATTGTTGAGAACCCAACTCAGCTGGAGCAACGCGTTTAAAATTGAATTCCATCTATTCTTATCAACGATACTGCATCTGCACAAAGACTTGAAGCATTATGGAAGAGATGGTAATTTTAACATTTGGTAAGGATCTGACTTGGCAGAATTATAGACAGGTAATAATATACCGACAGTTCTGTTCACTGATAGACAACGGGAGAGTTTTAGCCGGTAATAATGCCCGTGGAGAAATTGTGGTAGGGATCCAGCTGGATTCCCCTAATTCATCCTATTCATGGGTCAGGATCCTTCTGGAGATCGGACCAGATTCCATGACCAGAATGAAACGTTTCTAAAATGGAATCTAGCAGAGATTCCCGAACGAATCCGTGACTGTGTCCAGGGCGGATCTTGTATGATGCTTGAATGATCCATAGCGGATTATTGAAGAATCCTATAGGATCGTTGAATAAATTATACTTATTAAAATGAACACGTTTCAGGAAGGCACCTGAACTACATACATTGTCTCTATTGATGACTAAAACATTGTGTGAACGTGTGTTGCCCAAATGACTTGCTGAAGCTCACCCTATAATTAGTCGCAATTTATGTAATCACAAAAATATGAAACCAAAAATATATAGTTTTAGCGTCATAATAAGAAATCAACCTGGGGCCAGCCAGGGATCAAGTGAGGACTCCCTTATTATCCCTAAGAAATCCCGATCGAGATTTTACAGGAAACTGGAAGACCCCAGCACATTTTTACACAGGCATACTCATTTCGGGGTTGCCCCAACAAATCCTGATCGAGATTTAATCGAAATATGAATTTTTAGATTGCCGGTTAGCGATAATATGGACACCGCTGGGGACCCATCAGGGATCTAGCTAGGAATCCTCTTTTGGGGCATGCCTAAATAATCCCGATCGGGATTTTACTGGAAACTAGGATTTCCCCAATAACGTATTTATAGTTTGGTCAATGAGAACCCCCGAAAAGCGGTAATTTAAACGAAAAAACGCCGAATCGATGCTCACTCCGTCTCAATAGCATTTTAATGAGTTAACCCAACACTGAGAAAAAAGTTCAGTTAAGACAACTAAATCCATTTAGTTAACCATAAGATATGAGGTGGACGAAATTATTTGGTCAATTTCCGGATACAGTTTAGTCCAATTTACACGTTACTGAGTTGCTGCACAGAAATATTTCGTTGATTTCTAGTATATTTTAACTAAATAAATTTAGCTGTAACAAAAAAACAATTCGTATTTTCAATCACCCAATTTATTTGGTACAAAGATATTTATTTGATCGAACTGAAATCCTGCCCATTCAAGCAACGATTTAACCGATTTAACTAAAACTTCCATTGTATCTTTGTTGAATTACCAAAATGATCTCGTTGAACGTCCGGAAACAAATATTTGGTTGAGTCAAACAAATTTTTGCATTTTCAACAAAAAATTTTTCTCAGTGTAATAAAAATGATCAACTAGATGGCAATTTTCAAGATTTCAAGATTTTCGCACTTGGCTTTTTCACCAACTGGTCCATAATACTAACCTGGCCCATATTACCCTAATTTACCCTACATACATTGTCGCACAAGTCCACGTGGCGACGTGCGTCTTTTCCAAAGCGCGGGCGCCTCGTTGTCGTTACGCACCTTCGTAAGTCAACTGGGATAACGCGTATGTGTGTGTGCGTGTGTGTGTGTGTTTGTGTGTACCCTGGAAGACTCTTAGGGAGAATGCACGCACCGGGGCGATTGGAGGGGGCGTCAATGCACTCTTGTGTATAAGCGCGAGAGCGAAGAATGAGTTATGTTCCGCCGGTGAAAGTGTCCGCGGGTGCATATAATAGTACACGCAAAGTCAGCGAGAGACAAGCGGGCAAAAACGCGATGCAAAGTATATGCGCGACCAGAAATCGATTCGCAAAACCCACGGGAACGCGTCGACAGCGATGTATAATCGACGATGGAAGTTCTCGTTCGATTCGCAATTGAAATACACGCATCCTTCGTGAAAATTCCAACGGGAAGTTTCAGGTTAAGGCACGAGTTATTTGGTTTTATTTTTTAATGATAAACGATGAAAGTGAACAAACTTGTCGATTTATCTGGGAAAATAAATTGCTTTCATCCGTGAATTCGTTTCTGGCATAACCCGGCATCTGTAAGACGCAGTTTTACGAACTGAATTACAAACTAAGTTTTTAAAGTGTAATTTATAGAATTTAATTGTGTATAGGTATATATATGGGGTATTCCATGTGAAATCAACCCCTTTTAAACCCGACTCCTTTGGCTGAATTTTTTTTTCCTTTTCTAGCCCATTAAAAACATTTTTCAGGAAATTCCCAAATTTGTTTACCGAACACAAAAAAAAAGATTTTTTTTTCACACAGCTATAACTTCTTCAAAAATTGACCAAATGGGACGATTTTTTTGTTTTGATCTTTAAATCCACTTTCCGAAAAAAAATAGAAAAAAGTTTTAAGATGTTAAGATCTATGAAATTTTTCACTTTTTCGAGAAAAATCATCTTTTTCTCAAAGTTCACCATTTTTAATTTTTTTTTCGCTCAAAAAATATTTTGTTCAATTCCGGAAAAAATGGCGCCCAACATGGAAGTGGCCAACATTTCCTTCTTTTTTTAATCGATTGAAAAAAAAAAATTAAAAATAACGAATTTCCAAAAAAAGTTGATTTTTTTCGAAAAAGTGCACAATTTCATAGACTTCAATAACTTAGAATTTTTTTTGTATTTTTTTCGGAAAGTACATTTTAAGACGAAAATTTTGAAAAAAAAACGTCTCAATTAGTCAATTTTCAAAGAAGTTATAGCTATTTTTAAAAAAACCTTTTTTCGGGTTCGGTAAACAAAATGAGAAATTTCCGGAAAAATGTTTTTAATGGGGTAGAAAAGGAAAAAAAAATTCAGCCGAATCGAAAGGGGTCGGGTTCAGAAGTGGTCGGTTTGACATCGAATAACCCATATGTATAATGTATGAATGTGTCTGATTAAACTGCAATGCGATTTGCAATTTCACTAATCCAATTAACAAGGATAATAGTCATTGATAATTTGAATTATCTAATTAAGAATCGTACTAAATATTTAAATTAATACCACGGTTTTGCACAAGATCAAAACAACAGAATCTGTTATTTGATCTATTGTTATAATAGCAGGCCAATCGCAAATGTAATTTGTAACGAATCGTCAAAAATTATAATTTGCACTTGAAATTTATAGTGAACTGTTAAAAATGATACATAACAATCGTAATTCATAACAAATCATCGAAGTTCATAAACTGCATTCATGATCTTCAACAGACTGTCAAAAATAAAAAATTACGATTGTATCTTGCAATAAGCCGATGAAGATAACGAATTAGAAAGTAAATTTGTAACAGACCGTTCTAAATTACAAATTTTGACGATGGTTTGCAACGATTTGTTTTTAAAATACAAAAATCAAAATTGACGATTTGTTTAAAAAATACAAATTAAAATTTACGATTTGTTTCGAAAATATACAAATTAAAGTCGACGATTTGTCTCAAAAATACAAATTAAAATTAATGATTTGTTTCAAAAATACAAATTAAAATTGTAATTATTATTATTATTTTCAACTGTCTCAGTGCTGAGCGCCAGACGAGAAATTGATTGGATCGACGATGTTTATATGGTTGGTTTATAAATGGCAGACCAACTAAATTTGTAGTTCGGCCAACCACGAGTGAAATGGTCGTATGAACTATTTTGCTCGTGGTTTATTATAATTTTTTTTTTTCATATCTAAACAATATTTTTAAACATTTCAACCTTCGAATGTCGCTACACATATGGAGTTTACAATTTCATAAAGCTTCGCCTTTTCTTCAAGAGAAGGTAAGAGGAAAAACACCCTTTTTATGGGAATTCATTTCAGATTCGACCATCTTGTGTTTGCCGCAAAGTATTAAATATCCATACTAAAAAATAAGGATATCAAACATCGACGAACTTGGAAAGGTTATAAGCGTCGAAGGGAACGTTCGTTTGTGCGAGATGAAGCCACCTATCGGATTTTTAGGGTACTGACAAATCTGTAGATATGATCATATAGTTGGCTACAGTACCCCTATAAAATTCGTTGTCTATCCTTTACCCTCCTGAATACTATTTTATTAGTTAGACTGACTGATGAAGTTAGTTGTGTTGACTAGTCGCATCAACTAACTATGAATAGCAGATGGAATTAGGTGGTTCCCGTGCGTGAAAATTCTAGGGAAGTCCTGACTTAAGTCGAGACCTTGTCGGGCTTGAACGTGGATGCCCTGTCAGGAATTGTGTCCTTACACCGCCAGGTTGGGCCCCGACAGGGCAATGCCAAGGTTGCCAGACCTATTTACAATATGGCTGACCTAAGGCAACCCGTTGAGGACCTTGTCGGGCTTAAACGTGGATGCCCTGTCATGAATTGCCATAACACCACCAGGTTGGGCCCCGACATGGCAGTTGCAAGGTTTCCAGGCTTACTTACAATATGGCTAACTTAAGGCAACCCGTTGAGGACCTTGTAGGGCTTAAATGTGGATGCCTTATCATGAATTGCCATAAAACCGCCAGGTTGGGCCGTGACAGGGCAATGCCAAGGTTGCCGGGCTTACTTACAATATCGCTGACCTAAGGCAACCCGTTGAGGACCTTGTCGGGCTTCGATCGGCCAACCCATGTTTAAAGAAGTCGGTATAATTACAACAGAACCAAATCGGGCTCAAATAGGGCGAAAGTATCGGAGCCCTAATTATTTCAAACATGGCACTGACGAGGCAACCCTTTGAGGGCCTAATCGGGCTTCACGGAGAGTTAGTTCCGAGACTCGCAATGAGATGTCGCATACGACGTGCGCTCTCTCCCATACGGGATATGCAAATAGTATGCTTATATAGTTGAAGTGGGAGCCCGGGTTGTATTCGACACCGCAGTCAGGCCTCTCAGGAAGTCATAATCCCAAGATATGTACATAGAAATCCTCTGCTTTATACTATTTTTTTCGTAAAAATTCTCCTGGAGAATTATTAATAACAATAATAGTAATATTATTATTATTATTATTTGAATAATTCATTCTTACAATCTACATGCATAGCGATACTACGTACGTACTAGGACTCTGATAGGGCTTGACCATGGGCTCGTCGTGGATTCGACATGGCAGACGTGAGGCGGTTGTAAAGGCCCTCATTTGGCAACCTTCTAAGGCCCTCGTCGAAAAACTGTGACCGTCCATTCCGGGGCCCTATTGGGCTTGCAGTCAAGGCCCCGAAGTAAGTTAGGAAAAACCGATTGGGGCCTAGTCGGGGCCTCAATCAAATTCACGCACAGGTTATTGTAACAAAGCAGATGGTTTCGGTAACCGAAGTATACCTAACTAATAATCAGTTGGTTGTCCCAACCAACCATTTTTTTCCGTGGAAACTTCTTTCTCAGCTTACAGCTCAAGATGGCTCGGCATCGGGCCTGAAATTCTCAGATTGGCAGTCGTCAAGCCCATTCGCCAAAAGCCGAGAATAAATCAACTCTCACAAAATGAGGAACGACAATCGGAAGCAACGTTTCCGTAAGGAACAGATAGGCTCGTGACAAAGCATGCAGAAAATGAGATAAAAGTTCCACCTAACAGGGATTCTTGCATGTTACATTGGCGGAATCATCATTATTAGAATTGAACAGATTGAACGGAATCAATCGTTCAGTCGTTCGACAAGAATCTCGACTCTCGAAGGCCGCAGAGTCACGTTCGTCGACAATGAGAGCGATGTATGTGCAGCCTCAAACATATTACTATAGGGACGCACATAGGTGCATTTCTGTGTTGTACATCTATACACATATATGGGACATCCATCCCAAATCGGACAGTTTGAAAAACTTTTTATTTTGATTTCCTCAATTTTTTTATATTTTTGAAAACCCATTAAAAGACCCTTCCTGTTAAGTTTTGAGATTTTTTTGATTACCCGTTCAAAAGACATTAAATCAACAAAAAAACTCTTTTCAAGATTTTTGTTTTTCTATGGCCTTTTCAGAAAAAAATACAATAAAAATATTCGACTTGTTTTTGAATGAGTTTTCTGAGTTTTAAACGTTGAACCGCGTTTTTAAAAGTGAATGTCATTTTTGATTTTTTTTTACTTTTTTGTTTCAAACATCTATCTATTCAATAATTTTCAAGACTAGTCCGATCATGGGATCTCAATAACTACTATTTTTTTTTTTGAAAAATAATTTTTTTTTTAAATAAATTATTATGAATACCAATTTTCGTCACGGTATAGTATTTTTTTTTTAATATTTAGAATTTATTTTGACACTTTTTTATTGTTAACACGTTCTTAAAATTAATAATTAATCGTTAAGTCTGTTTATGAACAATAATAACAACAGTTCTTATTTGTTCACGTCTTTTTTTGAAAACCTTACATATACGATTATTTCCTGAATTAGAATATTCCTTTGCCAATACTTTTCAGTTGCTCATTGGAATAATTGAATGAAATTTTTGTGTCCCCCTGTGATTGACTTCGCAGTATTTTATCGCAAATAAAATCTTTCTTGTGCATTTGAATAATGTTTCTCATGTGAAAATTTGACAGCAATAATCGGTAGACTATTTAGGTTCAATGCTCATAGAATTCTTGAACTGTTGTTATTTGCTCATCGATTGATTATTAATTTTAAAAATCTGTTAACAATGAAAAAGTGTCCAAATCAATTCAGAATGATTAAAAAAATACTATACAATAACAAAAATTGGTATTCATAATAATTGATTGAAAAAAAAAAATTTAATTTTCAGAAATCGAAAAAAAATAGTAGTTTTTGCGATCCTACGATCGGACTAGTCTTAAAAATTGTTGAATAGATAGATGTTTGAAACAAAAAATTTAAAAAAAAAATTGAAAATGACATTCACTTTTAAAAACGCGATTTAACGTTTAAAACTCAAAAAACTCATTCAAAAACACGTCGGAAATTTTTGTTTTATTTTTTTCTGAAAATGCCATTAAAAAACAAAAATTTTGAAAAAAAAACTTTCAATTTGGACCATTATTAAAAAAGTTATGACCAAAATACAAAAAAAAAAGAGCGGTTTTTTTCTTAATTTAATATCTTTTGAACGGGTAATCAAAAAAATCTTAAAATTTAACAGGAAGGGTCTCTTGATGGGTACTCAAGAATATAAAAAAATTGAGAAAAAAAAAAAGTTTTTCAAACTGTCCGATTTGGGATGGAATGTCCCATATATATGTAGCTAGGAAAGTACGGAAGACCGAAGAATCGATCTAAATAGTTCGAGACTTAACGAGTGTCCACGAGCCTCGATATAAACCTAACCTCCGCGGATCTCACTACAAATATACCCTTATTCCGTAAACTATACGTGTATGCATGTATATATATATTATATATATATATATTGATATCGTAGTGCGTATATATACGGTGTAATCGAGGTAAAGGCGGAGACGAGCGCGCGCGCGTGAGCACATAGCTCTAAGCTTCTACCTTTCGCAATTGGAAACGAGTATTTGAGCCGGAGAGGATCGATCGTCGGGACGTTTAATTGGCAATTATTTGTTGGAGCAGCGAGACCGACACCATAAAGCATTGTAAATCGCAAACGAATAAATCCTCCCTTCACCGCGCGCGCGAGAGCGCGCCCGCGCTCACTGCGCTCAGCCCAACGCAGTTGAGCTGCGCTCCTTCAAACTGTGCATGCACACGATTGCACTCACACACAGAAATTGTTGTTTATAAACTATGTGTATATGCGAAAAACAACGCGTGTACGGCTGCGCTCTCTTTGTATATATAGTCGAGGGGAAGAGACGCGAGCAAAGATCACCCTCGAAGCAGCAATGGGAAGAGCATCATCGTCTCCGAAGTTGGCTTCCTTATTTTAAATTTTTTTCCGCCTTATTTTTATACCTTCTTTCCCTTCTTCCGTCTTTTATCCATATGTACATGGCGTATTCCATGCTAGCTCTCGATTTCTAGGTCTTTGTTTCATGATTCTACGTTTAATCACATTTTTATGAGACCGAGACACGTGTTATTTTTTTTAAGATTTTTTTACGTATCTAGATTGTGAGTTCAAAAAAATGCAGGTATTTTTGATTAAAAAGTCAGAGTTTTTAAAATGAATCTTTGAGAAAGTTTCGACAGCAGTTTTCGGTAGTTGAATTTTTTCTTTTATAAAGGGAAATGCCACTGTGAACAAAATATTTTTTTCTTACATTTTATTGAACTATATATTGTCAAAACTGTGTAGGTGAAAATTGAAGTTAAAATTCTGAAAATTGACTGAGTTACGGTGACTTTAGTTACAGCAGGTAGCAAGACTGATAAGGACCAACGAAAAGATTAAACGCGTTTTTCTCAAAATGGCCTTTTTCGACCTTGTCTCAGCGAATACTTCAAAACTTATGAGCCGGTTTTCTTTTTTTTTAAATCTGTAATTGCGGTGGCTAAGACCCGAATTTAAAGATCTTGAAATCGGTCTTAAGATCAAACTTGTTCAAACTTTTAATCGCACTCAAGTTGGAACTTAAGATCGAACTTGAGTTCGAATTTAAGATGAATCTTATGTTTGAAGTTAAGTGTCACTATAAGTTCATGCTTACATTCAACCTTTAGTGCGAACTTCAGATCGATCTTACGTTCGTACTTAAATTTGGTTTCAAGTTTGAACTTCAGATCAATCTTAAGTTCGTATTTAAATTTGGTTTGAAGTTTGAACTTAAGATCCATCTTGAGCTTAAACTTGAGTTTGATCGAACTTAATTATTTTGACAACTACTGTCAAAAAATACGGTCGAGGAAGGCGATGAAAGAAGTTTGATCAAACTTAAGTTCAAGCTCAAGATGGATCTTAAGATCAAACTTCAAACCAAATTTAAGTTTGAACTTAAGATCGATCCGAAGTTCGCGCTGAAGTATGAACTTATAATAATACTCAAGTTCAAACTTAAGATTCATCTCAAATTGGAACTTAAGTTCGATGATAAGTTCCAGCTTGGGTTCAATGGAAAGTTTGATCTTAAGTTTGATCTTAAGATAGATCTTAAGATCTTAAAATTCGGGCCTAAGTCTATACAGAGCCGATTTCAAAAATTTTGTTAAGTACTATTTTTAAAAACCAGCTCGAATAAAAAGGGCCATAAAAATGAAAAACATATAAATTCTTTGCCATTTTGCGAATAATTAAAGACTAATAACTTCTGTGCATAACAATGGCTACATTTCTGTAGATATTGATATTTTGATTATTCTGCTTTTAATTCTCAATTAATGCCTCGAATTTTTCTCATAAAAATTGTTCTGCAATTAGTTGAATGCATACTTAATAAAATAACAATAATTCGATCATTTAACAAGTTATATCTGTGAAAAAAAATTCTCAAATATTGACAATTCTTCCACCTCTTACAGTGACTTTCCTTAAGGAAATTCACACATGTCAAAGAGAATAAACCAAAAAGGCCAAAAGATATTTCACAATGTTTCTTAACCTCGGTAAATCGTCGAGAAAAACAGGATACAAACGCAAAATATTGAGGATCAGAATGTTGGTTGTTTTTACTCGGAATGCCCCATACACATACATCGATCACCTCCACACTCAGATCGAAAGATGAGACTGAACCAAGTCTCCGGAGGGACGTTGTATTTCAGACTTGCACGCCAATCCTTCTCGGACTCAAGAGTCGTCCAGGAAAATTGAGAGTCCTTTGGTCTTCGTATAAGTTATCCCGATGTTCGCTCGCTCATAACCTCCTTTAGAACTTTGAGTCTATCGACCATTAAAAAAAAAACGCAAGTAAATTCGTTTCCATTTGAGATTAAATCACCGATTGGAAAATTGATTCGTACATTGAAAATTCATGATTGTTGAAACAAAATAAACAACTTTAATAGGAAATCTTTAAGGACATAAAATGCAATGTAATTTGATGGCACGTATCGACGATTATCCGTTGATGAAATAAAAAGAATGAAAATCAAACGAGACAACAGCGAGGACAGCGAAAGGACAACGTAAATGGATCTCGGATACTAGAAACATCAAGAGGAATAAAACAAACGCGCATGCGTGTGCTGATTTGCCTCGTTACACACGAAAGCTTTTTTTCTAGTTCTATAGGAGTATTTATGCGTTATCGATACCGTAAATCCTTTTCAGTCGCACTTTCGATCGATCTTTCAATCGCGACAGATCACGAATCGCTTCTTGCCGTCGTTTATCCTTCACCCATGCGATAAAAGGAAGGACGCGTAAATGCTCTGCAAGTTTCAATTCTACCCTGAATCAAAGGCCATTCGAACTACGAGCAAATGTGTCTTTCAGTTCCAGAATTGAGATCTACACCGAACAAAAGGCTTTGTAATTTCGACTACCCAGCTGCGATCACGGAAAATTCGTTTGAATCAAACGTCACATATTTGATTTGATTACCCCGTTGTTGAAATAATAAAACTGGTGTCGTTGTTTCGAATGTGTACTGCAATCACCGCAATTACAATATTGGATCAAAATGAATTCAAACGAGATTGATTCAACAACTTGTTTTCTCATTCAATCGAATATTTAGTCATTTACTGGAAGTTAATAAAATTGTTTTAACTGTATGTTTCGTCTCATCAACAAAATCTAGTTTGAATTTGAGCTATTCATCCAGTTAAAAAGAAGAGTCAATGCTTTCAGGTCGATCAAATTGTTTGATAAATTTGACTAAATATTTCAATGCGGCCACAACACACTTAGTCGATAGTACGTATAGTAACTACCACGATTTCGGCACTTCGCCCGAGATCCGTAAGGTGGCGACGATCGGCGCGCGCTCTCGCGCCAGCGAGACAGCCACTGAGCACCGATAAGTACCAGTGTATTACCAGCATCGGAGTCCTCGATTAACTTTAAATTGATAGAACATTATCCGCGCTCTGTGGTCGTGCAGCTCTATGGAGTAAAGACTACATATTTGAATGAGACCACCATTGCATTTTGGTGGCGCTCGTGTTCTTTATGGGCGCAAGGATAAATAAGTTAAATTTTCACTTAACTGTTCAATCTCACGATTAATTAGTTAAGTCAAAGCCCCCGTAGCTTGAACAAATAATGCATATCATCAAATGATTTGTTAATTCAATTGAAATTTTCTAGCTTTATATTGAATGCATTTTTTTCCGGTGAACAACATCTGAATTGCATAGAAAATATAAACTGTTCATTCAACTAAACCATTTGGTTATGCAATCGCATATTGAGTGCATTTTACCAAATATAGAATCAAAACAATGTAATTTTCAATTGAACGGATTCTCTACTCTGTTGGGTCAAGGATATTTGTATTTATGGGAATGCAATTCTTGTTTCCATTTTGATACACGTTTGTAGTTAACTGAATTACACATTTCGTTCGCCACCCGTAACCGCCGGGTTTAGTTAATTCAAGCCAAATTTTTTTCACGTTACCAAACCTTTTTTTCGGTGTATGAAAGTCCCATAATTGAAACCTATTCCCATGTAGAAAATTACAACAGGCCCAATATTGGGTCCACCTTGGCCCAATATTGGGTCCACATTGGCCCAATATTGGGTCCACATTGGCCCAATATTGGGTCAGCATTGGCCCAATATTGGCCCAGCCATGGTTCAGAGTCTGATGATAACTTTGGTCACCAGTGACCCCCGTTACCATTCGTGTTGACTGAAAGTGTAGGGTAAGTAAAATTGTTTTTTCCAAATTCTGATGTTTTTTTTATCACGAATCAATATTTTTTTTATTATAAATCGATGAATCTAACTTACCTGAGAGTTTTTTAACATAAATTTTCATGGAAATTCGCATTCCTGGAAAAAATTTTCTCCAAATTTTGATGTTTATCGACTATAAATTAATTGAAAGTTGACCAAAAGTTTTTCAACGTGAATTTTAATGCGAATTTTAATTTCATTTATTTTCATTAGAACACACGTACGAGTTATGCCTTGATTGTGCATTAGTTATTAGGCCTAATTTTAGGATAATTGATTTACTTAAGAGCACTTTTTAAAGCGCCAGGTGCAAGTGACCCTCGTTACCATTTAAAGGTGCGGAAAAACATGTTTCCATTTAAGGATTAATGAATGCAATATTGGCCCATGACTAAAAATGGTATTAGCCAATTGCCATTGCATCTGCCAATGCCAAATTCACTCTTACATTGGATAAATAATCTGAATAAAAAGGTTACATTTTATAAAGTTGATTTTGCTTCTCAGACTCATGTTTACATTATGTATCATATCACTTCGATTCGTCTAAATTTAATAACAAATTGAAACATGTGTTAACGCTAATTAAATGGAAAAAGGTCAATGCGAAAATAAAATACATGAACGAAAAGTCTTTGGACCGATAAGTAAATACACTCTAATATAATAAAAGTAATTTTATGGTGAAAAAACGGAACTCAACCAAAAATTTTTTTCTTCATAATTGCCCAAAGAAGAAAAAAAAACATTACGAATATCAGTTGATAACTATTCAGCATCGTTATTCCAAGGCGTGCCATAGCATTTTCATCATCAGCATCATCTTTCTTTCGGTTCAATCGTTAGACATTCGGTGCCAATGATTGGGGTGGGAGTCGAAAAACCTAAATATCACAATTCATAATGACCGAAATTCAGAAAATTGCATACCCGATTACCATTACCAACGAATAGTTTATCAATCATAATTTAAAATTCCCAAAAGACCATAATGTTATATTACTTTTTCACAATTTGTGCAAATATGCAAAGCAATTTCGAACATCAATCTATCGATACTAAAAGATCAGATAGTTCAAAATACAGAAACTGAAAATCCCGAAATATAATCCCAATTAATGCCACCAGAAATGCTCGTCCATTTCTGGTGCCTACAATTTGATCAGTCGGTATTTCGATCAATCGGTATTTTGACCATTCGATATTTTGTACATTCGGTATTTTGACCATTCGCCATCCCAGTAATTTTATACTTTCAGTTCGGTTATTTAAATTTTCGGAATTTTGACATATGTTAGAATGACTTCTCCGATTCATCCAGTTTATGGAATTTGAACAATGCGCCCTATTGGCTCTTCGATAATTCATTTAACCTACATTTTATTTATCTAATAGTTGAGACTTTCATACATTCATTTTCTGCATTTTTCAATCTCTCCTTTATTAAGCTTTTATATAATACACATGTGAATTATTAATTTTTTGAATGCATAAATTTCTGAATTTCTGAACCGAAATTTTGTTTATCTAGTAGTTGAGACTTTCATACATTCATTTTCTGCATTTTTCAATCTCTCCTTTATTAAGCTTTTATATAATACACATGCGAATTATTAATTTTTTGAATACATAAATTTCTGAATTTCGGTCATTATGAATTTTGATCTTAAGGTTTTTCCACTCCCACCCGCTCAAAATTGTTAGACGTTCTGGGCCAATGATTGGCAATCATATATTGGCCATATGTTGGCGAAACAATGGTAAATATAACAAAATATATAATCATGGTAAATAATTGGGAACCAATGATGGCCCACAATTGGTAGTTTCTGTTTGACCAATCATTGGCAGTAGTACCTACATTAGCCTAGTGTCAGTTGGATAATAGCAATTATAAAAAAATAATAATAATGGCGACCAATACTAACCCAATAACGGCCCAGATATAGGCGAGTTACGCTGGGCTAATTGTAAATAAACATATAGTAACCAGTACTTGGGCCTGTTGTTTCTACATGGGTTGACGCGAAGAATCGAAAAATCTTGGTGACTTATAATAAATTAAATCTTAAGAGAACAGAGATAGCTATTGCCAATTCTTTTTCATGGCATTGGCTCTTCTAAGCAACGAGTTGTACATTCATAATTCTTAAAAGAAATGAGATAGATATCGCCAATTTTTTTTACGATATTGGCTCTTCTAAGGTACGAGTTGTAAATTCATAATTCTTAAAAGAAATGAGATAGATATCGCCAATTCTTTTTTACGGTATTGGCTCTTCTTAGCTACGAGTTTTAAATTCATAATTCTTAAAAAAAATGAGATAGATATCGCTAATTCTTTTTTACATTATTGGCTCTTCTAAGCTACGAGTTGTGAATTCATAATCCTTAAAGGAAATCAGATAGATATTGCCAATCCTTTTTCACAGTATTGGCTCTTCTAAGCTACGAGTTGTGAATTCATAATCCATAAAAGAAATGAGATATATGTTACCAATCCTTTTTTACAGTATTGGCTCTTCTAAGCTACGAGTTGTGAATTCATAATCCTTAAAAGAAATGAGATAGATATAGCCAATTCTTTTTTACGGTATTGGCTCTTCTTAGCTACGAGTTTTAAATTCATAATTCTTAAAAGAAATGAGATAGATATCGCCAATTCTTTTGTGCGGTATTGGCTCTTCTAAGCTACGAGTTGTGAATTCATAATTGTCAAAAGAAATGAGATAGATATCGCCAATCCTTTTTTACAGTATTGGCTCTTCTAAGCTGCGAGCTGTGAATTCATAATCCTTAAAAGAAATGAGATAGATATCGCCAATTCTTTTTTACGGTATTGGCTCTTCTTAGCTACGAGTTTTAAATTCACAATTCTTAAAAGAAATAAGATAGATATCGCTAATTCCTTTGTGCGGTATTGGCTCTTCTAAGCTACGAGTTGTGAATTCATAATTCTCAAAAGAAATGAGATAGATATCGCCAATCCTTTTTACAGTATTGGCTCTTCTAAGCTGCGAGTTGTGAATTCATAATCCTTAAAAGAAATGAGATAGATATCGCCAATTCTTTTTTACGGTATTGGCTCTTCTAAGCTTCAACTTGTAAATCACTGATATGTAATATTTTTACAATAGCATACGATGAGCACGATATTATATAAGTTTCGTGATTTTTTCATATCCGCCAACGAATGCGTTTAAAAAAAATCAAATAATTCTGATATATACAGTATATCTCGTAAATGGTGTGACCGTCATTGCCCAATGACCATGTTTTCCCTCCCTCTCTTTCCTAGACCTTAGCGGAGAATCGCGATCGTGTTTAGCGATCGTGTACGATCCTTGAGTCTCCTTACGCCACTGAGTTTCTCGTCTTTCTCTAATTGTCACTAAGAAAACGCCATTCTCGTAGCGAGGTAATTATCGTTCGATCGACCGACAGGGAACACGCTTAAGCACACATTGCCGGAGAGTGCAGCACTCTCGCGTGCACCTGTGTATCAAGAAAAGAGTTCTCTCTCTTTCTCGAGCGCGCGCGACACGTGTGTGGCCTAAGTCTACGGTGTTCGAGAGAAGTGGAAAAAAGAAAGAGACGTTAAGAAACCCGATCAGATTAGAGATAGGGAGAGAGACAGAGAGGGAGCGGTACTCTTGGTTTACTTTGCCACGACTTTGGAACTCGAGGAGTCATTCATTTTTATTTTACTCCGGAGCTGCCAAAGGGTTTCATAGAAAGTTGGAAGAATTTCGCGTCCATCGAGTTAATGGACATTGAGCCAATGGAGTTAATGACAATGGGCCAAATGATTTTCGAATCCCAAAATGCAAAATTCCCCTATTCCGCTCAACGCGAGTTGGAAGAAGGAAATAGAAAAGAAAGGAGGCAAGGATGGACAACGAAAATGGAAAAAGAAGAGGAACAGAGAAATCTGCAAAAAATTGATAACCATTTCTGTGACCGGATGAACATTTTTCCTGTAAGAGGTCCCAAAAGCCAAAGTGTCAAATGTCCAACTCTGGTCGATTTTAATCAGAAAGCCCCATATACAGGTATCAAAGCCATTCACCAAGCGAGTAAAATGTTTTATCGATTGGCAAAGCACGCGTCCACTTTTGGCCCTCGCGTCAAGACTTACACTTGCAATCTGCTCCTATAAAATTGCGTGTAACGCGGAGAGCATTCTTCTAGTTTTCAAGTCTCTTAGTATCACCTCGTTGTCTACGAGAGCATTAGCACTAAAAAAAATCAGCAGTTCGTGGCATTCCACTCAATAAACGTTTGCCTCGTTTGACAAACTCCTAATGGCCTGATGCGAAAGAGCGAAATACTATCAAATCATTACAGAAGGAACAAGAAAGAAAGAGTGAACTGAAAGAAATTATCGTTAACCGTACCATAATGACATAACGACCCTGGTGTAAATTATGGTACCTTGGAATCCGTATATTTTATAGTAAAGTGGACTGAAAATATGGTAGGCCCAACTACAAAAATGTTTACTTCAATCACGAAAAGTAATTATTGGCTAATTATTTAGCTAATTCTATAATTCGCATGGGTGTAGTTGTTATATTTTCAGTTAGGGTGACTATAAAATATAAGGGTTCTTTGACCTACTGTGAAAATAATAGACGATTTTTATTTATTTTTATTAATATACGCTAACAGAAATTATTGTCAACAGCACCAGTCCAGAAAGAAAATGATGACTTCCAACTCCTCCATTTTATAGTAATCTAAATTTGAAAATACGGCAACCATAACCCCAAAACTGATAACTTCAACCTCAAACGTTATTGCTGGCTACGTTTTTAGTTACTTAGTTGACGTTACAATTTTTTATATTTGTGGTTACAATATTTATAGTTGGGGTGACTATAAAATCTAAGAGTTCCTTAAGCTATTGGGAATATAGCAAACCAATTATTTTTGATGCACACACTGAAACTATGGTTAACCATACCATTCTAGCATAAATTATGGCATCTTGCAGCCCATAGATTTTAACTTAACCTTAATTTCAAAGAACGTCATAACTACGACTAAAAGCGTTAACCTCAAAAAAAACTGGCTAATTGTTAACCTCAAAAAAAAAACTGGCTAATTTTTTGCATTTGTGGTTATAATATTCTTAGTTGGGATGACTATAAAATCTAGGAGTTCTTTA
The DNA here is from genome assembly GCA_946863875.1 of Alloplasta piceator. Taxonomy (NCBI): domain Eukaryota; kingdom Metazoa; phylum Arthropoda; class Insecta; order Hymenoptera; family Ichneumonidae; genus Alloplasta; species Alloplasta piceator. The sequence continues at coordinate 58,139,356 of OX333071.1, forward strand.
AGCTATTGTGAATATAGCAAACCAATTTGTTTCGGTGCACTTATTGAAAGAAACTATGGTCAACCATACTATTCTATCATAAATTATGGTACCAACCATATTCTACCATAAATTATGGTACCTTGCAACCCCCAGATTTTTAACTACTTTTAATGAATAAAAATATGATAACCACAACTAAAAGCGTTAACCTCAAAAAATAAATACTGGCTAATTGGTCGACGTTATAATTTTTTGTAATTATGGTTACAATATTTATAGTTGGGGTTACTATTAAATCTAGGAGTTCATTAAGCTCAATTATTTTCGGTGCACATACTGAAAGAAATTATGGTCAATCGTACCGTTCTAGCATAAATTATGGTACCTTTCAACCCCTAGATTTTAAACTAACCTTAATTAATAAAAAATATGCTAACCACAACCAAAAGCGATAACCTCAAAAAATAAATACTGCCTAATTAGTTAGTCGAAGTTATAACATTTATAGATGCGGTTACCACATTTGTATTTAAGGTTACGTAAAACGTAAGGGTTTAGAGTGCTATTGATATAAATCACTATAGATATACCGAAGCATTTGTTTTTGTAGTAGAAACCCCTTAGGGCACATCTCGCGGTGTGCCAGAAATTCGCGCGTTAAACCGTCGCTCTTGTCTACAAGGCCTTTCTCGTTTTATACGCAGATTCCCATGCGCAGATTTATTCCATTCGCGAGCGTGTACAAAACAGTGAACAGCCCACGCATCTGTCTGTCAAAACAGACGTAGCAAAGCGTCCAGGGACATTCGTGGTGATTTTTTTTTTCGTCACTTGTAACACGCGTATAAATGTGACTGTTCATTGGAAAGGCGCACATACGCCATTAGGATTCAATGATATATTAGGTATACCAACATTGCGGGGAGACCTTTGAAAAGTTGAGCATAAAAATAGATGAACTAGATTCTTCCAGTTTGCCAATTAACTATACTTATGCTAATTGTAACTGTCTTGAGCAAAACAGGGTCTTACTTTGCTCAAGACCTGATCAGATGGACATCAGCGAGCGGCGTCAGTAGCGACGATGCCATAACAGTTGAGATAAATAGAGAGGGAGACATAACTGGAGAGAGAGAAATCATCGCATTAGATTGTATCCGACCGCGTAATTAGACGTCTGCAAAGATTGTCGCTTTGCGTACCTTATCATTTTTTAACTATCATCCTCATTCTTGCAAAAATTGACCAGAAAGCCAAAACAGTATGATATTTCATCGAAATGTCAAAGATTTGGTGGTTTAAAGTCTTTTAAGCATTACACAATTGTATGTTTTCAGTTATTTAACCTTATGTTTGGGGAGATTGAAGTTCCTCAATGACATGTGCGTTATCAGCGAAAAATTAACCATCATCTGAGCCCTTAAAATATCATGAAAGTCGAAAACGAAATTTGAAAAACATTTAATCTAGTTTTCCAAAAAGTTGAAAAACCGAAATTTAAAGGGTCTGTACCTCAGTTTCCTTCAAACCAAATGAGTCGCATCTTATTTCAATCCATACGCTTCCGAAACAATTAGAGGTTGGATTTATCCTGGCATAGCAATTATCGTCACCACCAGAAAACTTTGAAGGTCTTAAAGCCTTAGGCCACTCTACAGAACCAAAAAGGGCATATTTCGTGATTTTTTTCAGCGAAACCTTAAGATAAATCGAATTTACAAAAAAGTGTTTTATTATACATCTGATTGGCAATGCAAAATTATTTTTTCATGGCAATATATGTCAAAATGGCGACTGTGCAGCGTTTTTCCGATGACGCCTTTATTTCTGGAAGGTCAACGGCCGAACCAACAGCTCCTATAATTTTTGAGTCACGATGAGACACCGAAGTTTTTTCGATCATACATAAGAATAGCTATAGAAGTACGTAGGATTTTTTTTGATATGTTGTTTTTTGTAAAAATGTCGCATTTTTAATTCAAAAAGTATGAAAGACCATGAGAAAATCGTCAGGAAATTGTTTATAAAAACGGAACTATGCAATATGATGGAAAAATCCTACGTAGCGCTTTAGAGAACGATATTTTGAATGTACAGTTGAAATTTCAAATGAATCGGTTGAGATTTGTTTGAGTTATGAGTTTGGCCTACTTGAAAAAGGTAGTTCTGAGATAAACACGTTTAAAGTTTGTTCAAAGCTCGCTGCGAATAAAGAGGGGTTGCACTAGAATACGAAAATCGAGTACTTAGGGATTTTTCACGCATACCTAAAACCTTTTTGGAATATAATTCCATACATACAAGAGCTGGGCAGTACTTGAAATACCCCGTACTTGTGACGTACTTGAAGTAATTGAAAAGTACTTCAAATATTGTACTCAAAATTTCAAATACTTTTCCGAACTTCAAATACTTTTCCAAACTTCAAGTACTTTTTTAAGTACAAGTATTAAGTACTTTTTAATGTGTCTTGCTGATGATTGCATGTACAAAACCTTTGAATATGTAATTGAAAGTTACATGTATTACATGTATTACGTGTATCGACAAACTGTCTCTCAACTATCGCCTATATGACAGTTTTTTGAAGACGAACACGAAGTCGGAGTAGTTTTAACAATCCATGTATTATATTCTTTATTTCTTTTTTTAAAAACCTGCATCAAAATCAATCGGAATTACAATGGTCAATGCTATTTCTGAATTATTTTTATTCTTTGCTTAAATACTTCTGTCCCAATCTGCCTAAATTAGTCAATACCCTGAGATTGGGCTGCCTAAAAGTACTCGAATGAAAATCAAATGTCAAATTTAAGTACCAGAACTTACGAGATTTACCTGAAAACTTGAAAAGTACTTGATACTTGACACTTGATTTTTCAAATACTTGCTCTTCAAGTACTCTACATCTTAAGTATTTCAAGTAATACGTACATAGTACTTCATGCTTCAAGTACTTACGGTACTCTGTACTCGAAGTACTTTCCGGTACTTTGCACAGCTCTGATACATCCTAAACTACCTTTTTAACAAAAAAAAAAACGATTTTTTGAAAACCCCAGAGTGGCCTAAAACCTTGAACAATCAATCTTAAGGGGTATTCCTGCAGAAAACGGACCAAATTTACGAGAAAATGCGTCAAATGGCAGAATATTACTCTTCCAATTGCATATTAGTGACCTAGGACCGTTTTCCTAATTAGCGAGGAATTTTGTATCATCCAAATACCTGAAAATGTTGAAAAATACCAAACGAAAACATTTGTCGTGCTTTTAACTAATGGTTCGTCATTCCTTCTTCATTTCCATTGGGGGATGTTTTCTGCTATGCGAAGATTTATCATTCCTACTTTATTCCGCGAGGCTGTCTCCCATCTCTTTCCCTCTCTCTCTCTCCCCCCCCCCCTCTCTTTCTCTCTCTCTCTCCTTCTCTCTAGATGTACACCTTTGTACCGATCGCAGAGAGCATTTGCCGTTTTCTATGGTGCTGGGAAGAAGCGAGGAAAGAAAACGCGTATATAGTACTTGGCGTCTCCTTAGCGGCAACGAGATCGCTCGTAAGTAAACCTAATCGAAGCGTACAGCGGATTGTGGGGTTGCCCCCTGCCAAATAGAGAAGTGGTCTCGACGTAGGCGGTCGCTCGATGGACCCCACCGACACTTGCCGCGATATTCAACGCTCGCGAAGCTCTTTCTCCGCTGCAAACGGTCTGAATCGTTTCCAAGGCTTTTCCCCGCCATACTTCTCATTGAAACTGCCGCGATCGACTGTGAACTCTCTCGTACCACTCCGCACTGCTTTCCGCTCTCGAACCATCAACCTCGCAACAGATACACGATCGTAGCGCCCTCTTTCTCTCCTCTCCACTCGTTGTCCTTTTTCATTTTTGTTTTTTTTCCCCTCTCTCATCGCGAATTCGAGCAGTAAACACGACGGCAAAACGGCAGCAGCGTCGAAGACGCGAGAATTATCGCACGTCCGAGATCGACGGAGCGAAAGAGAGAAACATCGAAGAGAAATTGTTCCGCCAAAGACATTTCGAGAATTTTTCTTTTCCGCCGCAGCAGCACGCCCCCTGCCGTTTCTCGCAGAATATCGGCGAGTGTATGTGAGTGTGTGTGTGATGACAAAAATCCGCGCGAATGATCGGAAGGTTCAGGTATACGAGCTTAAGGCGTTGGTCCGAGCGACGGATTCTTTGTCGCAACGCTATGAATCGAGGAGAGATCTTCACTATCTCTTTCTCACACTCGCTTTAAACAACCGAGATACTTGTCTTTTCACTCCTCTCGACCGACGCACAAGACACTAGAATTGATTTATATCCCGTGTAAAAAAATTAGTCCATGTTAAGTCTGCAATAAGTCTCTCACGTAGTCTACGAAAAGTCTCGCTAATGAAACAATATAGACTTCTGATACAGACTTTTCAACGAAATGTACATTCCACAATAAGTGTCTCATAAGTCTTTATTCTAATAAGTCTACATTCATATAGACTAATAAATCTATATGAACGTGAATTCATGACCCGCTCTTATTTATGCTCTCAAAAGTCATTTTTTAAAATATGAATATCGACTTATGAGTATCAGTCGATATTTATGTAGACTTATAGGTCTACATAATATAGACTTGGGGTCGGGACTTCACAACTGAATGAGAATTCATTAACCGAACTTATTTTATCTCTCAAAAGGCAAAAGTTTCTCTTTTAGAATAAATACAAATGACATCTGTGTTTATTCGCCGCGAATTTAGTTCCAGGATTCCTGACCCTTCATAAGTTAATTCCAGGATTCCTGACTTTTCATAAGTTAAGTGACCGCTCATTATTTAATTCCAGGACTCCTGACCCCTCATAACTTAATTCCAGAATTCCTGACCCCTCATAAGTTAAGAGGGGACAGGGGCTCTGAAATTAAGTTATGAGGGGTCACTTAACTTATGAGGGGTTAGGAATCCTGGAATTAAGTTACGAGCGGTCACTTAACTTGTGAGGGGTCAGGAATCCTAGAATTAAGTTATGAGGGGTCAGGAATCCTGGAATTAAATTTGCGACGAATAAATACAGATATCATTTGTATTTATTCTAAAAGAGAGACTTTTAAAAGACTTTTGGGCAACAAAATAAGTTGCCCATAAGTCGATATTTATATTTTAGTAAAATGACTTTTGACAGTCTAAATGAGAGCGGGTTATGAATTCACGTTCATATAGATTTATTAGTGCATATGAATATAGACTTATTAGTATATAGACTTATGAGACACTTATTGTGGAATGTAAATTCTCTTGAAAAGTCTATCTCCAAAGTCTATATTGTTTCATTAGAGAGACTTTTCGTAGACTACGTGAGAGACTAATTGTAGACTTAATATAGACTAATTTTTTTTACACGGGATATTAGGCTGGCACATTTTTTATTGCCACTGGAAAAATAAACGATGAAAAAATGGCATGTAAGTCGCACTGAGAAAACAATGTACCAGGACTTGTTAATAACAACAAACGTAAAGTTGAATGTGGTGAAATCAATTATTTGTTAACAGTTAATAAATTATTTTGACACAAATAAAATATTTCTTAACAACTAACAAATTTTGTAACAGTTCAGAAGTACTTAAGTAGGAAATTCAATTCCCAACCAAATTTTTCACGATGATTTTTCGGTTAAGTTAATCATTTCGAAGATAACAGCAAAAAATTGAGAATTTTTTGTAAAGATCAACTTTAGGGACTCGTACCATCGCACCAGTGTAAGGTACACTTACGTTGTCCTGAACACTTTTAAAGATCGTTCAATTCTACGTTAATTGCGATCAAAATCAATACGATAGCGTAATATGCCGCGGAATGGTAATTTTTTTAAGAAAAAAGTTTTTGATTTACGCATATTTTAGATGGGAAATCTTCTCACGCGAAGGTCGAGTACTTAATATTAATATTGAGGGCTGCAACTTTCAGGGAATGTTATTTCAGACATATGCAACAAAGTTTCCGGTGGGGAGTAAAAACAAAGTCTTAAAAAAATCGCCCTAGTGTGTGTGTGTGTGTGTGTGCGCTTTATGCTCGCTTAAAAATGGATATATCTGCAGAACGGCTTCAGCCATTAAGATGAAAAGTGGCATGCAAGTAAATCATCTATATCCCTTTACTCTGTAAACATTTTTTTGAAATTGCAAAGCAATTGTCAATTCGGCGGGACTTTTAATTCTTTGCTAAATGTTTGTAATAACTCTAACTTTCGTAATTTTGCAGTTATCACGCTGAATTTTTTTGTAGAGATACATTTTATAATAAGGACGGTTGACATTGAATATGGAAAAAATCACTTAAGAGGTTCGGTTTTTAAAGAAAATCTAATTCTTAGCAAAAAGTTTGTGAGTCCTCTAACTTTCGTAATTTTGCTCCTACAGACCTGATTTTTTTTTTTGCGACGATACATTCAATGACAACGAAAAATAATACTGAATATCAAAAAAATCGGTTAAGAGATTCAGTTACAGAAAATTTTTGAAATTTAAAAAAAAATCTTGACAACGATGCAAAATTCGCATTTTTAGAAGTACCGAGCGATAATTTTTTGCACAAATACACTAGAAGACAACAATGGTTAGTGCTGAATTTGGTGAAAAACGCTCGAAAGATTCGTTTTCACAAATATTTTGAAACTTTCCAAAAATACTTGTGAGCACTAAGTTTCCTAACTCAGGAGCTATCGAGTTCACTTTTTTAGCACCAATAAAATAGATGACAAAAACAATTGGTAATGTAATTAAATGGAATTGCTAAAAAAATCATGCAAATTTGAAATTTGTACATAGCTTCTTCATTTATTTCCATCGTTCGTGAAGCTTCCTTCACGAGGAAGCCATCATGATAATAAACGTACATGGCATAAGTTGGTCAAGGAGGTCCTCATAAAGGAAGCTTGACGAACGACGGAAAAAAAATTTGCACATAGCTTCCTCATTTTTTTCCGTCGTTCGTCAACCTCCCTTTATGAGGACCTCCTTGACCACCTCTATGACATGTATGTTTATTATCATGGCTTCCTCATAAAGGAAGCTTCACGAACGACGGAAACAAATGAAGAAGCTATGTGCGAATTTCTAATTTGCATAATTTTTTAGAAATTCCGTTCAATTGCATTATTAATTGTTTTTGTTGTCCAGTGTATTGCTGCTAGAGAAGTGATCTCCATAGCTGTTAAATTAGGAAACTTAGCGTTAACAAGTATTTTTCGAAAATTTCAAAAAAATGTTGCGAATGAACATCTTGAGTGTTTTTCACCAAATTCAACCCTAACCATTCTTATCATCTAGTGTATTCGTGCAAGAAGTTTTAGCTCGATACTTCTAAAAATGCGGATGCTGGAGCGTTAACAAAATTTTGATGGAAATTAAAAAAAAAATTTTAACCGAACCCCTCGGGCGATTTTTATGAGATTCGGTATTATTTTTCATTGTCATTGAGTGTATCGTTACAAAAAAAATTAACTCGATAAATGCAAAATTACAAAAGTTAGAGAACTTACAAATTTCTTGCGAAAAATTTTAAAAAAATTTCAAACCGAACTTCTTGCGCGATTTTTTCCAAATTCAATCCCAACCATCCTTATTATAAAGTGTATCTGCACATAAAATTTCAGGGTGGTAATTGCTAAATTACGAAAGTTAGACGACTAACAAAGAATTTACAGAACATACGAAATCCAGCCAAATAGACAATTATTTTGCAATTTCAAAAAAAATTGCACTTAGAACAGGGACATACGTAGTCTACTTGTATACCAAATTTCGAGTTGATCGGCCGAAGCGTTCTCCAGACATATTCATTTTAAAGAATGCACAAAGCGTACACACACACACATACGTCCGGACATTTTTTCTAAATGTGATTTCTCGACGTTTTGGGACATTTTGAACGTACTGACATGAAAATTGCGAAAAAAAATTTTTTCGCGAAAACAAAGCTTCCTTCATGAGGAAGCAAAAATGAGGAAACAATGGACAAATGTCCAATCTTTGTCTTTTAGTGAACAGTCTAGAATTATCTTGCGATTTTTCTATCTGGGGATGATCGTTGGTGGACCATAAATCGTAGCGACGTTTTTTTCCATTAATTTCCCAGATAGAAATTGACAGATGTCAATTAATTTATTGGCGTAATTTTTCTAATTTCTATGCTGTGTAAAAAACACTGATTGTGAGGAAAAAACATGTTAGATGCGAGTAAGGAAAACATTGGAAAGGAATTTTGAAGGAAAATTTCAATTCAATCATACACTGAGAGAACAATATATTTCTATCTACCAGGATTTGTTAACTGCTAAAAAATGTAAAGTTGGATATGGTGAAATGAATATTTTTTAACAGTTGATAAATTATTTCGACACCAATAAAATTTTGTCATGAGAACACGAATATATCTCGACGATTAACAACTTTTGTTGAGGATTATCTAAATAAACGTGCTCTCTGAATATATTTTTTTACTATAAATAAACATTTTTTCTCAGTGCATCGAAAAATTAGTCAAAAATGAGCCATTCGGTTCTAGACTCGCGCGATCGATGCGACAATATAAGGTGATGGTTTTGTGAGATCGGGTTAAAAGAATTCAACTCAGAAATTCGGTGGTAATTCGTTGAATTTATTATACCGTATAGTCGCGCGCGCGCGGCAGCGGCAAAGATCGTTTGCAGACACAAGACACATTTATCGATTGCCACGTGAATTCTCTAGGGAAATTCTCGATCAGCATTTTGGTCCGAGACACCCAGGAAGAACGCTTGCATATTCCCGAGCGTTACGCGAGAAGAATTAATTAGCTCATCCTTAAAAGCAACGGCGATGCTAAAAATTTTCCATTATTTATGAATTTGTCCGATGCGAAGTCGGCCAAAGTTTTTGTTCGTCCCTGTTTTTCCGTTGGGAGCGCCAAAGCATGGACAAATTTTTGGACACTCAATGGTGAACCGTTAATGCGCTCTTCACGATTAATTACGCAATTAATTGTCTCATTCTGGACGCTTTCAGCGATGCCGAGCAATGCTCATCAAGGAAGCGACGTTTGTTTCAACGGGCAAAGGGAGAAGTGTTCGAAACACGAGGGTTCATTGCGCAATTCGAGGGTTTATCCACTTCTCAATGATGAGTGACGCACAGGAAGCCTTGGGGCGTCCTTTATCGACGAATTCAATGTTTCTGTTGCCAATTTAATAGCACAAAAGAAGCAACATGAATACATTTGTTATTACGAAGAAGAGTTCAGTTTGACGATCGTTGTTTGGAAAGCCGGTCACTCTTGTAAATCCATAAGGATTAGAGTTGTATGCCAAGTGGCCTTTCAAGACACGCACAATTGTAAACTCTGCTGAATTACATAATTTCAACGCCAACGCACCTGCTGAGACGATACAATAGAAAGTACTGCGAGGACATTCGATTGTTTAATTTCTAAAACTGAAATGAAAGAAATGATCGAGTATATTCTCAATAGTTTGAAAAACCCCTTAACTATAACTATAAACACCCTGCAAATTGAAATTTGCACATTGCTTCCTCATCTTTATCCATAGTTCACATAGCTTCCTTTAACACACGGTATGGCGATCAAATTTGGCTTCCTCATAAAGGAAGCTTTGTTAACTATTGAAAAATATTAGTAATCAATGTGCAAATTCGATCAATTTTCGCCAAATTTGATCGCGAACAAACCTTGATAGCTATACAAGTATTGTACAAAGTTTCTGTGAAATACTATATTGAAAATTGTGTAAGTTAGAGTGCTTGCGCTATTTTTCAAAAAATTCAAAATTTCATAAAATTTTAATCCCTCGATGGATTTTTTCCAAATTTAATAGCGAACAACCTTGATAGCTATACAAGTTCTGTACAAAGTTTCAGTGAAATATATTGAAAATTGTGCAAGTTAGAGCACTTGCGCTATTTTTCAAAAAAATCAAAATTTCATAAAATTTCAATCCCTCGATAGAATTTTGCCAAATTTTATAGCGAACAACCTTCACAGCTATATTACCTCTGTGCAAAGTTTCAATACAATATCTTAAAAATTGCGCAAGTTAGAGCGTTTAGGCGATTTTTCAAAAAATTCAAAATTTCATACAATTTTAATCCCTCGATGGATTTTCGCCAAATTCAATACCAAACAACCTTAATAGCTATACTAATTCTGTACAAAGTTTGAGTGCAATATCTTGAAAATTGCAGAGGCTAGAGCGTTTACGCCATTCTGGCAAAAATGAAAAAAGTCGATAAAATCTGAACACCCGTTATAATTTAAAAAAAAATCATAACGAAGAGCAATTCATGCTCGACAAGTGTGCCAAATTTTAGCTTGATATCTCGAAGCGTTTTCGAGTTATTAATCATTTACATCTGAAACTCAGGATACATACATACACACACACACACACACACATCCATCCGGACATTTTTTCTAAATATGATTTCTCGATGTTTTAGGACATTTTGAACATATTGGCATAAAAATCGCGAAAAAATTTTTTTTCACGAAAACAAAGCTCCCTTTGTGAGGAAGCAAAATTATAATTTCAAACAAATTATTATTTACTAACCAATCATATCAGTTGAAGTTATCATTTTCATATGTAACGTATAACTACAAAAAATTTAATTTCATCAAATCATCCAGTAACCACTTTTTTGGTTGGAGTTAGAATTTTTATTGTTGTAGTTATTTTTTAGTTCCGGTCACTATTGAATTTCGGAGTCTCGAGGTATCCCAGGTTAATGCCATGATTTAATGAGCCATTTCAACATGATCAATCATAATCTATTTTAATGTATAGAATTGGCGTTATGTAAATTGTATTAAATAGCTCATTATGCTGCAAGGGAATGGCTTACCTTATTTACAGTAGTTTAACCATGTGTTATGTACAGCAATCTCTACATTTTAGAATAAGCATAATTAAATGTGGTAACTGCAACTATATCAATTTTAACAAAACTACACTACACTAACTAATCTACAACTATAAAAATTAAAATTTCAAATAAATAATTATCCACTAAACAATTTCATCAGTTGAAGTTATCATTTTCAGATGTAACGTAACAACAGAAATTACAATTTCATCAAATTTATCCAGTAATCTCTTTTTTGGTTGGAGTTCGAATGTTTATTGTTGTGGTTATTTTTTAGTTCGATCACTATTGAAGTTCGGGCTCTCAAGATACCAAAATTGATGCCATACTTTTAGGTGCCATTTCAACATGATTAATCATAATCTATTTCAATGTCTAGAATTGACGTTATGTAGATGGTATTTAATAACTTACTACACTGCAAGGAAATGGCTTATCTTATTTACAGTAGTTCAACTATGAAGGAGGTCCGGTGATTGTAGCGACTCCAAGATAAAAATCCAATTTTTTAAAATAGAATTGTCGAAACCTTCATACATGAAACTGCGAAGTTTGCACGAGATGTATCGTATAGTTTCCGAGATATTAATTATTAAAGTCAGTGAATTTACTACACGTGAGCGACAAAATCTCGTTTTCCACTTAGAAATCGATTTTATCGATCTATTTGGAGCCAAGATACGCGTAAAGAAAATGAACGGTTGTATCGTTGAATCTTTGCGATCAAAAAGACACCTTTCCACCTAGAGAGCTTATCACGCAATAAATAATAAATTTGCAAATATAAAGTCAAAAAAGTCTAACGTATTCGTGGAGCAAGCCTCTCGTGACGTAAGGACAGCCATCCTGCTTGAGGTGTGGCAACGCCGCATACCCGCGAAAATTTGAATTTCGTATCGGACATTTTCTACACGAGATCAAATATAGATGTGTGGAGTCGTATATTTTTTTATTATGTTCTTAATAACTAAGGCACCTCAATTTTTCTGCCAGTATATACATATATAGCCTAGATAGACAAACGTGCTATAGGAATTTACATGATGGGACAGTAACGCAATTTAGCTATGAAAAATGCGACAATGCCAAACGTCGAAGATAAGACATACCACTGAGGTCAAGCCGTATATTATTACGTTTCTATTGATATCGTAAAAATAGAAGGAATCCAGAAATTGAATGCGTAACAAATATTTCTTAAAAAATAGACCATATCTACTGATCTAAAATGTAGCGGTCTTGCAGTACAAAATAGACTCATAGGTGACTAGCATGGTCACCACCAAATCTCCTTAATTAAGATGTACGGGAACCTCTACATTTTAGAATAAGCAAAATTAAAAATGTAGTAACTGCAACTATATCAATTTTAAATTCAATTAAATTATTACCCGCCAATAATTATTTCAGTTGGTAATGGTAATAGTCATTGAACAAGAATTATAATTAACCATGCGATAATGGCATAGTACATTCTGACATGGGTTACCATGTTTCAGGACCTCCAGATTGTATACTAATTAACCATAAGTAAGAACATTTAGTTACGGTTAATTAGTATAGTCGATATTATATATTGTACGCATAATATATCTAGTGAATTAGTATAGTCTATATTATAAATAGTTAATTAGTATACTATGTGTTTATTAGAACAAAGTAAAAAATCGTACGATTTTCGATCATCATATTTCGACTCAAATAGAGGCCTAAAAAAAGCTCAATGGGTAGCAGTGCAAAAGAGGTGTTTGGAATCAGGGAAGTGGGTGAATTAGACGAAACCCTCGAAATAACGATGATCGATAACTATATTAGATTAAGCAGGACACAGATGGGTAAGGAACCTCGATCTCATTACGTTTCCTATCTGCGATCCTCGAATATATATCTGGGTCATGCGGCTGACGTCAGTGGAAAAAGTCGAAATGGAATTAGAGTTTCCTGAATACGGAAACATCGTGCAACTGAGATCTCACCGACTCGACCCAAAAATTCTCACCGAATATCGATTCGTCGCGAATCACTATGACACGGATTCCTCGAAAACATTGGACTGAAACACGTGACTTTCTTATCCCCATTTCAACGTGAGCAATTATTCCCCAATTTCCTCGTACAATTATTCGACGGAAAAGTTTCACCGGGTAGAGATGTGCCCTACATATCTCTCTCCAGGGCCGATAGGTCACAAAAGCTCTTATTTTATTCACTCTGGAAGTCGTTTGAATTAAACAATCGAGGTATTCGCGATTAAGCTTCACCCGCATATTGGGTGACCTGCATCTACAATTAACCTCGACAGTTTAGCATCGGTGGACCATGAAACGACGCGAACTTTTTGCAAAAATGGGAAACTTCAAGAGACCTTTTCACTAAACGGAAAGATCGATTTAGTTGGTTAAACCAAACAGTTTAGTGCACTGAGCACCATAAGAGAAATTGCTTGGATCAACTAGGTAGTTGGTTAGGTCAACTAACCAACCCTATTTTTTAGTTACCACAACTAAGACGTTTTAAGGGGCCATACCAGTGTAAAATTTTCAAAAAATCATTTTTTTTCATTCTGCCTTATTGGACAGTTTATAGTTTCAAGAATATTCTATAAAAATTTCAAGGCCGTATCTCTAATACTCTCCGAATGGCAGCCTTCTAAAGAGCGACCGCTCGCAGGTACGAAATCGATAGTTAAATCTTTAAACGCGTTTTTCTCGAAATGACATTTTACAAATTTGCTGACATTGTAACTCAAAGAGCAATTATCCGATTGACTTGAAATTTGAACTAAGTACTCTTGAATATATTTACTGTACGATGAACTAGGATATTTTTTAATGGATGAAAATTGACGACTTGGCATTGAAAATACGACCATTTTTTAAGCAAGCAAACAGACTTGTTTTTTCATAACTACGCCATTTTGTTAGTTTTTGATATTTTTCGAAAATCCTAGTTCAGCGTACAGGAAATACCTTCTCGTTTAACGACATTTTTTTATTTCTCACTTTCAGCTACTCAATCCCCCGGGATCATGGTCGTAGTGGAGGAGTTTTTTTTGCGCCTCCGAAGACAGCGCATAAACCGGTTATGCATCGGTATTTTCAAGTGAAAAAAATTATGAAACACACGTCGAATATGGCGAAATATATTCTCCACTTTCAAAAAGATTTCATCGAGTACTCTTCTTGCAAAAAATTTCCAAAAATCACCCAAATTTAGAGCGTTCACACTGGTATGGCCCCTTAAACGACTTAGTCAACTAACCAATCCTATTTTTTAGTTACCACAACTAAGTCATTTTAAACGACTTAGTCAACTAACCAAGCCTATTTTTTAGTTACCACAACTTAGACGTTTTAAACGACTGAGCCAAGTGACCAACCCTATTTTGTAGTTACCATAACTACGTTGTTTCAAACGACTTAGTCCACTAACTAACCCTATTTTTTAATTACCACAGCTAAGTCGTTTTCAACGCCTGAGTCAACTAACCAACCCTATTTTTGCGTTGCCACAACTAAGTCGTTTTGAACGACTTAATCAACTAATCAACTCTATTTTTTAGTCACCACAACCAAGTCGTTTTAACCGACTTAATCAATTAACCAACTCTTTTTTTTTAATTACCACAACTAAGTCATTTTAAACGACCTAGTCAACTAACCAACCCTATTTTTTCGTTACCACAACTAAGTCATTTGGAATGAGTCAATTCACTAATCAACCCTATTTTTTAGTTACTACAACTAAGTCATTTCAAACGACTGAGTTAACTAACTAGTAACTAACCCTATTTTTTAATTACCACAACTGAGCCACTTTGAACGACTCAGTCACCTGACCAACCCTTTTTTTGTTACCACAACTGAGTCGTTTTGAACGACTTAGTCAACTAACCAATCAACTATCTAGTTGATCCAACCAATTCCTCGCCTGGCGCTAAGCGCATTAAGTTGTTTGGTTGAACCAACTAAATATTTTTTTCCGTGTACGATACTTTTTTCACGAGTTAATGTTTTGCCTACCGTATAAGGTTATTTATCGAAGAAGGATTCGGAGGTAACGATTTCCCTCTTTCTGTGCGGTCCGTTCTCATTCACGCGGCGATTACCGGATAAGTTTGAGCCTGTCAGGCTCTACGTGCACGTTGTCTAGCGAGTGAAACGTGTAATCGATGAAGAGAAGAAGAACCAGGAGGGAATAAAAGGGTGAGGCCCTGCATAATAATATTCGTGCTCATATTCGTGTATAATGATCGATATGAAGTCGTAGTATGCACGCGTTCGCAAATGCTGAGCGCGGGACTTGCCTCTGGCCGGCTTTTACGCCCACGCCCTCCACTGTATCGCGCTTTATCGCTCGTCATTAGCGTCCCGTGAGTATTAATTACGACGGCAGAGGGCTTGGAATATATTATTATTACGGATTGGTGAGCGCAGAATATTTTTCTCGGCGCTGCATAAACGTTCTATTCATATAACGCCCGAAGACTTTCATTTATGAAAGCTATATGTAGTGTATTAGGATAATAGGAGGCGCTGATCTAGCATTTATTTTTATCCTTGATAATGAAAAAGCCTGTTGATCGAACATTTTCTTCGAGATTTTTAAATATTTGCCATTAAGCCGTAGGATCAAATGGAAATTAGAAACTTGCATGGTCGTTATTATTATTTTTGCTTATTTTGTTTCATAGTTTCATAGTCCTCTTCGTGATTTGATCATTGATCTATAACAAACTAATTTTGTAACGAAAAATCTCAATGTCTATTTTAGCTTAAAAAAAATATTTGATGCAACTTTTTGAAAATTTGAAAGGCTGACGCGTTTACGTAATTTACACCCGAAGGAAAAGAAGTCGATGAAATCATAGATGGGCATAATCGTAATTCTGGATTACAAATTACAAATTGAGAATGTAATCCGTAATCCATCTTGCTGGATTACAAATTATAAATGCAGTTGGTTATCCGTCCAGTTCGATTACAAATTACATATGTAATCGGTTATCCGTCCACTTCGATTACCAATTACAAATGTAATCAGTTATCCGTCCAGTTCGATTACAAATTATATATGTAACCGGTAATGCATCCAGTTAGATCACAAATTACAAATCTAATCCGTAATCCATCCAGTCCGATTACAAATTATAAATGTAATCCGTAGTCCAATCGGTAGGATGACAAATTGCAAATGTAATTCGTAATCCAATCAGTCGGATTACAAATTATAAATTTTATCCGTAATTCGTCCAGTTGCGTTACAGATTAGAAATATAATCGGTAATCCGTCAGTTGGATTACAAATTATAAATGTAATACGAATTTCAATTTATTGATATTTTTTTGAAATATTTTAATGAAATGTACGTTGTTATTATTGTTGTTACTCTCATAATCGCAATAAACTCAACCCGTCATTGCTCAACAGGTTGAACTTTGTCCCGCCACTCTCAGCCATTACATCTGCAATTTGTAATCCGATTGATTGAATTACGGATTACATTTATAATTTGTAATCTTGATGGATGGATTACAGATTATATTTCTAATTTATACCCTGACGGGATTGATTGCGGATTATATTCATAATTTGTAATGCGACTGGTTGGATTACGGTTTACATTTGTAATTTGTAATCCGACGAATTGGATTACGGATCACATCTTTAATTTGTTAACCAATTGATTGTATTACGAATCAATTTGTAATTTGTAATCCGACTGATTTGACTCCGGATTACATGCATAATTTATAATCCAACTGTTGGATTGGGGATTATATTTGTAATTTGTAATTTGTAATTTGAAAAGAGAAAACAAACGTACCGGCCCCTTTGCTCACGAATAAAAGTTGTTTTGCAAATATACGCCTTGGCATAAACTTTTACTGTTTCAGAGTTTCTTGAGGGTTCGAGCAAATTTTTCTGGGATCCTTCTGAATGATCCTACATTATTATGTCAAGTAATTTTAATACGCTATTACATGTGGAGCGCGCACGTGATTTAGGGGGAAGTCCCCCAGTACCGAACACGTTAGGTTATTCATTAATAAAACTATTATATATATAAGAACTTGGATTTTTTATATTTCTTTTACAAACTTTGAATTATTCTTTGGTGTGTTAATGTTAGTACAGATTTTAAAAATACGTAAAACTAAGAAAAATATATTTTTGAATTTAATAGTTAAAATGGTCGAGTCCGGAAAGTGGCACCTAGTACCGGACACTATGAATATTATTTAGAAAAATTGATTAAAAATGGTTAAATTTTGCAATGATCGCAAATATATTCATCGGAACACTGGATTCAGTCATTATTGTCATCGAGGCTTTTTTCATATTTTCCTCGGGCCATTTCCCTTTCGTCATTATTTTTAACTGATTTGTCATAGTAAAATACCACCACAACAAAAACAACATGTTTTACATAAATATTCCAATAACGAAAAAAAAATGGCGTCCGGTACTGGAGAAAAATCGAGTGTCCGGTACCAGGGACTCAACATGCAAGATTAAATAACAAAATGCGTTGCCATTCCCCAAAAATTTTGAAATTTAACCTTCATTATTTGAAAGAATACTTACCAAAAAGCATCCCAAGCTAAAAAACGGAGCAGCAAAACCACTATTTTTTAAACAATGAATGTGTGAAAATTACGGCTGACACGAAATATTAATCGGCTCCAACGAAAATCAACTCGAAAACGCGCGCATGCGCACTGCGGCTAGCTCTCTAGCGCCACCGTTACCACTGTGGCCACTGTTCGAACTACGCACGAGAACTATTGTCGTTGCTCTCTAGTTTGGCTTATATCAACAGTGTCCGGTACTAGGTGCCGTCCGGCGTTAGGGGACTTCCCCCTAATTATTATAAAATGTAGGGATCCCTTAAACAACTATTAATATGGTCAATCATTCCTTCAAGTGGATACTCATGCTCGCGCCTCTGGTTAATCCGTGATCGAAACATTAACCGCAACGGGTTTTGATACCCAGATAATTAGATTTTTATGCTCTTACGCCGTGCCCTCCGGTTCTTTTGGACCTTTGCTCGCGATACATATCGGAGCGTTTATGCTATAGAGATTCCGTTGCTTCTATGCTATAAGTGTAACACAAGAATCCGCGAGATCCTAAAGAATGTGTAAGACATCGAGGGCGATCGCGCCATTCGTAATGTCGTGTACGATGTCGATGTCGTTGAATTAATAGGAACGTCACGGACCATTACACTGCTACGCCGAGGCCTCTCTCCCTCCAAACTCCAATAACACGCCTCTAATATACCACCATCAACAGCCGCAAGATGTTGAAGTGCTTCCACCAATAAAATTGATTGAATCGAGTAAATATCCTTCGTTGTATTATTCAAGAATTTTGTGTTTACCTTCGTGTCCATTTTGGCCCGGGAGTCAAACACATATTTGCCGAGGACCAAATCCATTTTGGCCCAGGAGTTGAACCAATTTTGGCTCAGGAGTCTTTGAATCCCTGGTTTGAAATTCAAGCCAATAACAATATCCTCCATCAGTAAGAGCTGTCGAGGAATATGGCCTAATTGACGAAAATGATATTTAAAATAACCGCTTTCGCGTAAGGACATACTATCGGAAGCATGATGCATAAAAATGCTCAACTAAGTTCGCAGAGGCGCGATACCCCGTTCTCCGTCTCCAGTGTAATGTATGGTAGGCCTTATACAGATGTTACATATGACATAGTCAGGGTTGCGAGTAATGCATCACTTTTTGTAATGCATTTGCATTTTCATTAACCATTAACCATTAAATTTTAATGGTAAATGGAAAATTCAATGGTTAAAGAAAATTATTTTCATTAACCATTAAATTTTTATTCATTCATTTATTTATTTTCTTTTATTCTTCAAAGTGCCAAAAAAAAAAAAAAAAAAAAAAATAAGTAAATAAATAAGTAAACAAATAAATAAATAAATAAATAAATAAGCAAAGAAATAAAGGAGTAAAGAAATAAATAAAAACTAACTTAAAAAAAATATATATATATATTTTTTTTAGTAAGTTTTGATTTATTTCTTTATTTATTTGCTCATTTATTTATTTATTTTTTTGGCACTTTGAAGAATAAAAGAAATTAAATAAATAAATGAATAAAAATTTAATGGTTAATGGAAATATTTTCCATTAATCATTAAATTTTCATTAGCCATTAAAAAAGTAATGGTTAATGCATTACTTTTTCATTAAAAATTTTGCAACCCTGGACATAGTACATGTCCATCAGACGAATTTTTACAGTGTGGAACATTAAAAAGTACACTACGTGAAACGTTATATTTCTGTTGCATCCGGTGAACTTTTTACACATTTCACATTGTAAAAATTATCCAGGGCCAGTGAAAAAATTACAGTATACAGTAAATTGCAAAAATTGAAAACAACTTAGTATATTTTGCGGTACGTTTTTTATTTTCCACTGAAAATACTGCAATTTCTAAAATAAATTACCGTGTACTATTTAAATAAATTCCAATGCATTCAAATATTGCAATAAACCGCTATTTATCCTTGCTCAGGCTCATAGCTACGAGAGCTTTTACTTAACTAATTAATCGTGAGATAAATTAATTAAGCGAATTCGTTTAACCTCGCACCCATTAAGAGCACGATCGTCACCGAAATGCAACGGTGATCTGAACGCGGATCATGTTCCAATAATTGTATGTTAATCGAGGACGCCGACGTTGATAATACATCGGACCTTATAGGTGCTCGGTGGCTCTCTCGCTAGCGCGAAAGGGCGCGCCGACCGACGCCACCTGACGGCTCTCGGGCGAACTGCCGAGATCATGGCAGGCCCCAGGTCGTCGCATTACAGTTCCTACACTGTAAAAATTGAAATTGACGTTGCATATTTTGCGGTGCTTGTTTAATTTTTCACCGGGAATACAGCAATATCTAATTATGTGCTTTGAATATTCTACAGAGGCCATTGTAAATTTTACTGTTCAAACACAGTGGATTTCGTCGTTTCTGCTTGTGATTTCTACTTTGTCATTTTTCTGCTTTGAATTCAGTAATTTTTAAAATATTGTACATGAATTTTCACTTATCATTTTTTTCCGTGCATCCCAAACTTTCATAGATATTTTTTTTAAGTCATGATTAAAAACTTATAACAAAATTACTTTCCAACGTCACTTATCAATAATTCTTACAAAAAGAATTTTTGTAAAAAAATATTCAGTAGAGTAGTTACAATAAAATAAATGCTGAAAAACACTTTTTTCAAAATTATATCGTCACTTTTTGGGTTTGAAAGCTGGAATTTTCAGGAAATTTTGTTTTTTCAATTAAAAATCTATCAGCCATGTGAATTTGTAAAAATCGTTTGAAGCAGATTTTACATACGTATTCGGCTGTACCCTTTTGGTTCGGAATAGCTCGCGGTAAAAACTTGTTTGAGAAGTGTAAATACCCCTTTTATTATTATATATTTTCACAAACAAAAAAATGTATGAAAATTATATATTTAAAAAAATCCCAAAAAAAGATTATCATTTTCGAAATACTGAACTTGTGTAAAAATATGTATTTTCGACTTGAAAAAAAAAAACACTCAAAAACACTTTTTTCAAAGATTAATAGCAGGTAATAGAAAAAATGCGGAGGAAGATAAGGGAGACACAATGATAAAAGTCGTTTCACAAATCGCTTTGGTAACAGCATGAAAAAAAAAATTTTAAATACAAAAAACAAAAAGCTCTCAAAAGACGCGAACCTGCGGCTGTAAAACTACTACCTGTCGACGGTTCGATACTCCGACACCATACACGGTTACCAGAAAAGGTTGACTCGGGGGTGCGCGAGTCCCCGACAAGCCGCGAACAGACACTTGCATTCCGTGCTCGTACAGCGAACGCGCGGCGAAGCAACATCGCAGCGGCAAAGTTTCGCCGCACGCGAGTTGACGCTGTAAATCCTCGGGGCAAAGAAGAACGCATTCCGTCGGTGGATATAAACGGGATGCGTGTTCCGATGTGCATTCGTAAGACGAAGGTATACATTGGAAGTGAGAAGGGATGGGGACGAGACGTTTGTCATTATCGTTCCTTTGACAAAATGCCGGATTGTAAAAGAGCGGGAAAACAAGAAAATCGCCAATCTGCTGCGTTCTGTAACTCAAACCTCCTGACGATAACCGTTTTTCTTGCGGTACATAAGATTTGAAAATTTCCCCTAGAAAAATATTCAATGGCAACACTGAAATTTGTATACCACACCATCCGTTAGATTCTTCGGAACTAAGGACACCGTTTGCCCATCATTTCCCCAGTGATGCCAACTTGGGGGGTTGTCCCTCCAAATTTGGGGGATTTTTTTTAGAAAAGGGATTTCATAGGGGAAAACTTTTCCTAGGGTCTTTTTTAAGGAAAAAATAAATAATTTCCGACTCAACATTTTTTCTGTCTATCTCATGTAATATCGAGACATTTATGGAGGTTTCTATTCTTCATGGTCTCTAACTTAACGAACTGAATAGTAGTGTCACAAGAAAATTTAATATGACAAAAAGTAGCATGTGGTAGCAAAAGTAGATTGCTGAACTCAATAGTGTCATTTTCATAATGACAAAATGAAAATAAACAAATTTTTTTTGAGCTATTTAATGGAACATCGATGTTTCAAAATCTTTTTCTAAAATGGACTTTACTTTTTACGATTAGGGAACGGCTCCTAATCGTTTAAGAAATATTTGAAATTGAAACAAAAATATCGATACAATACAATATCGAAATAAATGATATCTTCTAATATGCTATAAAATGTTTAACGTGAAAATTTACGACTTCTAAAATACTGACACGAATGAAGATCAAGAAGCTAACGAGTTCTTTGACATAATTAACGAGTCGGGAATCAACATTCTCTACATATTTATAGTTATACATGTATTTATTTTATTTATTTATTTATCAATTTCACGTATTGACAACTGAAGAATAAATAAGTAAGCTTTTTTATAAATCTCATGGATTGCTTTTAATAGAAACTTTTTATTAAAAACTTTCTAATTAAAAAAAATATACGCAGGTAAGTTAATTAAATAGATTTTTTTTAAATTGGAAATATTTTATTATAGCGTTCATTTAATCAATCAATTATACTAAGCAATGAAATGCTACAAAATGAAACTGTGTAAATTGATTAAATATTTTATGACGTTTGAAGTTAGGGTATTCTAGTTTGAACTTAGGGGATTTTACAATAAGGTTAGGGGAAAAGATTTCGACCAGTTTGCATAATTGCATTTCTTTAAAAATGGCCTCGAGAGTAAGTGAAAAGTTTCGTAAAGAAACTCCAACTTTAGATTTCTAGTCGTCAGGTGGTTAAGGGAGATCCTTCAAACTCTAAATTAAAATAGGCATCCACTACTATACTAGGCCCTGTCTTGTCCGTCATCATCGTTTTAGTAATTCTAAGCTGAATGGAATTACGCTCAACCATTTAATAAAATGGTATATATCATTCTAGCTTAAGTCATGGTACCTTCAATCGCCTGAAGGCTTACTTACAATATGGCTGACCTAAGGCATTACGTTGAGGACCTTGTCGGGCTTCGATCGAGCAACCCATATTTAAAGGAGTCGGTATAATTACAATAGAACCAAATCGGGCGAAAAGATCGGAGCCCTAATCATTTCAAACATGGCACTGACGAGGCACCCCTTTGAGGGCCTAATCGGGCTTCACGGGGAGTTAGTCCCGAGACTCGTCATGAGATGTCGCATATGACGTGCGCTCTCTCCCATACGGAATATGCAAATAGTATGCTTATATAGCCAAAGTGGAGCACAGGTTGTATTCGACACCGCACAAGATTTCTACATAGAAATCCTCTGCTTTATACTATTTTTTCGTAAAAATTCTTTTGGAGAATTATTAATAATATATTATTCATAATAATATATTATTATAATATATAATATATAATAATATTATTATTATTATTATTAAAATAATTCAATTTTACAATCTACACGCATAGCGATACTACGTACGTACTAGGGCCCTGATAGGGCTTGACCATGGGCTTGTCGTGGATTCGACATGGCAGACGTGAGGTGGTCGTAAGGCCCTTATTTGGAAACCTTCTAAGGCCCTTGTCGAAAAAGCGTGACCGTCCATTCAGGGGCCCTATTGGGCTTCCAGTCAAGGGCCCGAAGTAAGTTAGGGAAAACCGATCGGGGCCTAGTGGGGGCCTCAATCAAATTCACGCACGGGTAATACCAAAACCGTCGGGTTCTGATGGTTAGTTCTTGGAAACTAGACGGTAAATCATCCTGATTTTTTTTTTCACGTAATTCGTGACATCCCGTTCGAGCTTCCCTCAGTTTTTCATCAACTTCGTTTTCATCAATTTTGGTTTTGACCGTAGAATTAATAACGTATCTTTGCACCATGCGTGTCCAATGCCTTACGTGTAAATTGAGCCAACTTTGAGTGTGAATATCTCGGGTTCGGGACGGTCAAACTTATTTAAACTGCACGGATGTTTGGGTAACATATTAAATAACCTGTATGCCAAATTTAAACCATTTCTTAACTAAACGATCTCATGGCGGAATTACGTTGAAAACGGAGTTTGGTCACTAATCGTTGCTTGGAACCGATATAAACCCTCGAGGGTCACTTCAGGATCGATCTTACGCATGACGATACCCTATAAATTGAGATTTGTCCTGGCGACTTTGCTTGTCATCGATAAAAAGAGCTAGAAACGTCCTGAGATGTGTTTTTTTTCTTCACTTCTGGGCAGGTTGAATGCAATTCGATTGGACGGTTCTACGCGACACTCTCGTGAGCGGCAAACCTTGAAGGGGACGATGAGAAAGAGTGGAGTCAAGGGGAGGAGAAGGAGAATATAAGACGTGGCTTTCTTTCTCGCGTGCCCAGTTTGTCACGAATGACAATTTATCGCGCGCGGCTTGCCACTCTGCTTCTCTCTCTCTCTCTCTCTCTCTCTCTCTCTCTCTCTCTCTCTCTCTCTCTCTCGCTCTCTCCCTCCCTCTCTCTCTCTCTCTCGCTTCCTCTCGCCACACTCGACGGGGACTCCTCAGGGCGAGAGGAGACAAGACGTGGCAAGGAAGAAAGGTAGAGAGAGAGATGAAGAGAGCGTTCGAGCTCAACACGTCTTTTGAATTAAACGATACGTTGGACCCCCGTTGGCATACGCGCGCCAGCACATGTGTACGAAGCACACTCGGCACCCCCTCCCCTCTCCTCCTCGATCATGCACCCTCTTCCTCGATCACTCGTCTCTATATCGTGGCTTCTAATTTATATAGTCCACCGATCGAGCCAGCGATACAAGTAAAACGTATGTAAACCTGTGATGAGCTATGTCGAAAATTCTTGTAAAACTGAATTTAAAAAGAAAAAAGAAAATTTACGATGATTCCTCCATGGCAATATCCTGGAGATTTCCCTTAAAAAAAAAAACCTCTCGAAAAACTACTCTTATCTTGAAGTGAAATCACCATGATGTCTGTTTTATCGTTGTAACCGTCACTACGTTTTAAAATCCTTCGGAAAATCGTTGAGGGGAAGATGACTTATTAAAATATCAAAAAGCACATTTTCGTTGCCACTGAGAAAACAATGTACCAGGATTTGTTAACTGTTAACAAATGTAAGATTGAATATAGCCAAATCGATTATTTTTTAACAGTTAATAAATTAAATAAAGGTATTTCCATGTCAAATCGACCAATAGTTGGCATCGACCACTTTCAATTTTCCATGAAATTTGGTCAGAAGTTTTCTTTTATCATGAAATGAAGTTCTAACAAAGGAAAAAAATTAAATTTTTTTTTCGAAAACTCAAAATTTGACCATTTTTCCAAGCTTATTTTTCAAATATCTCGAAAACTATTATAGTTACGAAAAAATAGTTCTGAGTTCGTCTTAGAGAATATACTTAGGGCTACGAAAAAAAAAATATTCCGAAAATAATTTTTGGAAAATGATGAATTTGGAGAATTTTGAATATTTTAAAATCGTGAAAATCCGCGATCAACATTAAATTTTTGGTTCAATTTTTTAAATATAACCCTACCTTGTACTGATCTTAAGAGATCCTGAAATTTTCGGGAGGGTATTTTTTTTTGTTTCAAAAATATGAATTTTTGAATTTTGGTATTTTTTTTACCTCTAAGTTAAGTTAAGTTTAACAATCATGTAATTTTTACTGCTCAAAATCACAAAATTACATGATTACTCAACTTTACTTAACTTAGAGGTGCAAAAAAAAATTGTTTACCAAAATTCAAAAATTCATATTTTTTAACAAAAAAACACATCTCTGAAAATTTTAGGATCTTTTAAGATCAGTACAACGTATTATATAAAAATAACTGAACCAGAAATTTAATGTTGATCGTGGATTTTCACGATTTTTAACAATTCAACCAAAATGCATCCCTGCAATCGTCAACTTCTTGTAACTCTGCCAAATGATATTTCTATCAACTATCAAAGAAAAAATCTTTCACAAATAACAATTTCTGACACTGGTGGATTACTTAGCAAAGTTACAAAATGACAGGCATTTATCACTATAGGGTTTATTTATAGTAAAAAAATATATTTAATTGGCACGTTCACTTAAATGTTCCTTAAGTATTACAAAATTTGTTAATCGTTAAGAAATATTTCATTTGTGTCAAAATAATTTATTAACTGTTAAAAAATATTTATTTACTTTATTAACAGTTGAAAAATAATTCATTTCGCCATATTTCACTTAACATTTGTTAACAGTTAACGAATCCTGGTACATTCACCCAGAAAAAAGTTCAACTAAATCCTTGTCAAGCCAAATAAATTTTTTTAGTTGTAGGCTGGCCTAATACAACTCTATTCATGTCAACGAAATTTTTTTTTTGAATGTCCTACTAGGAAAATATATTGCGATCTAATAAATTTTTATTTAATCTTAATAAATATTATTTCAAACTGAACAAATGTGTATTTATATGAAATAATTTTTTTTTTTATATTTACACAATATATATTTTTAAACATTTCAATCTTTGAATGTATGCTACACATATGAAGTCTACAATTTCGTAAAGCTTCGTCTTTTCTTTAACAGAAGGGAACAGAAAAAAGAACCTTTTTATGGTTATCCTTTTCGGGGATTCGACCATCTTGCGTTTTCCCGAAATGTTAAATGTATTAAATATCCATACTGAAAAAAAAGGATATCAAACATAGACGAGGTTGGAAAGGATATAGGCGTCGAGAGGCAGGTTCGCTTGCGCGAGAGGTAGCCACCTGGCGGATTTTTGGGGTACTGACAAATCTGCAGATATGATCGGATGAGATTACGGATGAATAGGTATTTAGTAGCAACGAATAGAATTTTTCTTCAACGCTTGTTTCTCGATGACAGGGAATTCAAATAAATAAATATAGTGGAAGTAAATATCGCCCGAAATTGGATGGAATGAAAATTTTCATTAAAGTAACTAAAAAATAATCAAATAAACGATTATAGTACCTACGACTGGATCTTTTTTCTGGGTGTTGTTTTCTCAGTGAAGGGAGGTGAATATGCTGGATCAAAGTTATTACCATAATGAGCGTTGTGTCCGAAAAGAGATTTTGCGGATGGGAAAAAATGGTTTGGCGGAGATGGATAAAATTTTGCCTGAAAACAGAAAGGTGCTTTCCATGGATGGCGTGGGTGGAGGAGTCTCGGGTGGATTGCTGATTAGCAGTCAGGAGGCAGCGTCGATCGCGGGCTCGCGGTTTCCAGTCGGCGTTTACCGATCACCCGGGCAAAAAAACATCGTATACCCGTATCTCTGGTCTGGAAAGTATTCGACCACCACCCTTTTCTCTCTCTCCCTCTTGTTCGCTCCGTTTTATAATTTCTAATAGGTCTCTCTGTCTCTCTCCATCTTCGCCTTCCCCCCCCCCTCCCTCCTGCTTCACTTGGCCTAACCAGCATTCGAGTTTTTTTTACCGACAACGGCCATGTCGGTGCGAGCTCGCAATAATTTATCCGCGAACGAGATCGCGACGGCAGCGATGGCGGCTTGGTGTGGCGCGACGCGTGTGCGTCGGCGGAAGACGAGAGCAAGAAGAAGAAGAAGAAGAGAATGATGTTATGTGTTTATATATATGGGGCATTCCACGTCAAATCCCGCGGTCATTGGCCTGACCCCCTCGGATTTTGATGTCCAATGAATTGTAGGTTTCGTTTGGCCCAAAATATGACCTCAAATTTTGAGAAATTTTTATTTCACTTTTAAGGGGTTGCCTGAGCTGAAAAATCATCTAATTGAGGGAAAACATAAAGAGAGGGGCCTTTTTCAAATTAATGATGTTGAGTCCCAAATCGCAAATGATGAGAAAATTCTGAAATTTTGGTATGTTTCTGGATGAAGTATGTAAGAGGTCGTGTAAAAATTTCACGATGATTAGGAAGCTCGTTATCGAACAATTAACATTAACAAATCAAATTAAATTAAATATAGTCTTATGGAAACTGATATAACTTTGCGATAAGTTTTTTTTTTTGACCTCTCAATTTTTTAATATCTATAATATATTGAAAGCAACGGAAACAAAACGAAGTTTATTGATAGATATTTTTTTTATTTGTTTAAAAAATAGTTTTTAACAAAATGTTAATGTTTTAATAACGAGCTTCCTAATCGTCGTGAAATTTTTACACGACCGCTTAAATACTTCATACAAAAACATACCAAATTTTCCGAATTTTTTCCTCATTTTTCATTCAAACCCTTAAGGAGGTTGAAGTAATGATGATAGAATTCTGAAAATTTGGTATGTTTTTACATGAAGAATTCAGGAGGTCGTGTACAAATTTACGACGATTAAGGAGCTATTTATCGAACAATTAACATTTAAAAGTTTCATAGGGACCCTAATGAAATTTTTTCACGGAAACTGGGGCCCAAAACAGATATTTTCGTCATAGTTTGATAATGGGACAAAAATAATTACTATTTTTTTTCAATATTTAATTGTGTTTGAATCATTATTTCAAATCGTCGAGGCTAATAAATTTTCGAAAAATGTTGTTTCACTCTTAAACCAAGAAAACAAATCATGTTTCACTAGAAAATTATTTTTGTTGTTGCTATCCCACTACGAGAAACAATCAAAATAAGAAATTATTAAAAAAAAAAATTAAAATGCAAAAAAAAAATTATTATTTTTGGCCCATTATGGAACTATGACGAAATAGTACATTGCGATACGAGTGAGGTAAAGCGAACATTATACGCTGCGGCGAGAAGTTGTCGCATGAGCAGCAGCGTATAATGTTCGCTTTGCCTCACGAGTATCGCATACTATTTTTTGCGCATAATAAAAAAAACAATTATTTAAATGCATAATAGTATTTTTCTCTCCTGTTAACACTTACAATGAACACTTTTTCTTCCATAATTTGTAATGAAGAATGAAAAACAAACTCGAACTCCCGAATCATTTATAAGCAATTGTGCTGCTCTCATTATTCTCGCGATCGGACATTTTGAGGTTTTATTGCGATGTTTCGCTATCGACGTAATTTGACAGTTTGACGCGTACTCGGCAGATTTACGTCGCGCTCGTTGCGAGGCTCAGGTGGCGCCTCGCTACGGTTGTTATAGGCGGTAAAGTGCGTGAAGTACTAATAGTATGAATGAAAGTGTGTGTAAAATAAAACCGAACGAATGAAAGTGTGCGTAAAATACTATCAGTGCGTAAAATACGCTCGGACTCTCATTATTTCACGCCTTGCTGTAATGCTCTATTTTACGCATATTTTCAAGGCACCTAAAGACGCACATTATATACACGTGTTACAAAAATATCTTTTTTGGGCCTTAGTTTATGTGAAAAAATTTCATTTATTTAAAATGAGCCCTTCTTTATGTTTTCCCCCAATTTAATGATTTTTTAGCGCGGGCAACCCTTAAAAAATGAAATAAAAATTTCTAAAAATTTGAGTTTATATTTTGGGCCAAAAAAAAGCCACGATTCATTGGGCATCAAAATCCGAAGGGGTCAGGCCGATGACCGCGGGATTTTACGTGGGATGCCCCATATAAGATATATATGATGATGATGCTGATGAGAAAGAGGAGGAAGGGTATAAGATCGGTAGGAAATCGGCAGAAAGGGTAAAAAAGAGAGAGGGAATGAGAGAGAAGAAAAAGAAGCCGCGAGAATCGCGGAAAGTCCTCTCGCGGACGCGCGCGACAACGGAGATGGATGGTCGAGTTCGCACCGCGCACTGAGCGAGAGACTCTCAGCCGATACCGCTAGCGCGAGCGGTCTCGTTTCGGTCCTGTAAAAAGGATATTAATAATGCTCCGATCGCGCGCTTCCTTGTCAGATCGGAGGGATCGATCGATCGCGTCCTCGATCATCGGCATCGTCATTCGACGATCTCTTTCTCTCATACCACCGCGTCTCCGACGCGGAACGTATCAAATTCACACGCGCTTCTCTGAAGAATTCATAAGTCAAGCTCGAGCGCTGGACAAATTTTCCCAATCAATTCTATTACTGAAATTTTCTTCATCACGAAAAATTTTGAAATTTTATTGACACGAAAATTCGCAAGTTGTTTTTTCCAAATTCAGTACCAAGTTTAAAACCAACTTTCAAAATTTAATTTTTGTTCTCACAACGTATAATTGATCTTTTCAAAATTTGATACTGCGGATTCTAATAAACTGTAGGGGAGGGTGGGGCAGGACGACCCGCCTAAAAAATTGGATAAAACAAAGAAATTTTGGTTTTTTGTCCAATGATCATAAATTGGATTTATTAACTCATTTTTAGGTCGATCCACGATACCTGGGGCATAATGGACCACCCTAAAAAATTAGGTCAGAAATTTGTTTTTGTTTTTCTTGAAATTATAATTGATTTCATGTATTCATCCATTTCTAGATCGATGCACATCCGGGGTAAAATGAACCATCAAAAAAATTTGGTTTTAACAAAATTGAGAAATTTTTTAAAGAAAACAAAATTATCGATTATCTAAAAAATACAACATTTTTTTTTGGCGTATCAAATAATAGTTGAAAATATAGGAGTTATTTATTATTTAACGAATTTTTGATAAATCTATATAATTTTTATGTTAAGCAAATAAACAATAACATTAATTATGATTTATGATAATTATTGAAAAACGTAACAAAAATAAAATTTGTAAATGAAACATTAAATTACGTGAAGAATGTAATCATAATTACTTTTTCTTAATAATCTTTGTCACAAATTTTCTTCTTGAGAGTGATAAAAAAAATCTCATCATTTGTTAGAGAGAGGCCGTCATGCCCCAGAAATAATTTTTTTAAGTTTCTTTTTAAATTCTTTTGTGTGATAAATTTTTAAATTTTTGTGCGGGATTAAAAAAAAATTAAATCATTTTTTAGAGGGAGGCCGTCGTGCCCCAGATTTTTTTTTTCGTCAAGTTTCGGCAAAATGTCGGTGAATTCGTTCAAAATTGAACAATTTCTTTTTTTTAAATTCTTTTGTGTGATACATTTTTTAATTTTTGTGTGTGATAAAAAATGTAATAATTTTTTAGAGCGAGGCCGTCGTGCCCCAAACTTTTTTTTTTCGAGTTTTGGAAAAATGTCGGTGAATTCGTTCAAGATAGAACAAAAGTAAACTGATTTGATGGTTGCAAGATTACGAAAATTCGAGCGAACCCAAATATTTTTTGGTAATATCCAAATTTATCACCGCAAAATTAAGAAAACTGGAGCATCCAAAATTAATTTAACGATAAATGAAAAACTTCACAAAATTGACAATTGTCTCGCAATTCCAAACATAGATTTATTTCGAGCTAAAAATGATATCTTCATCATTTTGATTCATTTATTGAAATTCACTTATAAAATAGACGGATATCGTTTTGTCGAGTATTTTTTAGTACGAACGAAATTTTCTTACCTCTAATATTGTGCAGCAACGACGACGTGATTCACCGAGATTAATGTCGAATAAATCGTTCAACGAGACGAAAAAATCGATGAAAAATAAACACGAAATGAGGCAAGGGATGATGATTTTGAAAAAATGAATTCTGAAATCGCAAATATGTTCTTTCAAAAAATTATATTTTTTTTTGTTCCATTCTGGCACGATTTTTCATTTTCAAACACAACATAATTTATAAATTAACGTACACAATCATCAATAATTTATACAAGCCCGTTTATCGTCGGTTTACTCACTATAATATCGTAATATCGGTTTTTATTTTATTCTTTCCTTCATTCTTTTTTTCCCAAACTCTCAATCTCGTTGTCATGTTTATATTTAAATTCGTCGACAGCTCTTTTTTTTCTTCCACTTTGTCACGGTTTCAGCTCTCTGGTTTACAAAAATACATATATGGGTACATATTTTTTTTTTTTCGAAATATTTGTCACATACATATCGATTGACTTTTTTTTTTTAATCTCCCTCTAATCTCTCTCACTCTCTTTTTTTCAGTGTAATTCGAAGTCTCGTGGTGGGGATCTAAATTAACGTTCTAAATCACGTTCCAAGATCGTGATTTTTTTTCCCTTATTTTCATCACCAAAATCAGGAAGCTGAGGAAAAGTTGTGTGTTTGTGATGCGCGATATGAAAAATGGAGAAATCTCATCGGGGATGAAATTCAAGGATGAATTGGGGATGAAGGGGGGGGGGGTCTCGGAGGGAGGGATAACAAAATAAATAATAGAAGCGTTAAACATGATTAATCACTTAACAACGGAACTAGGCAATAATTAATTAATGATTAACTAATAATTAATAGTTACAATTAATAATAGAAAATCGTGATAATGATCGTAGGTAGGGAGACAGAGATGGCTAAGAATAACGGTAATTAATAATAACAAAGAACAGCTCTCTCGTTCCTTTTTTTCGTCCTCATGTTTTTCGTTTTCTCTGTCACGATTATCGTGAGCTTTTTTTTTACAACGTTTGACGCAATTTTTTTTTTACAAACTTTTACACAAAATTCGGGGTCATCGTGATATTCCGCAAAGCACCAACGTGTAAAATTGGCACGAAAAAAAAAAAAAATATTATGCAACTAGTTGGGCAAGTAGAAATGGCGAGCTTTCGACCATATTTTTTTTATGGCAAAGTGATGGTTCGAAAAAATTCTTTTCAATCTTACAAAAATATTCGAAGTATGTGTGCGCTGTATTTCTTACAATTGGCACCGTAAAACGCGCGATTATGATAGCGCAGAAAAAAACAAAAAATTTGTGCGATAAAAATGAAGATAAAAACGAAAAAAAAAGTTGTGTCATCCTTTCTTCAATGTTGAAAGTGACGATTAATAATAATAAATAAAAAAAAATAATAAAAAGATTGGCGCGCTCGGCGCTTTGTTTTTTTACATCGAACAACTTTTGACTTTCGGTGAAAAAAATACAGTTTAAAAAAAATTGAGTCACGCTCGGCACGACTCAATTTTAATTCGCGTCTCAAAGACTCTTTATATCTATAACTTCCACTCAAAGGAATTATTTTTTTTTATTTTTCATTCGCGTCTTATTCTCTTCAACGCTTCAAAACTTTGCCCAAATACGAAGTCTCATTTTTTAAATACATATGGGTCATTCCATGACAGATCGACTTTTAAACCCGACCCCTTTCGATTTGGCTGAATTTTTTTGAAAAAAAACGTCCCAATTAGTCCATTTTTGAAGAAGTTATAGCTATTTGAAAAAGGCCTTTTTTGGGTTGGCTAAAAAAATTTTAAAATTTCTTGAAAAATGTTTTCAATAGGGTAGAGAAGGAAAAAAAATCAGCCAAATCGAAAGGGGTTGGGTTTAAAAGTGGTTAATTTGACATGGAATGCCCCATATATATATATATGCGTTTATATATTTATATATATTTTTTTCGTTGGTAAATAATACCAACGATCTAATCAACGGTAATTATTAATCACTATTCAACGGTGTTTGAGGTTTCAATATAAGCTCTCAAATTTCCATTCAACGACGTTACAAAAAAATTCCACGAAAAATTCGCGGATCTCGTCGTTTATCGCTGTAGCATCGTCGATTTCAACAGGTACGCAGCACGATAATCGTTTCATTTTTTTTTCTAGTTTCTCCTTCCTACACTTTCGCTCGAACTTTCAAAGTTTACAAAATTGTTCCACCGAGGTCCACGATTTTGGAAAAACGAATTTCTCGACTCGCGACTCTTGTCATTCGTTCGAACGAGTCGAGAAAAGAAAGAAAATATTGAGTAAAAAATAAATTAATGCATGAAAAGCGAGGACCTCCGCATAAACTCTATCGGATAAATTTTCTCTCAATCTCACTTTTTTTTTTCATTTACGCTAAATGAAGACGAAATTATTTGAGATTTGTTCGAATCGAATTCATCACGAGAAAAAAAAACAAAAAAAAAATAAAATAAAAAATAAGGATTAAAAAAATTTGGCACATTTACGAAGAAACGCTTGACGCGCTTGCAGCGTCGTTGTCGACTTCTGGCAAAAGAATAGGAAAAGAAAAAAATGTTCTCGCGAGTGCCCGCGAGCAGAATAACTTCTCATGGCTGTTCAAAGACTTATGTACACACATATATATATATATCATATATACATATATATACGTAGAAAAACAATAAAAAGAGAAGAAAACACCAAGCAGCAATGAAAAAAAAGCCAAACAAAAATCATTGCTCGAAGAAAAAAAAACAAAAACAAAAAAAATCTGCTCGCAACGTCTTCAAGTTCAGAACACCTCTTTTCGCTCGTCACTCTCAGCGTGTCTCCCTATATACAACACACAAACCTCTCTCTCTCTCTCTCGCATCTCGATCATTTTTTGCTCGTCTCGTTCCTTTATCTCGTATTTACGAAAAAAAAAACAAAAAAAAAATACAGTCTTTTCTGAGCATTGTCCAGATTTGTTTTGTCACACACGTGGCTCAAGGTCACGGCGATAAAACGACGAAATGGTCGATTATTGACATACATTCGCGATGACATGGAAGTCAGCACATTTGTGCCAGAGTAATTTTCACCAGCTGACGAAAAATAAATTTGTTCGCACACAGAATGTAAATAAACTAGTTAAAAAAAAAAATTTCTAACGTAATAAAACGTTGAATAAATAATGTCAGCTGGAAGAAATCTCTTAGAGAGCAAAATCAAAATGAGCAAAATAATTTCACAACCTTCTCTAATATCAGAGATCATAGAACGAAAAAATATTTCAGCTAGTCCTTTATGGGATCAAGAAATTCAATGCATTATTTTCGTAGAAAAGCGATCAGCTGCGAAGAGAACACATTCATCTCTCCCTTAATTTACATTGCCCAAACATGTTTACCAAATCAAAATTCTATCAACGTGATAGTTCACCTGCAAAAAACTCTACCGTATTGCAACTCTACCAGAATAAATCTCTCCGAAGTTTTTAGAAATTCCGGTAGAGACGGTAAAAGCGTGAATCCGGGTAAAGATGCATCTTGGTAGAGAATTTTCTGCAAAGTTGAAAATATGCCACCTTTTTTCATAATTCCTCACGATTATATGATCGCATAACCAGAAACGTAAATTGTATCAAAAATTTGGTTAGAGAATTTTCGGGTAGAGTTGAAAGTGTTTTACATGTTTTTCATTCATTCTCTCAATTTTTCATTTTTTAAATTCGGACAAAGAATTATTTGATAAGAGATGACATCAACCGTTCTTCTAAGCGCAACGTTTCCAATTTCCTTCTGTGTGTCACGCGTCATCCGACATTAATTCGGGAATAAGACAAAAAAAAAGGAGTCATGGTTCACAAAGGCGAGATACGAACATTGTAACGAGAAGACGAAGATGCACGGATAATACTGTTCAAGGGAAGTGGCGGGCAGCACAATTTGTTGCAACGATTGATTTTCTTGCGAGGTCCCGCTCGTGATCGAAGCACTATGGTCCAAGGACCATTGAAGTGAGAAGAAGTCTCACAGTCCTGGCAAGTGTCTTTGCCGCACAAAGTGTCATCGGCCGGCTCTGCGTCATTCCTTTTTAACGACACTGGCCATTGGATCTAATCCGTAGGATGGACTCTCGGAACCACCGGCCACGACACTACCGCCACCACTGCCGATCTCGCACTTTGCAACCTGCTGTTGTCCATCGCCGATTTTGGCGTGTGTCCTTAGATGCCTCGTTATCATGTCGCGTCTGCACGCCGCGTAAACGCACTGGGGACACTTGTACGGCTTTTCACCTGTGTGAGTTCTCTGATGGGTGCTCAAATGATCCGATCGGCTGAAGACCTGATTGCAAACTTTGCAAGTGTACGGCTTGACTCCGGTATGAAGTCTCATGTGCCTCGTGAGCATGTCCGATCTTGCGAAGCTTCTATTGCAAACGTCGCAGCGATAGGCTTTTGCCGAGGCATCTCTCGGACCCTGCCGACGATGTCTCGATGCCATGTGTTTTGCAAGGCGATCATGAAGACTGAACATTTGTCCGCAAACGGGACACACGTAAGCGACATCGGCGCCGGGTGGCATTTCCTCCACAACCGGCGATACCTCGAGATTATAACGGGACGCGACGCTCTCTTTGGTGGTTGGTGATGCCACATCACCCCTTACAACGGGCACACTTACGGAACCCCGGGTCACGTGGCCAGAAGGAAGCAATTGAAGGGCAGCCGGACGATTGTTGTTGTTACTGCTGCTGCTGTTATTGTTGTTGCTCTGACTGTTGTTATTGTTATTGTTCGTGATGTTTGCGACGCTGTCGTTGGCCGTACTGCTGTTGATGTTGGCGGTACTGCTGTTGATGTTGGCGAAGGAGAGGTTCTTCATCGAGAGGTCGAGGGGTGATTCTTGGGGGCTGGTGGCGTCACTCTCTAGTGAACCGCTACGCGGTGTGTGTGAATTCGTGGCTATCGATGACACCGACGACGGTGGCCTCTGTTCCCAGCCAGGTACATCGGAATCCGAATTACTGCGTTTTCTACTGACCTCCGAGGCTGGTAGGTATTTTGTGTTTAGATAATGCTCGAAACTGTAGGACGATGGTGACACCGGTGTGAATGGCGTCAGGCTCAATGGCGTTTGGGGTGTTTGCGGTGTTGATGGAGCACGTGGCGATGTCGGCGATGGCAGAAACATCACAGCTGCTGCCGCATTGACGGTCGCTGTCAATGACAAAGAATGATTCGCACAGTCTGGACATGGACAATCGCGCAATTTGTGGGACGGTCTGTGATACGAGGGGGGATGGCGATGCTGATGCTGATGAAGACCGCTCATCTGATGGGAATTGAGATTCTGCTGATGCTGATGATGATGCGGCTGCTGATTGCCGCTAGGCGTGTGATGATTATAATGATGCTGATAACTCTCGGCTGTATGATGATGACGACGATTGTGATGATCCTGATAGTTATTGTGACTGTTATTATGAGGATAATACGGCTGATACGACAGTTGACTCGCTCCCGGTGTCTCCTCGTCCGTCGTCGTTTCGGCCTTTAGCCTCTTTGACAATGGTTGAATCGCATTTTCCGATGCTGAACGCGACGTTGATCTTGGCGAGCCGAAGATATCTTCCTCCTCCTCGGACGCCAATGATGCTGTTTCGAATCTCATCGGTATTGTCTCGGCCTCGGACGGCAGACTCTTGTGCGCCTGTAGATCATCGAGCACTTGATTCAGGCGTCTTCGCTTTCTCGCCGGTCGATGATTTCTGTTTGCCGTTGCTGCCAATGTGTTGTTGTTCGTGCAGGAGGGCGGTGGCGGCTTTGCCGGACCCGGGGGCGCGGCCGCGGCGTCCTCCACGGCGCTCTCGGCCATCGTCATCGATGATGCGCGGCACCCGCCGCCTGGGCCCCTTATGCCGCCTACTACCCCCTCGGCTACCACCGTACTGCCTCCCACTTTGTTCTGTAACAATAAAGAATAATACGGGCATTTTAGGACGGATTTACACTGATCGAAATTGCTGAAGAATATTTTTTTTTTTCGTTCACGAAAAGAAACAACGATTATCCAATGTCATAGATCTAACTTCCTCGAATTCGACGATAATCGCTCAAGGAGATTTCATAAAATTTTCATTCAATTTAAAAAAAGTGGGCATTGAACTTTTCGTTTCAGCAAATTTTGAGGTATTAGGCGCAGAAAATGTGGGGGGGGGCGGCACGACGGCCCCCGCGGAGCACAATGGCCCCCCTAAAAAATTCGGTAAATTTGATGTATTGGCTCATAAATTTGATGTATTGACTCATTTTGAGGCCGATCCACGATACTTGGGGCATAATGGACCACCCTAAGAAATAAGTCAGAAAATTTTTGTTTTGCTTCAAATTATGATGAATTTGATGTATTCATACATTTTGAGGCCGATGCACTACATCAGGGGTAAAATGGACCATCAAAAATAAATACATTTGTAGGGTTAAAAACAATTTTTTACGAATTAAAAAACAAAATTTCATCATTTTACGAGGAGGGCCGTAAGGTAAACGTCCTAATACCTGACCAGGTCCCAGTACCCGGACACTTGAGGCAATCTTTCAGCAAATTAAGCGTTCTCTTAAGAGAAATCTTAAACTGTGAATTGATTTAGTATCCAGGATTCGTAATCTACGTATACGACACTACTCTTAATAGTTTAAAAATTGTCTGTAGTTTAATTTTGGATAAATATGACAGCACACGTACTATTCGGGCTACGGAAGCCTTTGTCTAAGCTGAGGAGTCGCGATATCTTATTGGAGTTATTTCGAAGTGGTTTTTATTGTTTTCGAAGCGAGCCTAGCTGGTTTTATTAGTAGATATCACGAATTTGGTCATGTTGTCTCGATTAGTCGAAATCGGGTACTGGTACGTTTACATTTCTCAGTATTTTCGATTATTACGAATAAACAACTAATTGTAGCAACAGCTATACCATGTGTTCTGGAAACTAGAGACTTCAAGCTTTCCAATAGTCATAGTCGTTATTGAAAATAGTTTATTTTGTGAACGCGAAAAACAGGTTAACATTTTCGTCGCCTCTTAGATGGTCGGGTATTGGAACGTTTACATTAGTGCTCCAGAATAGAGGATTTGCAAATCCCTGAAAATGGTGCCAAAGCAATGTGAAAATTCAAAAAAGTTGCACAATTTTTTTTCATAATTCATACGGTCCCATTCCC
Organism: Alloplasta piceator; assembly: GCA_946863875.1. Classification (NCBI taxonomy): domain Eukaryota; kingdom Metazoa; phylum Arthropoda; class Insecta; order Hymenoptera; family Ichneumonidae; genus Alloplasta; species Alloplasta piceator. Next base: position 58,177,466 of record OX333071.1, read on the forward strand.
ATTTCTTTCCATGGGAAATTGACTCACGTCCATCGCTGAACTTTCCGACAACTCTCGTCACATTCATTATCAAGACTGTTCCAGACATACTCGGGGGACGGTGAAATAAGAATGAGAGAAAAGCTAGGGATGAGAAAAAAGTGGGCATAGCGTAAAAAAAAGATTGACAGACGTGCGACACGAGAGATCCGCAGATGGTGCCGTAACGCTTACATATATGAGAAAAGTGTGGAGATTTATCGCCATTGAGAATCAGCAGCAGTAACAATCTTTATTTATAAATTTGTGAGATTCTCTTGTATCTCTCATATGCTCTCATAGCCCCGAGAGAATTTCTCGAACAAAACTATTCGACATCATCAAATATTTATCGGTGGACAAACGCGCGCGCTCGCGCACGGCAAGGAGTCTCTTCTTACGTTCGGTCGTCTGTATCTTGAATGTTTGCGTATAAGGCAACTCGCGCGAGGCCGTTAACCATCGACTCGATGGAATACGGCGGATGACTATTAGGAAAGCGAGAAATTTATGGGCCTCCTGCATCCTTTTTCCCCCTCCTCCATCCCCCTCCCCCGTCGTCCTATTCTCAGACGATGAAGAAGAGGAGGAGGCGGAGGAGGAGGAGGAGGAGGAGGAGGAGGAGGAGGAGGAGGAGGAGGCAGAGGATAGAAAGATCTTCCGAACGCGAGGATTTCTTCCAGAGATGTCCTCGTTTTGTTCATCGTGACATCGGCACTTTGTCATAATGCCACTGATTCATCTCATGCATGCACCTACGCCTAACGCTATTTCGTGGGAGATTCGTCAATAACTATGACGTCAAAATATGTTAAGTCCACACATCATATTCGTTGAGCTGCACAAATAAATCATTAGACTTTTTGGGGGAATACTTCTCAGACCCATTTACGATAAGTTTTTGCAATTTCTAAAACGCTGACCCTTTCCGAAGTCACTAAATTTTTTTCTTCATCATAGAGAGAAGGATGAAGAGAGAGAGCTTTGATTTTATGAAAATTTTTTGAGATTCTCATACAATGTTTACAATGATTCAATGTGGGGAGTCTTCGTATCTGGAAAAAAATGCTACCCAATTTTGAGTGATTAGGTTTATGTTTAAAGAATTCCAGCTCTTATATATTTCAAGAACTGTTTGAGCTAAGGGCTGTAATTTTGCACATAGGACTCAATGCACCGTTATGAAGAGAGATAAATTGAGAAATATTTTTGAAATATAGAACTTTTCGTTCTTCAGATATACACTGTCCCCCAAAAGTTTGGAAACATTTGCCCCGATTCCGCGCCGCACAAAAAGTTTCACTTTTAAAAGTGAAAACATTTCAATTCAACAAGCGGTGTTTGAAAACAGACAAATTCAGCTTCATTTCGCTTCTTTCAATAACATTTTTCAATTTTTTTTTAAACCCGGTACGTTCTTTGAAACATGGTCGTTTTTGGGTTTTTTTTATGGCGTTGAAATTTTAGTGCACGATCCATGAAGATTTTTTGTAACCGTTTTTCGTATGGAAAACTTGTAGGGGGGAGTAGAAGCTTCAATTTAGTTTTTTCAAAAGTTTCGTACGATTTTTTGTCGCAAAAGTATTCAGATTTTCGCAAAAACCGACCATTATTATAAAATGACGAGTAACTCAAAAACTACTGGCTTTTCGTGAAATCACTAAGACAGTAAAAAGTTGCAAACAATTATTTTAGATTTAATTGATTTTTTTAGAATTTTTTTTTTTTCATTATTTTTTCAAAAATATTTCGTTCACAGGAAAAAATTTCGAAAAAAACTGTTGAAAAAAATTCTGAAAAAATGTTATTCGATCCATATTAATGCTTCGGAACTTTTGACCTTCTTGGTGATTCCACAAAAAACCAGTAATTTTAGAGTTACGCCACATTTTATAAATTTGGTCGTTTTTTGCGAAAAATTGAATATTTTTGCGAAAAAAAATCGTACGAAACTTTTTAAAAAACGAAATGACAACGGTGGTTTGGAGGATAAATTTATTTCACATTAATATTTGCGAGAAACCCTTAAGGAATTCGAATTTTAAAAAATGTTAAATCTACCGAAGGAAACTATCACATTAATAAAAAAGAAAAGGTAAAGATGTTCCTCATTGAATGGTCCAATTTGGATCGCAATTTCTGTGTTCTTGCAAAAAAAAAAGCACATCACTTGTGTTCTCTGTATTTGACGACATCAAGCAAAATCATTTTAAAACAAAAATTTAGTTTGCATTTCATAAAAATTTTGATTTTCCCGAAGGCAAAATCAAGATGTTACGCAAGCGTTTAGCACCATTTTATACCCTCAAATCAACGTTATCAACGAAATGCTGAAAGATCGTCGTTGAGTGATAAAAACTTGCGAATGAGTACATGAAACTTTTGCAGACGAATAAACGAAAAAATTGCGCAGTTTAAGGGGGTCGAGTCAGCGTCAAAACGGCGATTTTTAATAATAAATTATAATTTTTGTAGAATACTTACAAATATGATGTTATATCCACCATTTGAGGTACCAAATGAACAATTTTTTGGGACTAGTTAGAACCCTTAAGGTGCACCAGTGACCTAAAAAGCCTAGTTTTGAGTTTTTACACTCTGCGCATGATTCAGAATGAACCGCTGGACGGATTTTGTTCTACGGTGTCTCATTTCATTCATAACGCTGTTTCCCACGGGATGAACGCGGCACATTTCGTTTTTTGCCCTTTATTTCAGAGTTGCAGGCCAGTTTTGAAATTGACAGCCTATTTTGAACTTTCCAGGCATTGTCCTGGTCACAATTTTGACTTGAATCAAAATGTGCCGCGTTCATCCCGTGGGAAGAAGCGTTGCGAAGGAAATGAGATGTCGTAGAACAAAATCCGTCTAGCAGTTCTTTCTGAATCATGCGCAGAGTGTAAAAACTCAAAACCAGGTTTTTCAGGACACCAGTGCACCTCAAGGGTTTTAACTAGTCCCAAAAAATTGTTCATTCGTTACCTCAAATGGTGGACGATACATCATATTTGTAGGCATTCTACAAAAATTATAAATTATTATTAAAAATCGCTGTTTTGACACTGACTCGACCCCCTTAACCAACCCATTCCCACTTGGGATCGCGTATACTCGTAACCGCGTTGAGAAACGTTCAAAGATCTTCTGTCTCGGCACACAAAACATGCGATACTGACTTATCGTTCCCAAGGCGCCACTTGGACATGTTATCGTGAAATTTTCAGGCTCATACGGAGTTTTACGCGAAAGGAAGCTCTCTCGGGGACTCCGAGGATACTTCTTTCGCGAGAGAGTATATCGCGGTGAAAGATAAACTCGATAGTCACTTGATGCTCGAGTGATTTAGAGTCCCGATCGCCTGTCGTGCGACTGAGAAGAGAGAGAGAGAGAGAGAGAGAGAGAGAGAGAGAGAGAGAGAGAGAGAGAGAGAGAGAGAGAGAGAGAGACACGAGAGAACGCGACAGGATGACGCGGTGAACGAACCATCGACGACTCTCTTCCGGTCCGGTTCAGAACCCGATCAGAACCCGACCAGGAATCCATCGGGGAGAGATTCCCAGTACAGAAATTCTGTCATCACGATGCAAAGATTTTGCAATCAACATTTTCACGTGTCTAATCCATCGTGAATCCTTTTTCATTAAATCATTGACATAGAAAGATGCAATTAGCCGTTAAATGACGAAACTCTTACTCCTCCTATATTTTTTTTCATTTTTTTTTTCGCTCCTTTTGAACTTTCGCTCATGCTATCTTCGTCCTTGGATGTGTGGCACTTGTTTTTTTCTTTATTTCCCTCGTAATGTTGTCGGCAGATCGCGATAGAAGCTGATGCCGAGTAGCCTGAGAAGCTCTCGCGTATTGGCGACGATAAACGTCGTAAAACAGCGAGAAGAGGGAGGCAGCAGCTCGTAAACGGTCGAATAAAAGGAGGAAAATAAATTATATGTATGAATAAAAAAAAAAAAAAAAAAAAAAGGAAAAATCGGAGTGTACCTGGTCCACGACCAGAGAAAGAGAGAGAGAGAGAGAACAGGTCCCTCAGTAAAGCGTGTTGCTAGCTTGACGCTTGATCGCAAGAGAGTGTCCGAGAGAAGAGCGTAGGCGTGCGTATATACCCGATGTATTTCCTCTCGAAGGCAAAAGCCTCTCTCGTGATAGCAAGTGTTCGATATAAAGTCCGATTAAATGAGCGTAACGTTGCTCAAGTTGGCGTGACGATCGCGAGGATCGTACAAAAAAGATATGTTCGGATTCAGACATTTTGGTCTGTTTGATCGTGTATTTGGTCGCCGTACATTTTTGTCTAGTTTCTAAACGAAATAGAAAAGCTAATTTTTTAAAGAACAATTTAATTGTTCTTTAAAAAAGATGTGCTATCTTGTGAACGTTGCCCGAAAAAATTCAAGCTGATTGGATTGGAATTCACAGAATTAGGGATTATTTTGTTGACGCCGGTAAATTACGTTGGATCCTTTCTTCAAAATTTAAATGCATTTTTTTAAGAACGATAGATTTTGGCAGCACATCTTTTCGAATGTTCCCTGCTAATTTCAAGCTGATTAGATCAAAATTGACAGAATTACGGACTGTTTTGTTGACGGTGGTAAATTACGTTGAACCCTTTTTCTTCAAAATTTAAATGCATTTTTTTAAAGATCGATATATTTTAACGGCTCATCTTGTGGACCAATTATGGACCATTTTGTTGATGCCGGTTAATTACGTTGAATTCTTTGAAAATTAAAATGCATTTTTCTCTACATATTTGTAACCGCGAAGAGGATATCACGAAAATTACTGCATCGATTTTCTTCTCAAATTTTTCGGAGCTTTTTCTAAATGTGAAAATACTGAAAATATCTAGCATTTGATGGAAGAACTTTGTTTTTTATACATTCCAACTGATGAATAAAAAATGTAATTTTTTTGGCAATGATTAAGACTCTTTGGACCACAATTTTGTTTTAATTCCATATTTTTAGAATTCCTTCGATAAATCATAGAATAAACTGATATAATAATGAAAATTGATGGTTTTTTGGAGAGGCCTCAATTCTACACATTTTTATTCTACACATGACATTTTCTACACAAAAGTTTCTACATAAATTATTCTACAAAAGCGAAGTGGCAAAGAATATTATTCTGAACCGTAATTATTCTACACCGGCTTCTACACACATTATTCTACACAAGCGAAGTGGAAAAGAATATAATTCTGCACAAAATTATTCTACACCTGTTTCCAAAAACTAATGTGTAATAATGTGTAGATAGAGGCCTCCTGAATATCCATTGCCACTTCTCTTGTGCAGAATAATTTCTACACAAAAGTTTTTACACGTCATTTTATTCTACATATTATTATTCTATACACATTATTATCCTACACATATTATCCTGCACAGCCTTTAGCAAAATTTACTACTGGAATGGATAATCACGTTGCAGAATTTTCGTCGTTTTTTTTTAGTTTGATAAAAAACATCGCATGCAGAGTTTTGCCACAGGCTGTAATATGTAGGAACATAATGTGTAGAATAGATATACATGATATCCCTTGCCATTTCTGTTCTGTAGAATGCTGTATGTAGAAACCGGTGTGGAATAATATTGTGTAGAATAATATCCCTTACGACTTGTGTAGAATGATGTGTGTGGAAACGTAGAAACCGGTGTAGAATAATTTGAAGTAGAATAATATTGCTTGTCACTTCTCTTGCGTAGAATAACATTCCTAGCTACTTTTCTTGTGTAAGATAATTTGTGTAGAAACTTGTGTAGAAAATGTCATGTGTAGAATAAAAATGTGTAGAGTAAAACTGGGAAGGCCTCTAATGAAAATGTGTAGAGTAGAGGCCTTCCCAGTTTTTTTTTTTTATTCATTCCGAATTATCGGCTTTAAAATGTCGCTGCTTTTTTGAAAAGTGCTTATATTATTACACATTCGTGGGAAAAAAATTACCGAGTGTTCTAAAGAAGTTGCTCTACGTGAGAAAAAATTTTTTTTTACAAATATGTAATAACGATTTTCCACAAAAAAAAATCTCAAAAATAGGCTTCTCTGAGCCGCCTGACTAACCCGTTAATAAAATACTATTTGGCGTGGGAGGAGACAAGGGTGGATGGGATAGATCGAAGAACAGGTACGGTGAGCAAAATTGGCAGAGAAGCAGGCAGGTAGAGAATGATGAGGGAAAGAGGATCGCGAGCGAAAGAGAGCGAGTGGAGAAAAGAGAGAAGAGACCCCCGGAGAGGTGGAGAAGCCGAAGAAGCGAGATCTCACCGGAATGCCTCCGGGAGGCACCTGTAACCGCAGCAACGGCAACGGCAGCGGGAGCTGAAGCAAAAGAGCGCCTTCTCTCGCCGGACAAGCCGAAGAGAACGCGAGAGAGAACAGGTTGAGAGAAGCAAGGTGGGCGTGGGTGGGGCGGTTGATCTTTCTCTCGTATCCATATAGATATATATATATATATATTAGACTGATTCAAAAAAAGCGGCTATTTTTTGTTTTTCGTCGAAACGCATTAAATACTTTCGGAAAGGTGAAAAAAGATGCCTGTTAAAATTAGAGCTCATAAAGAAAATATTTAGAGGTCCCTCATCGCGTATTTTTATTTCCCATTCAAATGACACGGGGAAAAAAATTTCAAACTTTGACATTCTATATCTCGGCTTCAAGTCAATGCACCAAAATGAACGACACATGTTCTTGTAGAGAATTGAGCGCTCTACAAAAAAAAATCTCTTATGATTTTTCGATAAACTCACTCATTCAAAAGTTATTCAAGGTTAAATTTAAATTTAGAGTAAGTTTAACTTTTTTTTTTAGTTACCGGCAAAATGTTGAAACTTATTACTAAATTGAGTAAAATCTTTCCTGAAACGAAAGTTTAAATTGCATTAACATAAATTATCTAATTTTTAAAGAAATAACCAACATAAGTTCACCCATATTCACAGTCTAATGTACATATATATTAGAACGTGAATAACTTTTGAAGGAGTGAGTTTATCGAAAAATCATAAGAGATCTTTTTTGTAGAGAGTTTAATTCTCTACAAGAAGATGTGTCGTTCATTTTGGTGCATTGACTTGAAGCTGAGATATAAAATGTCAAAGTTTGAAATTTTTCTTTCCCGCGTTATTTAAATGGGAAATAAAAATATGCAAAGAGGGACCTCTAAATCTTTTTATTAAGAGCTCTAATTTTAACAGGCATCTTTTTTCACCTTCTCGAAAGTATTTAATGCGTTTCTTCGAAAAACAAAAAATAGTCGCTTTTTTGAATCAGTCTAATATATATATATCGAAATTTATGTGCGTATACAATCTCGCGTATATACACACACCGTGGTCACCATATGATACCCGGTGTGGCTGAAATCCCCACAGCATCTCAGCGATGGCTAGAAACCGACCAAACTTCGAATAGCCAACGAACAAACGACTCTATGGATCCATAAATCACTTCCGGAGAAAAAATGTGATATAATAAGCTTTGATATTATTATACAAGGAACAATACGAGGTTGAAGTTTGCATCGTTTAAATGCAACGGTGACAATTTTTTAAAATAAATTTTAAATAAATAATTAATTAATTAATTTAAAAAATAATAAATTGTAAATAAACAAATTTAATAAATTGTTTTTTAAATAAAATTCATTTTTCTTAAGAACTTTTTGAAGAAAAAATCATTGAAATTTACTTTGGGGTCTTTGTCAAGGATTCGAAATGGTAAATGAACGAGCAAAGCCCAAATATCATTAAAAATAAATTTAACAAAATTTATTGTCGTTCCATTACAACGATGCAAATTTCAACATCATGGAACAATAGCGTTTTCAAACTTGATGATAAGTTTCATTAATACCAATATTTTTTTTCTTCATAAAGTTGTATCGCAATTTTTTAGCGTCCACCCTAGAAAATTATGTCTTTTTAGGTTGTAAAATCTGTTTTTGCTTTTTTTATGGGAAAATATTTTTTTGTTATTTTTCCATGGCACTTCACACGTCGAGAAATTATATCTAGAAAAAATGTTGAATGAGCAAAGATTCGAGCGATCGTTCGATTATATTACTATGTAATTTTTTTCAACGTTGACTTATGTTTGTTTATTTATAGCAAAATAGTCGATTAATTTTTGGAGCCAAATCAATCATTCATGTTCGACAAGTCTCCTTTTGCGAAAAAATATTGTTTTTTTTTCATTCACGCTTCATCGAACGATAACTACTCGCGTGTAAAATGAAACGTCGTTCCATTTTTTTTAAAAATTGATTGATATATTGATATCAATATATACACTCTGGAGTGTGGAAATCATACCAACATACGATCGTTTGTTTCTTTCAGTAGGTAAAATATAATGAAAAAGAGGGTAAAACCGATTAAGGGGGTCAAGTCAGCCGAACGCCGATTTTCGAATATAAATATAAATGTTCGTTAAACATGTGTGAACCTGACCAATGATCCATCATTTGGTGTATCAAATGAAGAAATTTTCAACGCTTGTTGGAACCCTTAAGGTGCAGCGGTTCTCTCATAAATCAATTTTAGAGTTTCACTGCGCTGGTCACGATGTTGACCAAACCGCTTGACGGGTCTTATTCTACGACGTCTTATTTTCTTCGTAACGCTTTCCTGGACTGCTCAAGTGCGGCACATTTTTTTTAGGTCCTTATTATAATAACAGGCCATTTTTTGAATTTTTAAAACAAAAAATGGGTCGAAAATACAAAAAGTGGCCTGTAACTCCATAATAAGGACCTAAAAAAAAAATGTGCCGCAGTTAAGCAGTCCGGAAAAGTGTTACGAAGAAAATGAAACGTCGTAGGATAAGATTGGTCAAGTCGTTTGGTCGGGATCATGCACAGCAACGATACTCCAAAATTGATTCATGAGAGAACTGCTGCCTTAAGGGTTCCAACTATCCTCAACAAACGACCATTTAGATTTATATTAAAAAATCGGCGATTTGATTCTGACCCCTTGACACCCAGAAAAAAGATCTAGTACATTTAACTAAATCCTAGTCAAGCCAAATAATTTTTTTTAGTCGTAGGCCGGCCTAATACAACTCTATTCATGTCAACGACATTTTTTTTTTGAATGACCTACTAGGAAAATATATTGCGATCTAATAAATTTTTATTTAATATTAATAAATATTATTTCAAACTGAACAAATATGTATTTAAATGAAATAATTTTTTTTTAATATTTACACAATATATATTTTTAAACGTTTCAATCTTTGAATGTATAGCTACACATATCGCGTGCCTAATGCCAAAAGGGCCTATTACAGCAAGAAGATAGGGGTCCATGCCAAAAGGGCCTATAAAAAATTTTTTTTTTGCCATTCTTCTTAAAATTGCTTGAAACGTGAAGATCTGTAAAAAAAAAATTTTTGATGTACTAAAACCAAAAGGGCCTATCTTAAGACATAGGTCCTTTTGGTTTTAGGAAATTGTCAGCCTAAAACCAAAAGGGCCTATGAAAAAAATTAAAATTTTTCAAAGTTTTGAATAGAAATTGCATACCAGAGCATTTTTTTTTTTGAAAAAAAAAATTTTTTTTTTGAAAAAATTTTTTTTTTGGAAAAAAAATTTTTTTTTTTGGAAAATTTTTTTTTTTTTTTTGGAAAAAAAATTTTTTTTTTGGAAAAATTTTTTTTTTTTTTTGGAAAATTTTTTTTTTTTTTTTTTTTGAAAAAAAAAGTTTAAATAATTTGTTATTGTTTATTTGTTTCAACATTTTGTTATTTTTTATTTGTTTAAGCAATTTGTTTAAACGTTTGTTTAAATTATTTGACTTGTTTTCATTTTTTTTTTTTGCAAAAAAAAAGTTGAAGTACTTTGTTATTGGTTATTTGTTTCAGCAATTTGTTATTTTTTATTTATTTAAAGAATTTGTTATTGTTTATTTGTTCAAACAATTTGTTCTTATTTATTTAAACAATTTGTTATTTTTTATTTGCTTAAAGAATTTGTTATTGTTTATTTGTTCAAACAATTTGTTCTTTTTTTAAACAATTTGTTATAGTTTATTTGTTTAAATAATTTGTTATTGTTTATTTGTTTGAACAAATAAACAATAACAAATTCTTTAAACAAATAAAAAAGAACAAATTGTTGAAACAAATAAACAATAACAAATTGTTGAAACAAATAAATAATAACAAATGATTTAAACTTTTTTTTCCATATAAAAAAAAAAAAATTTCAAAAAAAAAAATTTTTCAAAAAAGAAAGATTTTTTTCCAAAAAAAAAAAAATTTCCAAAAAAAATTTTCAATTTTCTTAGCGGAAAGTAAAAAAAAAAATTATAGGC
>OX333071.1:58188027-58251008 GCA_946863875.1 Alloplasta piceator
AAACAATTTTTTTTGCAAAAAATTTTCAAATTTTTTGTGATAATATTGCATTGTCATCCGATTAACATGACAAATTTTAACTCAATCGGAAACCGGGAAGTGGGTCAAATTTAACTCGTAAGATTTGATTACAGACAGACACCGGGACAGGTGAAGCTAAATAAAAGCTTGTAAAAATGACTAATTACTACTGATTGGCAATAACCAGAAACTGTAAATCTCTGGAAGAAATGCAAAGAGCTTTGAGTTAACTTTGAGAAAACGGACGGATTACTCCATGCACCGGGCACATCTGATTAATGTATGCCTAATTTTTTTATACAAAATCTGTTGTCAAATCTTTAAAGGCGTTTTTCTCGAAACTACGTTTTCGAAATTTCGAGTAAGCACTGACTAAAAAACTATTCAACCGATTTGGCTAAATATTTTACCCGTTATTTTCGACACACAAGCTAAATACCTAACCTCTGAAACATTCAATTTTTTAATGATAAATTAATTTTTTCTAAACAATTTATCAAACAAAAAAATTTGCTTTCGAAGACCTTTTTGTTCACAAGTCCGCCATTTCGTTTTTTTTTTCTTAAAATATGCATATTATAGGTTAGTTCATCAGAATTTAGCCTAAAAAACAATAATCTCTTTAGATTTTTTATTCCAGATGACTGGGAAAGGCGAAACACGTCACCTTTTTTCCGAGGCTCCACTTTGACGTACAAAATCATTAAAAAATTCATGTAAAATTAAGTGAACAAAATTTTTTTTTTACTCTTCAAGATACAAATAACAACACGTGAAAATTTCAAAACGATCGCATTTTATTTTGTTATTTACAAAAATTGATGAAAAAATGTCGAAATTTCGGTCGTCGAACTGGCCTACTACCTTAAAAGGCTATAATTTACGCAATCTCCGATTTACTCAGCCGATTTATCAGCAAAACAGCCGAGAATTAATCGCGACAGAGATTTTATCTCTGAGATTTGGAAAACGATGATCATTCGCCGTTTTGTCTCTCACAGAACTCTTGGGAGACGTGGCGATCGTGGAACTCCTCTCACCTGTGCGAACGCTTGATTAATGGCCGATGCGATAGATCTTTCTCGATATATAACGCGTACATTACAAGTAAGTTGGATCGATAATTAAACGCGTTGTAATTTGTGCGTATGGCGAGTGGTGGCGCACTCGACAGCTACCCAAGGGACTTGATTTAAGGTCCAACGAGCAGTCGTTTGCATTCCATCAGAATCCCCATTTACCGTATTTATCAATCTCTTGATGGAAAAAAAACCGTGATCAAATGGACATCGAATGGGCACTTAAAGTAATGCCATGTGATCATCGAAGTTCAACGTTCATCGGGTTTTCTTAGGGATACCCTAAAAGGGGATTCCTTGCTAGATCCCCGCTGGGTCCCCAGCGGTGTCCTTATTAACGCAACCAGCAATCTGAAAAATCAGATTTTGATTAAATCTCGATCAGGATTTCTTGAGGCAATCCCTAAATGAGTATTCCTGTGCAAAAATTTGCTGGGACCTTCCAGTCTCCTGTAAAATCTCGATCGGGATTTCTTAGGGATACCCTAATAAGGGAGTCCTTACTAGGTCCCTGGCTGGCCCCAGCTTGATTCCTTATCATAACGCCAAAACATTTTTGATTCCATATTTTTTGTGATTCCATTAATTGCGACTAATTATAGGGCGCGCTTCGGTGAGTCATTTAGGCAACACACGTTCACACAATATTTTAGTCATTAATGAATGCATTTTTAGTCATTAATACCTGCACCGAAAAAAAGGTTCGTTAATATCGACTACCCAGCTGCGATCACGGAAAATTCGTTTGAATCAATCGTCACATATTTGATTTTATTACCCCGTTGTTGAAATAATAAAACTGGTGTCGTTGTTTCGAATGTGTACCGCATTCACCGCAAATACAACTTTGGATCAAAATGATTTCAAATGAGATTGATTCAACAACTTGTTTTCTCATTCAATCAAATATTAAGTCATTTACTGGAAGTAAATAAAATTGTTTCAACTGTATGTTTCGTCTCATCAACAAAATCTAGTTTTAATTTGAGCTATTCATCCAGTTAAAAAGAATAGTAAATGCTTTCAAGTCGATCAAATTGTTGATAAATTTGACTCAATATTTCAATGCGGCCACAACACATTTAGTCGACTGTACGTATAGTAACTACCACGATCTCAGCACTTCGCCCAAGATCCGCCAGGTGGCGACGATCGGTGCGCGCTCTCGCGCCAGCGAGACAGCCACCGAGCACCGATAAGTACCAGTGTATTACCAGCATCGGAGTCCTCGATTAACTTTAAATTGATGGAACCTTACCCGCGCTCTGTGGTCGCGCAGTTCTATGGACTAAAGACTACATATTTGAATGAAATCACCATTTCACTTTGGTGGCGCTCGTGCTCTTTATGGGTGCAAGAATAAATAAGTTGAATTTTCACTCAACTGCTTAATCTCATGATTAATTAGTTGAGTAAAAGCCCTCGTAGCTTAAACAAATATTGCATATCATCAAATTTTTTGTTAATTCAATTTAAATTTTCTAGCTTTATATTGAATGCATTTTTTTCCGATGAAGAACATCTGAATTGCATAGAAAATATAAACTGTTCGTTCAACTAAACCATTTGGTTATGCAATTGCATGTTGAGTGCATTTTACCAAATATACAATCAAAACAATGTAATTTTCAATTTAACGGATTCTCTACTCTGTTGGGTCAAGGATATGTGTATTTATGGGAATGCAATTTTTGTTTCCATTTTGATACACGTTTTGAGTTAACTGAATTACACATTTCGTTCGTCACCCGTAACCGCCGGGTTTAGTTAATTCAAGCCAAATTTTTTTCACTTTACCAAACCTTTTTCTCGATGTGCTAGATTTAATTTAGAAACGTTTCACTCCGATCATGGAATCTGATCGGATCTCCAGAAGGATCTATAGATTCTTGACTAGGATGAATTATGGGAATCCAGCTGGATCTCTACCATAATTTCTGCACAGGTATTATTTCCCCTATTAAACATTAAATTTTAAAAAAATCTGTCCCAAGACGAAGAGGTCTCCTTCTGACGCTTGTGATCAGGACATTCGTTTTGAGGGCGTTAGAGCCCTCGATAGAGCCTCCGAATGATTAAAAGAGATATGACAGGACGTGTCTCGAGACATTTCACAACGAAATGAGAGACGAGTATCAAAGTGCAGAAGAGAAGAAGCAAGGACAACGTGTTTTCACTTTGGTCACAAAGTGCACGCGCAGCACAGCAATCGTGTGATGTCTCCTGTGGTCTTTAACAGCATCGAACACAGAAGATTCGCGTCCAATCTAACCCTTCCTTACTGGTTCTCCCATCCCTCGGGATTCTCGTTGCTCTTTGCTGCCCGTTTTTCGCGGGAGATGCCAAAAGAATAAGAGAGATCGAGAGAACAAGAGAGTTCTTTCCGCGAAATGCACTCGAAGCGACGTGAAAAATAAAAGAAACTCTGCGGAGTGAAGCAGAGAGGCCTCTCCTCGAGGAAGGGATGGGTTTTTTTTTGTTTTTCATCTGTACGATTCTTCTCTTCAGAATTGCGATTGCGGATGATCGACCACGCGAGACGAGCATCTCAGCCTACAAAGATCGATACGATCGACTTTGTACAGTCCGATCAATGTGATTGTTACTGAATCGCGAAGAGAGAGACAGAGAGAGAGAGTTTTCTCTCGAGAGTTGAGTCACGAACTCGAAGAGAGGAAACACCATTGGCATATGTATGGATATGTATATATATATATATATATAAAATGCACACATATCATGCACTCTCGATCGTCGAGACACGACAAGACTGTTTAAAAAGTTTATACCCCAAGCGAGAATTGACGATCAGCACTCAAACGAGTTAAAGACTCCTCTTCTGTCCTCGTCTTCCGACACTTGTGGAATTAATTCAAGCTTCTGTTTCAAAGTTTCTGTTCTTCGACTTTCTGATTTATCGATCGAACATGATGGTTTATCCTTTTTTTTTCTTTTTTCAAAACGTTTTTCTCGCAATCCCAGCTACGCAACCTCGCTACATCGAGGATGAGTGTATATATGGCAAAAGAAAAATTTATAGATCTGTCAATAAATACACCTATGAAATTTTGAAGGGATAAAATGAATGCGGAAAATATGTGAATGGAACGAAAGATTTAGGTGCGAAGAATATATTTTTTACTTGTATAATTATGATATATTCAGTCATGATTTAATTATTATATATTCAGTCTAGATTTGAAATGTATCTATTGAAACAAAGATAAATTCATTGAACCATTTTGCACGAAATCACGAACGATATCATGAGAGATCGCTCGAAATCGTCTGGATTGAAATCACATGAAATCATATGAATTTATGAAATGTTGATCATCTTGAACATTTGCTATTTTATTTGACTTATACTTAATTTTTTTTACTAATAAGTTATAGTATTAAAGTATTTTGACGTAATTTATATACGTCGATGCTTCTTATTATTTTTTAACTTGTTCACTGACATAAATTATAACGAGGGATGTACTTAAGAAAAATATTATTTAAAAGAAAATTAAGATTTTGTTTATATAAAATTAACAATACAAGGTATTCAGGATAATAATGTAAAAAGAAGAAGGGCGATGTAAAAAGCGAAGGACGCTGTACAATGGAAATAAATACAATTATTAATTATTTAAAAGAAA
Organism: Alloplasta piceator; assembly: GCA_946863875.1. Classification (NCBI taxonomy): domain Eukaryota; kingdom Metazoa; phylum Arthropoda; class Insecta; order Hymenoptera; family Ichneumonidae; genus Alloplasta; species Alloplasta piceator. The sequence goes on from OX333071.1 coordinate 58,192,775, forward strand.
ATTAATAATGATGTTTACCAGCAAATAAAGGATTTGTTTCAAATTGTACGTGCTATTATCAAGAACTTAGATGAGCCTTCAGTCATAATCTCTTACGTTCATTTGTGATCCAATTATTTTAGAAATGTAAAAGAAATTAACAGAAATTTAAATAAAATTTCATTTCATCGATATTTTACATTAAAGGATTGACTAGTTTTCTCAATGTTTATTTCTATTTTTTTAATTAATTTTACAAACACTTTTATATTAAGAGATCCAGAAAATTTTATCTTAGGGTCATTCTATAATTAATTCAATTCATATTCAACGAGAATGTTATTTTTTATTTGCCTATTCAATTCTTTACTCAATTCAAAATAAATTAGGAGGTGTAATTGCTTTACTGATATCAATTTTAATTTAATTTTCAATTATAATTCGAATCGTATGAGCCACCGAAATTACGAAAGATTATGTACGAATCTTTTAAATCATTTTGAGTTTGCATTTACTGAAATCATACACGAAATCATGTGAAGTCAGACACTCTCTGAAATCATTAGTACACCAAATAGGAAAGTCGATGGCTCCTCTAAAATAATTCATATGACATATATAGTATGGAATGTAGAATTACTTTCATCTTACAGTGATTCTCAAATTTATGTGACTTATAATTTTAATAATTGTTCACAACTTTTTAAAAAATATATTTGGAATCTTGAGAAAAATCTTTTGACTTGAAATGCTGCGTTTTGTCATCCCTTGTAATTCTTATTCGTAAGAAAATATAGGTATTAAAGGGGTTAGGCCATTCTACACTGAGAAATTTTTTGTTGTTGAAAATGCAAAAATTTGTTCGACTCAACCAAATATTTGTTTCCGGACGTTCAACGAGATCATTTTGGTAATTCAACAAAGATACAGTAGAAGTTTTAGTTAAATCGGTTAAATCGTTGCTTGAATGGGCAAAGTTTCAGTTCGATCAAATAAATATCTTTGTACCAAATAAATTGTGTGATTGAAAATACGAATTGTTTTTTTGTTACAGCTAAATTTACTTAGTTAAAATATACTAGAAATCAACGAAATATTTCTGTACAGCAACTCAGTAACGTGTAAATTGGACTAAACTGTATCTGGAAATTGACCAAATAATATCGTTCACCTCATATCTTATGGTTAACCAAATCCATTTGTTGAGTTAATTATAGTTTCATTATTTCAAACAAATTAATATTGAATCAACTAAATTTTTTTCAACTAAATGGATTTAGTTGTTTTAACTGAACTTTTTTCTCAGTGTAGGATTTTCAAAAAATCGATTTTTTGTTGTTAAAGAGTGACCTTAGTATCTATAGACTTATATTCCAAAAGAATATGTGCGTGAATAATCCTTAAGTACTCGATTTTCGTATTCTAGTGCAATCCATCGTTATCCGCAGCGAGCTTTCTACAAACTTTAAACGCGTTTATCTCAGAACTATATTTTTCAAGTCGGCTGAACTGATAACTCAAACAAATTTCAACCGTTTCATTTGAAATTTCAACTGTACAGTCAAAATAACGTGTTCTAAAGCACTACGTAGGATTTTTTCATGATATTGAATAGTTCCTTTTTTATAAAAAATTTGCCGACAATTTTCTCATGGCATTTTATACTTTTTGATTTAGAAATACGCCATTTTAACAACAAACAACATATCAAAATATCGTACGTACTTCTTATGTATAATAAGAAGCATTCATAGCTACATACATACATAGCTATTCATACATAGTTATTCTTATGTATAATCGAAAAAACTTTGAGTGCTTCAGCGTAACTAAATAACTGTTGGTTCGGCCGTCGACCTTCCAGAAAAAAAGGCGTCATCGGAAAAATGCTGCACAGTCGCCATTTTGAAATATATCGCCATGAAAAAATAATTTTGCATTGCCAATCGAATGTATAATGAAACATCTTTTTTGTAAATCCGATTTATTTTATGGTTTCGCTGAAGAAAAATCGGAAAATATATTCTGTTTTTTGTCTGTAGAGAGGCCTAACCCCTTAACGCAGTAAGGGTTCGAAACAACGGAATTTTAAAGTTTTCGGCTGGTTTTTATGTGGCAGTGGAAATGCTGCAAACAGCCACCGCATAGGAAAAATCATGAGCGCCGCAGTGCAGCACCCACTGCAGGGACTTCGTGAAATATATATGGGGCATTCCATACCAAGTCGACCTGAATGTGACCCTCGACCTCGCTGATTTCAATTACGATTTTTTATATGATTCTTCCAGCTCAAAATAGCATTCAGAATTTTTTTCAGATTTTTAAAACCAAATATGAGTACGTTATGATTTTTTCAACATTTTTTTCGAAAACCTCGAGGGCCGTAATTTAAAAATCTGACAAAATTCTCAAAAATCCGGTATCAAAAATGAAAATTTTTTACCTTAAATTCATGATGTCCAGGCTTTTGCTTTCACCTCGATTTTAGGTTTTTATGAAGAAAACGAAAAAAAAAAATAGATCAGCGAGGTCGAGGGTCACACTCAGGTCGATTTGGTATGGAATACCCCCTATCTATAGATACACATTAAATAAATACAGCAATACGTCATTGTCTTGTAATACGATTTCGTAAACTTGGCCCGTGGAAATGTGCGTTTTGGCCTCGATACATCGCCGACACGATTAAAGGAAATTCAGGGCAATGATAACAAATCTATTTTCCTTTTTCCTATTTTTTTAACGCGGCCAAAATGGCTCGGATTTTTTTCGAAAAGTCAATGATATTCGTCTCGAATCATATTTCTATCAGCCAAAAAAAATAATAAAGAAATCAGAGAAATTTCGAGACTACAATACGATTTTCGAAATTGTTATTTTTTTTCTATTTTCCTACTGGAAGGCATGAAAAAGATTTTAAAGAAGAAGACGATCGGACGGAGAATAATTGGTGGGGGGAAAGACCGATAAATCAAGGGTTTTATACGAGCCCAACGTCACTTGCATTTTTTTTTTTTTTTTTTTTTTTTTAACAAACGGAGAAACTTTTTTTCTGATGAGAGAGATTTCCAACGAGATGACGATCCTAAGGAGGAATAAATCGAGTGGTGCATCGCGCGAGATTGTATGAGATGCTTGAGGCAAAAAAGCCCGAGAGCGACGTTATCGCCGGGAGCGCGCGTAATTGCGGGTTAATTCGTCGTGGCCGTCGTGCAGAGTAATAGTGGGGAGTCTCGCCGCAGCGTTTTGCTGCTGGTGGTATTTTCTCGCGATGGCGTGGGCGACAAGTGCATCATCGCCGCCCCATAATACGCATACATGCACATTAAGGTGCCTCAAAATTCCACGATATTTTTTTATTTCTTTCGGCATCAACATTTTTATAGCTTGCAGAACCAAAAAAATTCTTACCGAAGCGAAAAATCTCAGCAATTTTTTTTACCGCTGCTTTATTGAACTTTCCAAAAACAGCTGTTTTTGCCATGAACTTCAATGTTCTTTTAGGGGGTTGCTCTTCGCTATTTATATTGTTTCACAAGTGTGCATTTTCGAGCTCGATTTTGAAAAAAAAAGCAATGGCTACCATTGACTTATATCGATATCTCAATTTTTGCGTTTTTCTTCAGATCCATTGAGAGAACTTTTTCGTGAAAACTTGTGGAATATTATAAAACAAACGGAGCCGATGACGTGACAAGACGCGAAAGAGAAATTCCAAAAGTTTCAATATTGTTATCAGAATCAAAATTTTTGAGGCGGTATTCTGGTCTAGAATTTAAAAATTTTTTTTGTTTCATATTCTCATAGTTTAGACCTTTAAGAATATATCCTTGAAATGAAATTTTAGAATTGCAATCATTTACGGAGTTATAGCTATTTTAGTGATGAAGCGACTATTATAGACGTTTTTCTCAAAATTAATTTTCTGAACATGGCGGACATGATATGTCAAGTTCTACTGAACCGATTTCTTTCAAATGTTCACCAATCTTCAATGTATCTCGCTCTCGCCCCTACTACTTTTACATCAGATTTTTTTTTCCTTGTAAAAAAAATTGAAAACTATGAAAAAAAACTCGAAGAACGCTTTTTTTATGTTCAGACAGCCGCCATTTTGAGAATTTTTTTTTTATCCTTCTTTCTCTGGTGTAGGGGCTATAACCACATTTTTACTAATTAACTTTTTAAAAAAATTTATTGAATGACTTGAAGGGTTACAAACGTATCAGGCATCATACCTCCTTTTTTTAGCCCCAACTTTACCAACTTATAACTTATTTAATTTTCATCGTTTTTTCTCGAACATTTTTTTCGTTCATTTTCAAAATATTTTTTTTTTATCAATCTCCACAAAACCCTCAATGTATGTTTCTAGACCAGAATATCACCTTAACTATTTTTTATTGATTTCAAGCAGTAATGATTCCTTGATTTATACGACGCTGTTTATTATTATTCTATGACTTGTAAATTTGAGCGATACGACTTTAAAAACAATCAGAAATTTTGAAATTTACTTTTTATCAATAAGCGAATGGTAGTAATTGGTTTATAGAAACCTGCAAAAAAAACGTTATGAGAATTAATTATGATGTTGAAATTTGCATCATTGCGATGCAACGAAAATAAATTTTTTAATTGCATATTCAGTGTGACATTTACTTTCTACTCAGGCATTCAACATCCCAATTCCTCAATAAATACTAAAAAATACATTTGATGATTTTTAACAGTGAAGGGAGGAATCGGCTGCGATTCGGCCAGTGGTTCCAAATAAAAATGGACAATTTTTTTTTTGCATAACGTTTCGATCCTTATTCGGATCCTCTTCAGATTTATTATTTCTGAATTTGTATGGGTAATTTTTGATCATTTGATGAATTTTGGATGATATTCATTATGAATTTATTGTATTGAGACGGGTCGTTTTTTTGCGATCCTCGATGTCTATGATTTTCGTATTTGATATTTTCCAAGATTCATTTTTGATAAAAATTGACAATTTTCATTACATGATGTGGTTAAACGGTCAAGATGTTTCGAGAACTTGGTAGCGATTCTAATGATTTCTAACTTTGAAAACTTTTTGGGAAGAATGAATTTTATTAAAATACACTGAGAAAAAAGTTCAGTTAAAACAACTAAATCCATTCAGTTAACAAAAATTTAGTTGATTCAATATTAATTTGTTTGAAATAATGAAACTATAATTAATTCAACAAATGAATTTGGTTAACCATAAGATATGAGGTGAACGAAAATATTTGGTCAATTTCCAGATACAGTTTAGTCCAATTTACACGTTACTGAGTTGCTGTACAGAAATATTTCGTTGATTTCTAGTATATTTCAACTAGATAAATTTAGTTGTAACAAAGAAACAATTCATATCTTCAATCACACAATTTATTTGGTACAAAGATATTTATTTCATCGAACTGAAACTTTGCCCATTCAAGCAACGATTTAACCGATTTAACTAAAACTTCCACTATATCTTTGTTGAATAACCAAAATGATCTCGTTGAACGTCCGGAAACAAATATTTAGTTGAGTCAAACAAATTTTTGCATTTTCAACAAAAAAAAAATTCTCAGTGTATAAATTATACTCCAATTGCATTCAAACGATGCAATCTTCACCATCGTAATTGAGTTACATGAGAAAAAGCAGCTCAGGATATGAATTATTCTTTTGCAAAAAAAATTATAACCCTTAACAAAAAATGGCTACTTTGGTAGAAACTTTTTTTTTTTGCACAAAATACAAGAATCGCCATAAGCAGCTGGATTAAAAAATCAATTGCACAAGTTCTGCACTCTAACGTGTATTTTTTGTTTCATCTTCGCAATCTTTAGCCCCCCCCCCCTCCCCGTATCGCACAAGGCGTTTATGCAGTCCGTGTCGCGTTTCGCGCGCTGCAAAACGTTGGCACGTATGAAAGATATCGAGACACGGCCTGTCTCTCGTACATTTCGTTCCGCGTATTACACGCCGATCACAACTGGATCACGCACTCGAAACCATCGTCCCGTTCGTTTTTTTTTCTCGAATTATTTAATTTCTTCCTTCTTCGTTCGTTTTTTTTTTCTCAATCTTCCCCGTCTTTTCCATTCGAATTACGCGATCGCCGCGAAAGATTGGCAGAACTGTCTGTCAATGACGCGCGGCACGGATGCAAAGGAAAATACAGATCGTTTATAATCCCGCGCTGCGAAGAGACCGAGAGACGTGAAATCGCTTCTAGATATACGCCCCGATAAAACTGCAATAAATACGCAACAGCGATTTTATACGCTCCCGTGTGTTCCCTCGAATTGCCAACTCGCTTTACTTCAAATCGTGGACTAAGAGAGAAAGAGAGAGGGAGAGAGAGAGGGAGAGAGAGAGAGAGGGGGAGAGAGGGAGAGAGAGAGAGAGAGAGAGAGGGAGGGAGAGAGAGAGAGGGGGGGGGAGAGAGAGAGAGAGGGGGAGAGAGAGAGAGAGAGAGAGAGAGAGAGAGAGAGAGGGGGGAAAGAAGAATAACCCTCGGGGACACGTGATTTAGCCGAAGATACGAAACGGGCAAATTCCCTCGATAACTAAATGCAAAGAACGCCCACGCGCTAATTAAGGTTGTTTACAAGCTATGAAACCTTTGAATGTTGATTGTTCAATAAATAACTTCTCAATCTTAGTGAAAATTTTACACGACCTCCTGAAGACTTCATGTAAGAACATACCAAATTTTCAGAATTCTATCATCATTACTTCAACCTCCTTAAGCGTTAAAATAACGAACAATGAGAAAATTCTGAAAATTTGGTATGTGTTTGAATGAGATGTTTAAGAGGTCCTGTAAAAATTTCACGACGATTTGGAAGCTCGTTATTAAGATATTAACGTTTTGTTAAAAACAATTTTTGAAACAAAAAAAAAAATTTATCAATAAACTTCGTTTTCTTTCCGTTGCCTTCAGTATATTGTGGATATTAAAAAATTGAGAGGTCAAAAAAAAACTTACCGCAAAGTTGTATCAGTTTCTATAAGACTATATTTTATTTTATTTCATTTGTTAATCTCAATTATTCGATAACGAGCTTCCAAATCGTCGTGAAATTTTTACACGACCTCTTAAATACTTCATTGAATAACATACCAAATTTTCAGAATTTTCTCATTAAACGTGATTTGCTTCTAAACAACCTTAAGGATGTTGAGTCCCAAATCGCAAATGATGAGAAAATTCTGAAAATTTGGTATGTTTTTGGATGAAGTATTTAAGAGGTCGTGTACAAATTTCACGACGATTAGGAAGCTCTTTATCGAACAATTAACATTAACTAATTAAATTAAATTAAATGTATAGTCTGATGGAAACTCCGATTTGCGATAAGTTTTTTTTTACCTCTTAATTTTTTTATATCTACGCAACAGAAACAAAGCGAAGTTTATTGATAATTTTTTTTTTTAATTGTTTTTAACAAAATGTTAATTATTTAATAAATACTTAATAAATACTTAAATACTTCATACAGAAACATACAACATTTTCAGAATTTTCTCATCATTTTTCATTTTGAAAGTAATGATGATAGAATTCTGAAAATTTGGTATGTTTTTGCATCAAGTGTTCAGGAGGTCGTGTAAAAATTTCATGACGATTAAGAAGCTATTTATTGAGCAATGAACATTAACAAGTTTCACAGGGACTCAACATCTTTAAATAAACGTAAATGATTCATTCCCTCATTGAACGATTATTTTTTTTTTCCCTTGGTTATCTCTCGGGACTGCGATAAAGTCGTGGCAGAGGGATGACACTTAACGCTAGAATTGAAACGCAGAGTGTCCGTCGTCTTTTATGCCAAATTTCGTCACTCGTGGCGCTAGTAATCTTCTGCTCACCGTAAAGCGTATGGGGCGTTCCATGGCAAATCGGACACCACTTAGATTTGCGTCTCCGATTTTTTTGGAAATTTTTGTATCGTTTAGTATTGAATAAGAGAGACCTCCATGATTTTTTTCATTTTTTTTTTTGTGAAACCGTTTTCAAGATATCGATTTTTCGAAAATTACGTTATTTTTTTTTTAAAGTCCTCAATTTTTCGAACAATAGGCCAAATGGGATGTTTTTTTTCAAAATTTTTGTTTTGAAACGGACTTTTGATACCGTATTTCTATAACATTTTCAAGTTTTCATATAAATTGTTGATTTACAAAAAACACGTGGTGATCAATTTTCTTACAATTTTTTTGTAAAAAACTGTGATTCATTCTACAACTTTTAAGCCGACGTGGATAAAGGGGTAACGCGATCTTTTTTTTCAATTTCCATATTTTAGTTATCCGTGTTGGAAATAAATGTTAATTTTGTTCAGCCTCACCGGCAACGATCATTGTTGTTTATGAAATAAAATGGATATATCTTGATCATTTAATGAACGATGGCCGATAATTTTCATTTGAATATACCACACGATATATGATTAATGCATTAATTGTTAGTTGATTATTTTTTAGTCGATAAAATAAAAAAAACGTCGAATGAAAAAAACTTTGTCAAGCATAATATGTAAGTACTTTATTTCACCTGTATCTTTTTTGTGAAATCAATCTGTAAACGAATTAATAATCACTATATGTATCAGATAATTATTAACTGTAGCTCCTGCAGTGTATAGTATTTTTTTCCGATATTTTCCAACCCGAATAATTAAAATATGGAAATTGAAAAATCGAAAAAAATAGATCCCATCATCGACATCATCGTTATCCCATTATCTATATACTAAGGCTTAAAAGTTGTGAAATGAATGATAGTTTTTTACAAAAAATATTGAAAAAAAACGATCAGTACTTGTTGTTTGTAAATCAACAATTTATATTTAAAACTCGAAAATTGTATAGAAATACGGTTCGAATTTTGTTGTCGATATTTATTATCAAAAGAATATACGTTCAAAATAAAAAATTTAAAAAAACCTCCCATTCAGCCCATTTTTCGCAAAGTAATGGATGTTTACAAAAAAAAAAGTAACGTAAATTTTAAAAAATCGATATCTTACTCACGGTTCGACAAAAAAAATTGGAAGAAATTATGGAGGCCTTTTTCAACCAATACTAAAAAATTTAGAAAAATTTAAAAAAATCGAAGATGCAAAAACTAAATGGTGTTCGATTTACTGCCCTAATCGACGAAATAACGCGTAACTTCGGCCAACGATTTTCATGTCTCCATTTCGTAATTCAAGTCTGAAAATATGTTCACTTCCGGTGTGAAACGTTGACGTTAACGCAAGTTGCTTCATTAGCAAGAAAGATAGTCGATGAAATTCACTGAAATTTATGAGTAAAATGCCGAGATTCGCAATTTATGTCGCGAATTATGAAAATTAATAGAAGATTAATGGAAAATTAATTACGTAAATTTACGAGGCAAGTCACGGCGCGACAAAATGTTGTGCTAATCTCGGAATGGCATGAATTTATAAATTGCTGGAGAGATGAGGCGGGGGGGGGGGAGGAAGGCAAGTTTCCACGTGTGTGATATTTTGTGATAATATACATGAGCGATCGTATCGCAACGACGAAATGCAGGCAAACGAAGTTTGTGTGTGTGAGTGCGAAAAAGTGTGAGAACGCGATGTGGGAGAAGTTTTACGGGAGATGGAAAAGGAACGGCGTATAAGAGAGAGCGAAAGAGAGGGCGAGAGAGCGAGAGAGAGAGAGAGCGAGAGAGAGCGAGAGAGAGCGAGAGAGAGCGAGAGAGAGCGAGAGAGCGAGAGAGAGCGAGAGAGAGCGAGAGAGAGCGAGAGAGAACGAGAGAGAGCGAGAGAGAGCGAGAGAGAGCGAGAGAGAGCGAGAGAGAGCGAGAGAGAGCGAGAGAGAGCGAGAGAGAGCGAGAGAGAGCGAGAGAGAGCGAGAGAGAGCGAGAGAGAGCGAGAGAGAGCGAGAGAGAGCGAGAGAGAGCGAGAGAGAGCGAGAGAGAGCGAGAGAGAGCGAGAGAGAGCGAGAGAGAGCGAGAGAGAGCGAGAGAGAGCGGGAGAGAGAGAGAGAGAGAGAGAGAGCGAGAGAGAGCGAGAGAGAGCGAGAGAGAGCGAGAGAGAGCGAGAGAGAGCGAGAGAGAGCGGGAGAGAGAGACAGAGAGAGAGAGAGAGAGAGAGAGAGAGAGAGAGAGATGTTCGCGCATGCAGCCGCGATATAAAGCTGGAGAGTCGACCGCCGCCCGCATGATGAGTGGCCGGCGTAAATTAGCCGGCACGTAAATTAACCGCCCCCGAGACTCTGTAATGGCGACCACGAAAGTAATATCGTGAGCTTTCTTGAGCTTGGTCTCTCTCTCTCTCTCTCTCTCTCTCTCTCTCTCTCTCCCTCTTTCGACGTGCTAGTTGGGCATGGCACAGGAGGCGAGAAGCAGCGGGTGGATTATACGAGAGAAGGAAAAAAATAAATGAAAAATAAAAGAAGGTGAGTGTAAAAAGAAGTATAATTGAGGAGGGAGAATAAAGATTAAAAGGAATAAATAAAATATACGAGTGTGAGAACGTTTTAACCGCTGTAAGGCCGTACCTAACGAACGTCGCGTGCCACCAAGTTACACGGTGAAGGACCAAACTCCTATGAAATTTTCTTTCTTGAAATTACGAAGGTCCCATAAAATGCGTTCTACTTTATAGAACGCAAGCGATAAAATTTTTTCTTTTTAATTCCAAATTCCGCATCGTGATTCTCGAAATTAATTATCATAGAAAGGCAATCCATATATTTATCGAAAGATTTCAATCTACGATGGAAATGTTTTTTTCTTTTTAATTCAGTTGCTCTTTTGATACTTCTTTAATTTTTGAGCTTGTCGATATTGAACCTGGTTGTGACTCAGAAGATGAAAAAGAAATTTCCTCTTTAAAACCGCACTCGAATTTCCAAACTCGATTGATTACTATAAAACATGACAAAATTTTGATTTGAAAAATCTATTTTTTGTCCATTTCATAAATTCTGTGGCTTTCAAAATGAATTTTGCACTAATTAAACTTGAATAAAATCGAATATAGCGCTTTCCTATCAATAAGAGAAATTATTAATTTCCCTTATTATCAATCAATTCCCTTATCATCAATAATATAAATTATTAATTTCAATCACCAATCAGAGAAATTATTCATTTCGATTATTGATAATTAAAATTAATCATTTATCTTTTTGATACATAATCGGAGAAATTAATAATTTCTCTTATCGATAGGAAAGAAAAGAGGACGCACTTTATTCGATTTTATTGAAATTTAAGTTTTAAGTTTTTACTCAATGTAAAATTCAATTTGATCGCCACAAAATTGAGGAAATCAATTCACTTATCAATCAGTGAAATTAATAATTTCTCATATTGGTAATTGAAATTAATATTTCATTATCAAGACCATGAAGGTTTTTTCTATCTCTGTGGGACTTATTCGACAATCATTAAACAATGGGGTTCATTTAGACTCCAACCATGCATTAGGAGGCCAAAAAATTGCTCCTGAGTTCGACAATTTAAAGCACCTTGCGTCATCTCAGTCAAAACAATGAAATTCTTCACTCGACTTGACATTCACCCATATACCGATCGTGTGTCATTATTAAACTAGAATGTAGTTTCATTGATAGATTTAATGGCGACGCAGAGAATCGATTGGAGCAGCCGCGCCCACGATTTAAAAAAAAAAGCAACGAAATATACACGATATTTATGAACGAACCGACGAGATTGCAGGTGGTTAAAAAATGGACGGGACAAATCGAGATCACGCACGAGCGTTGATAAACTTGTCAATGCAATTCTTTTTTCTCCTGGACGAAGGCTCAAGTGTGACACGTTCTGGGGAAGCGGATCGTTTATCGAGATTTTTTTTTTTCAACAATGAAAATAGATAAAAAAAAAAAGAAGGAATATGTTATCACGAAGGTGTGGTGCACCGGAAACGATTAAATCGTGATATATCTATATGCCACATACTTGACACTCATAACGACATAGTTGACGCTTAATTGTCGCTCCTCTCGTGTCACGACAATTGGCATGTGTGTATTAACGCTTTTCCGCACGTGGCAAGAAAAACACATGCGCACATGCCGCACGATCGGAGACACAGATAATGCGGGTTCATTTGCATCTCTACCGGTTGCAACTCTACCGTAGAAAAACTCCATTAAAATACAACCCTGACGATGTCTATCTATATCCGTCAATCTCCATTTTATAACGCACCTGAATAATATTCCCAACGAAAATATCCAAAACATCTCTACCAAAAAACACGTCTCCGGCAATAATTACATAATATATTATATATCTGATGGATACATTTTGCGCCGAAATCTTGTAAATTTTACAGTGTTTTTCCCGGTAAGATCTGCTAAGCATTTTGGAAAAACGTGTCAGAGGGTTTTTTTCGGTAGATATACAATTCGGTACAGTTGTTCCTGAAATCATTTGATAGCCTCATTCTCGGGGACGTACGGTTCAGTAGAAATGTTTCGCGGTGGGCGTTTGTGCGCATTTTCTCTCGGTAAAGTTGGGACGGGGTAGACTCGTTATTCGGTAGAGTTGTTTTCGGAGAATTGTTTTTATCAGAGAGGTGGTTTTCAAATATCAGGTAGAATTTTGTGGAATTATATAAAAGGGCAGAAAGATATCTGCCTGTAGAGGAGGCTAGGGCACCCCCTCTAAAAAATGATAAAAAAATTTTGTTTGTACGCACAAGAATTTAAAAATTGATACACATTTTTTTTTTTAATCGTTCAAAAGTTGAAAATAATGATTGCCATTGTGTTCATTGTAATGGACTTATACTAAAAATCTAAGAAATCATGGATCAGTGTAAAAATTGTAAGGGATGGGGTCTCATGATTCCTGTGCAGGTATAGACAAAAATTATTCTGACGAATATATTTATGATTTTTGTGAAAAGTAATTTATTACATTCTCCACGTAGTTTAATGTTTCATTCAAAAAATTTATTATCGTTACGTTTTTAAATAATTATCATAAATCAAACTTAATGTTATTGTTTATTTGCTTTAATTCAAACGAATTCGAAATTCGTTAAATAATAAATAACTTCTACATTTTTCAACTATTTTTTTTTAACCCAAACAAAATTTTTAAAATTTTTTTAGATAAAAGATAATTTTGTTTTCCTTTGAAAATTTTTAAATTTTCTTAAAAATAAACTTTTTTCGAATTTTTTTGGATGATCCATTTTACCTCGGATGCAGTGCATCGCACTACAAATGTATGAATGCATCAAATTCATCATAATTTGAAGACAAACAAAAAAATTCTGACCTTATTTTTTAGGGTAGTCCATAATGCCCCAGGTATCGCGGATCGGCTTAAAAATGGGTCAATACATCAAATTTATGATAATTTGACCAGGGTTGCAAATAATGCATTACTTTTTTTTAATGCATTTAGACTTTCAATAACCATTAACTCTTATTAATTAATTGAAATAATTAAATTATGGTAATAATATGTAAATTGTTTCGATTTTGATTTAAATTTTTAATGAAATTTTTAATGAAAAAGTGACGCATTAATCATTACTTTTTTAATGGCTAATGAAAATGTGAATGGTCAATATAGTTAATGGAAATAATTTAGATTAACTATTAACATTTAATGGTTAATGGAAATAATTTACATTAACCATTAACCTTCAATAGAAATAATTTACATTAACCATGAACATTTAATGGTTACTGGGAATAATTTACATTAACCATTCGCCATTAAAAAAGTAATGATTAATGCATTACTTTTTCATTAAAAATTTCGCAACCTTGAATTTGACAAGAAACCAGAAATTTTTGTTTTAAACAAATTTTTGAGAGGTGCACCGAGAAAAAAGATCTAGTACGTTTAACTAAATCCTAGTCACGCCAAATAAATTTTTATTTAATATTAATAAATATCATTTCAAACTTGACAAATATGTATTTAAATGAAACAATTTTTTTTTTAATATTTACACAATATATATTTTTAAACATTTCAATCTTTGAACGTATCGCTACACATATGAAGTCTTCAATTTCGTAAAGCTTCGTCTTTTCTTTAACAGAAGGGAAAAGAATAAAGACCCTTTTTTATGGGAATCCTTTTCGGGGATTCGACCATCTTGTGTTTTGCCGCAATGGTCAATGTATTAAATATCCATACTGAAAAATAAGGATATCAAACATAGACGAGTTTGGAAAGGATATAGGCGTCGAGAGGCAGGTTCGCTTGCGCGAGAGGCAGCCACCTGGCGGATTTTTGGGGTACTGACAAATCTGCAGATATGATCGGATGAGATTACGGGTGAATAGGTATCTAGTAACAACGAATAGAATTTTTCTTCAACGCCTGTTTCTCGATGACAGGGAATTCAAATAAGTAAATATAGTGGAAGTAAATATCGCCCAAAATTGGATGGAAAGAAAATTGTCTTCAAAGTAACTAAAATATAATCAAACAAACGATTATAGTACCTACGACTAGATCTCTTTTCTGGGTGCGCTGTTGTGCCCCAGCGGGGCCGTCGTTCACCCTCCCCTATATCGGTAGATTTATCGATGGGAGAGTCTTAACCGGTAGAGATGTTAGTGCGCCGATATACGATAGCTTTGGACTTGCTCGAGAGTCGCGTGTGTGCAACTCCCCCGAGAAACTCTTGTAAAACGTGCGCTCTCATACACCCACTGAACATACCGGCCGCAGAGCGACACTCGTCTCGTTTTCTTCCCCTGTGTTTAACACCGTGTCGCAATTACAAAGCTCGTTATTAATAACGGGCAGCAAGAGCGTTTTCCCGCGTAATACTGTAACTTGGCACGGTAAATTCTATCCTTGCATGTGTGTGTGTGTATGGGTGTTTCCATTCGAATATAATAACCGCCACGTGCCGACAATTTGACGACACTTACAATAGTTGTCACACCCTGAAAAAGATCCAGTCGTAGGTACTATAATCGTTCATTTGATTATTTTTTCGTTACTTTAAGGAAAATTTTCTTACCATCCAATTTTGGACGATATTTACTTTCACTATATTTATTTATTTGAATTCCCTTTCATCGAGAACAGGCGTTGAGGAAAAATCCTATTCGTTGTTACTAAATACCTATTCACCCGTAATCTCATCCGATCATATCTGCAGATTTGTCAGTACCCCAAAAATCCGCCAGGTGGCTACCTCTCGCGCAAGCGAACCTGCCTCTCGACGCCTATATCCTTTTCAACCTCGTCTATGTTTGATATCCTTATTTTTCAGTATGGATATTTAATACATTGAACATTGCGGCAAAACGCAAGATGGTCGAATCCCCGAAAGGGATTTCCATAAAAAAGGGTATTTTTTTCTTTTCCCTTCTGTTATAGAAAAGACGAAGCTTTACGAGATTGTTGACTTCATATGTGTAGCTATACATTCGAAGATTGAAATGTTTAAATATATATTGTGTAAATATTAAAAAAAAAAAATTATTTAATATAAATACATTCGCAATATATTTTCCTAGCAGGTCATTCAAAAAAAAAAAATTTCGTTGACATGAATAGAGTTGTATTAGGCCGGCCTACAACTAAAAAAATTTATTTGGCTTGACTAGGATTTAGTTAAATGTACTGGACCTTTTTTCTGGATGCAATGAATGACACGAGAAAAATGAAAATTATGAAATGCGACATTTTGGCGAGACATTTCATTCGAATGACTCACTGGGACCCGATGGAACTATTCAAGATCAAGTTGCTTGGAGAAAAATTGAAATTCCTCCAACGAGACTTTCGCGAAAGGGAAACGCGCTCTTTCGACGATTTCGATGCGTTTGTGTTCGGATAACGGCTTAAGAAAATTCTCCCTTCGTGGATGGAAACAGTATGAGCCAAGGGAGAGAGATTTTCTCTCCACGACAAAACCACGTGGAATATGTAACCACGTTGGATTTGTTGCAAAGTGCAAGATAGCCCTGGATTCGTACACGAGAAAAAGTTTCGAACGCCTTTAAAGATATTACCCAGTCTAACAATACTATCCCTCATCTCCTGAACGCGATTGCATAGTTTTAATGGTGGCATGAACGAAATAAATTTTTCCAATGTATGCGAATTCGCTTCTGAAGCTTTAAGGCACCAAACTACACTTGAAATTAGATGCACTTTTATATTTTCTGAAAAATAAATATTTTGTTTGAGCTCTGTGCAAAGTGCATGAAAAAGCTCGTGGGATCGACGTGGATGCAACTTTTTTTGTGACAACAGCTGACATGAAAATAAAATGTGTGCAAAAATAATTTTCACATGCGCAATTTTTGGAATATTTTTGTATAATGTGTATGTAAGAATAAATTTTTTCATTTACATATTTCATTGCTGAAACAACGCCAAAAATACCTCCACTTTTCCTACTTTTATCCTACCTTAAGAGGAGGCTAAATACCGACACTACGCTTCGAAATCGCCATCCAAACTTGCTCTCATACGAATGAATGAAATTCAATAAAATTTTAACAGCATAATCGGAATTATGGCACAAATGGAGCCTCACTAAAATTTTTTTGAAAAATAAAAAAAAAAAAATTATAGATCCGATTACCATCGGGAATCTGTAATTGAAAATCTTGAATTATGAGACTTTTTACTGTATTTCGTCTAAACTAAGAGTGAGGCTCCATGAAGAACGCCAAGACACAAATATCAAGACGTTTTCGACATTATTTTATGGAAAAGACACATCGTAAGTTTGGATGGCGCTTAAGGAGATAAATATCGATAAATTGTAGTTTTATCGAAACACGAAATGGCGAAATCTAGTTTACAAACGTGCGAGGGAGGGCAGCACCATGGATTCTGACGAGTAACCTAATATTTTTGGGGCTCCAATGAATTCGTTGGAGTTAGTTGTGACGCGTTTTAGCCCCTTAATTATAAATTAATTGTTAATTAACTTATCCTCCTCTGAATTTTCAAAATTTAATAAATTTTCATTTACGGTTTTGGGAGAAAGACTGGACGACGGTAATAAGTCGATAACGTAGGGATTGAACAAAAATGGTATTTAGCCTCCTCTTAAGGCTAAGCCAAGGGAGAAAGGGACGGATCTTGATCATGTATTCGCTAATATCATATGCCCTTCCACTTTTCTTACTGCGAATAATTCAATGAAACCATTGTTGTTTCATAACGATTTTGCAAGCAGAATAATTTCGCATTGGTAGATTCATGGATACAACGAAGTATATTGTCGTCGTTTTGCACCGGAATCGCAATAGAATTGGAGCTCTCGATATAATTGTCCCTGAGAGCTCGTAAATTCAGTATCATGTATATTATCTCTTCGATAATACATACTTGTGAGACGCATTAGAGTTGCCGGGGGAGTTTCAAGAATCGAATATGAAAGCAGTAGAAACCGAATGAACAAGAGGTGACGTACACTCCTGCTCAAAAGTTTGGATACACCAGTCGATATTTCTTGCCGCACTAAAAGTTGCATAACTCCGTAAAAAAAAAAGATAATCGAATTTCAAAAGAAGCATTTTGACGGGAAGGAATTCAGCTTTATTTTGCTTTTTTAAAAATATTTTTTATGATTTTTTTTCGATCTGGTACGCATTTTTTATCATGACCTTTTTTTTGCCTTTTTTCGACCATCGCAAATTGGATGCACAGCTTGAGGAAATTTTTTTTTTGTCTTTTTTTATCTACGGTATATTTGAAAGGGTTAGCAGTAGCTCCATTTTCGTTTCTTCAAAATTTTCCCACGACTTTTTCTCGCAAAGTTATTTTACTTTTGGCTAAAAAAGACAAATTTTGAAAGATGCAACGTAACTCAAAAACTATAGAGTTTGAGAGGAAACGTCAAGTATGAAAAAAGTAGCGTTCGTAGACACGGAATTGCCTGGAATTATTTCAAAATTTTCCTATGAATTTTTTTTTCTTTACTATTTTCGCTCGAAACTGATGATGACGCCCCAACGAAAAATTGTATCTCATTGAAATTCCGTACTTCATGATGCAATAAAAAACTGAATTTTTTTTTTTTTAGATTTTCGTCTCAACTCTTCTTAGTACAATAAATTTTTCAAAATTTCGCACATTTTCTTTTAAATGCTCGGAACTTAAAAAAAAACTAAGATATAAAACTAATGTAAATTAAAAGATCTTTTTTTCTCGTCTTGAGTTGTAGTCTCATGAAGAACATACAAAAAAAATATCGAAATTAATTTTCATATTTTTTTTCAGTTTCAAACCCAAAATATTTTTTTTTCAACTTGGACGATCTTGATTTTTTTTTTTTAAATGCATCACTTTTTAAGAGACATTTTGACAAGCAGTAAAAAATTCTCAGCATGTAATATTCATAACTTGTATTTGTTATCTATTTTCGAAGTAAACACTAAAAAACTAAGACAAATGAGAAGAGTCGAGACAATGTAAAAAAATTCTGAAACACTAATTTCATTACCTACAAAAAGGTAGAAAATTTCCAACAATGTTAAAAATGGTCGGGGTCACGGATTGGTCGGTTTGGTATGGAATGCCCCATACATATACAGAGACAAAATATACTCGCTTGTAACTAACAAAAGGACGTGTCGAGAACGAATAAACTCGCAGATTCGCGTGACGGTGAGTACTTTTGTTTGTAAGTCGTCGATACAATGTAGCGATGAGGTTCGTCGGATCACGGTGCACAAGTAGGTACTATATGGCAGCGTTTTTTTGCGATCAGGATGGTGGCAAGTTTTTATATCACGATCGCCATCTGCCTCCTTGATGCGAAAAAGAGAGAGGAAGAGAAAAAGGGAGAGAGGGGGAGAGAAACAGAGACAGAGATAGCCATAAATCGAACATCATTACTGTTGCCTAAGTGATCCTTCGTAAAACGAAGAACCGAGGGGTTATTCCCAACTGTATGCGGTGTACAAATGATTTCAGAATGAGGTCGATTTCACATGATTTCACTGATTTCATGAAGTTTTGTGTGATTTCAAAAGTCATGTAATTTCACGTGGTTTCAATTGATTTTGATAGATTTCAAGTATGATTTTAAGTGATTTCAAGAGAGTTCACATTGACTTCGCATTGATTTCAAGTCATTTCACATTGATTTCAAGTGAATTCATATTGATTTCAAGTGATTTCAAGTGATTTCAAGTGATTTCAAGTGATTTCAAGTGATTTCAAGTGAATTCACATTGATTTCAAGTCATTTTACATTGATTTTAAGTGAATTCACATTGATTTTAAGTGAATTCACATTGATTTCAATCGATTTCAAGTGATTTCAAGTAATTTCAAGTGATTTGAAGTGAATTCACATTTACTCCACATTGATTTTAAGTCATGCCAAGTGAGCGTTCATGGACCACATTGATATCAAGTGATTTCACATTGATTTCAAGTGACCTCAAGTGATTTCAAAGTGATTTCAAGTGATTTCAAGTGATTTCAAGTGATTTCAAGTGATTTCAAGTGATTTCAAGTGATTTCAAGTGATTTCAAGTGATTTCAAGTGATTTCACATTGATTTCAATAATCTCGAAGCGATTTCATTCTGATTTCAAGTGATTTCAACGATATTTTCGCATCGTCGATTTCGTACGAATTCATGTGATTTCACATGATTTCATACGGAGGTGGTTCAATGATTTCACGAATGCATAACCCCTCGGAAAAGACTCTGCGACATCCATTATTCCATTGCATATTCGACCAGATTCGAGCTCTTTACTCAATCAAAAACATAGTCGATAAAATTCAATCAGTCTCAATCGGAAATTTATCCAAATTTGATTTCAATAAAATTTACATTTCGTTAAAATCAGTTCCAAAAAATGAATCGACTTATCGTGTATGTATCTTGCAGGAATTTTTTCCATAGGAAAATAAAATATATGCCAAATCATATTTTGGATATGTTTGAAGTATTCCGAAATATCAAGTTTTTTGGTGAAAATATGTACTTTATTGTAAAGTACGCATGTACTTCGTTTCTATGGGGATTTTTCCCCTGAAACATTTTTCAGATTTTGGCTTCTGTCTCAGTTTCTCATTTTTCAGCTCCGCAGATATGATTTCAGATGTCGAATCGTTGATCGATTTCAAAGTTTTTCGTTATCAAATTGTGCCTTGAGCGTCCTTCGCGCCTGTTATAAAATCAAAGAGGCTTTGAAATCGGCACATCGAATGCCGTATCGTGTACAAAATTGGCATGTATAGAAAGACAAAAGGAAAAAGGAGTCGATTCGTGGAGGGTGACCGAGCGAAAAATTCGAGCAGGAGAGCATGAGCGTGGGCGTAGCCACTATAAACTTACGCAGCTAAAATAAATACGTTCTCTGTCTCGATCGTTCGCTTTAATATACTCTCCGATCGAGCCACACGTAGAGAGCCGATTTCATAAGCGACTACAGCGGCGGCCGTTTTAATTGCCTCGAATTAACCCGTTTTAATTACCTTCCCTATAATACTCTCAATCTCAAGGCGGCCCCATCGACTAATTCTCGTTTTTGTTTCAAATTTATTTTCCTCGCATTATCTTTCGTCGTCTTATTAATGAATCCGTATATACACTTCGGTTTTACGCTTGCCGACAAAAAAATTCAACTTTTATATTCGCAAAGAGCAAAATGTGATTTAATTGGAAGATCGTGGGGAAAGTTGACGGAAATTCATAAAATCTGAGTTATAATTTACAGGAATTCTCCGACATTATTGTGCTTTTTCCCTCTGATGAAATGCTTTGAATAACCAACTTTTTCTCTTCAAATTACGGGGATAGGGTGGAATATCGTCGAATTTAATCGATTTATATTGATTTAAAAAAAAAATTCTTTCCATCTCTCCTGAGAGCTTTTGTTTGAACTTGGGATGACATGATAATTTTTTCTAATTTTCAAGCTAACTGAATGAGAAGCAAACTGTTTCAATTCTAGCTCGCTGTTTAAATGCAGCTCCATTTTTTTTCTCTTGCACACAATATCGGATACATAATTTTCTCTGCTTAAGGCGGTATTCTGCTCGAGAATTTTGAAAAATCATTTTTTTTTCATATTCCTTAAGTTTAGACCTTCAAGAATATATCCTCGAAAGGAAATTTTGTGATTCCAATAATTTATGGAGTTATAGCTATTTTAGTGACGTAGCAACTACGCCCATCACGTCAGAGCGTAACTTCAAGGAAGAATTCGGTCTAGAATTTTGAAAAAATAATTTTTTCGCATATTCTCAAAGTTTAACTTTAAACATATGTCCTTGAAAGGAAATTTTTTAATGTCAATAATTTAAGGAGTTATAGCTATTTTAGTGACGCAGCAACGACGCCCGTCACGTCGGAGCGTAACTTTAAGGGAGAATTCCGGTCTAAAATCTTGAACATTTTTTTTTCTTGCATATTCCTAAAATTTAGACTTTTGAGAATATATCCTCGGAAGGAAATTTTTTAATTCCAATCATTTACGGAGTATTAGCTACTTTAGTGACGCAGCAACTGTGCTCGTCACGTCACAGCAAATCGGACCATAAACGTTTCCCTCAAAACAACTTCTCTCAATACAGCTGACATGATATCTCAAGTTCTACTCAACCGATTTACTTCAAATTTTTCAGCAATCTTCAGTGTATAACTCTCTATCGCCCCTACCACTTTTGTATTATAATTATTTGTTTTACTATGGTTAAAAAATTAAAAGTTATAAACAAAAGCGTCGAAAAACGCTATTTTTTGGTTCAGACAGCCGTCATTTTGCGATTTATTTCCCCTTTTCTCTGAGATGGGAGCTATAACGACATTCTTACTAATTGAGAATCTTTTTTTAATTTTTATATCGGATGACTAGAAAGGTTGCAATCATTTCAGCCAGCATAGCCCTTTTTTAGCCCCAACTTTACCAGCTTATAAGTTTAATTTTCATTTTTTTTTCTCGACAATTTCTATGTCAATTGTCAAAATATTAATAAATATGTTGTAAAAAAATTAATAGTAAAAAAATATAATTTTTTATCGACCTCGACACTACGCTAAAAGTGTATATGTCTCTAGATCAGAATACCGCCTTAATCAAAAAATTCCTTAATATTTCCCCGACAAAATTTCAGTTCTCCGCCATTTTCACATTGTTCCTGCACAGAAAAAAGGTTTAGCAATATAAACTACCCAGCTGTGATCACGGAAAATTCGTTTGAATCAATCGTCACATATTTGATTTGACTACCCCGTTGTTGAAATAATAAAACTGGTGTCGTTGTTTCGAATGTGTACTGCATTCACCGCAATTACAACATTGGATCAAAATAATTTCAAACAAGATTGATTCAACAACTTGTTTTATCATTCAATCGAATATTTAGTAATTCACTTGAAGTAAATAAAATTGTTTCAACTGTATGCTTCGTCTCATCAATAAAATCTAGTTTTAATTTCAGCTATTCATCCAGTTAAAAAGAATAGTAAATGCTTTCAAGCCGATCGAATCGTTTGATAAATTTGACTAAATATTTCAATGCAGCCACAACACATTTAGTCGATAGTATCTTTAGTAACTACCACGATCCCGGCACTTCGCCCGATATCCGCCAGGTGGCGACGATCGGCGCGCGCTCTCGCGCCAGCGAGACAGCCACTGAGCACCGATAAGTACCAGTGCACTTTAGTGACACTCGTGCTCTTTATGGGCGCAAGGCCAAATAAGTTAAATTTTCACCTAACTGTTTAATCACACGACTAATTAGTTAAGTAAAAGCCGTCGTAGCTTAAAAAAATATTGCGTACCATTAAATGTTTTGTTGATTTAATTGAAATTTTCCAGCTTTATATTGAATGCATTTTTTTCCGGTGAACAACATCTGAATTGCATAGAACATATAAACTGTTCATTCAACTAAACCCTTCGGTTACGCAATCGCATATTGAGTGCGTTTTACCAAATATATTATTTATGGGAATGCAATTTTAAATATAGTATTTATGGGAATGCAATTTTTGTTTCCATTTTGATACACGTTTTGAGTTAACTGAATTACAGATTTCGTTCGCCACCCGTAACCGCCGGGTTTAGTTAATTCAAGCCAATTTTTTTTTCACTTTACCAAACCTTTTTCTCGGTGTGACCACCACCTTTCACCTTTCTATGGATTCCATGGAATCTTCACCTCTCTACGATACTCGCAACTTTAAGGGATGTTTGTAGCGTGGAAGCCGTCGATTAGAAGAGTTAAGTACCTTTGTTTTTGAAAAAAGAGAGACTGCGCCCCGCGTTCTCACTCTTAATGGCAAAAAAGGAGGCACGAGGAGAACGAGCCGCGGACAGGTGCCACACGCTGTGAGCCCACCCTGATGGCGAAAGCTGCTTCTTGATGCACCAAACGACTGCATACACATATATACATATATATATATATATAGACGTTGAATATCGTCGGACAGCGCACGGTGTGGCACGGCTTCGAGAGCATATACGATTCAGGTTGGCCCCATGTAAGACGATGATTCTCATGCTCTCGAAAGAGCTCTTTCGCTCTTTCGACTCCTGGAAGCAAGAGAAGGAGAAAGAGACCGGGAGAGATCCCTACCTGGCGATAATTGTCGCATAAAGTCGGCACATTATTGCGTTATGGCTTTTCACGGCGTGTACCGGGAAATTACGACGCTTCCACGCTGAGCAAAGCGCGAGAGAGCGAAAGAGAAAAGAAATATATTATAATGACGGCCTCACGCGATGATATGCTCTCCCCGGATTTCTCGGGACTCTGAGCAACGATCATCGTCGCTGCAGCGTCATCAAGAAAAAAAAGGGAAGCGCCAGGACATCAAAAAAAGGGATGGGGATCAAGGGGCGGATTTCGGTGACATATCGATATCGTTTTTCCACAAAGTTTCCCGAACGATTTGTACGCTCCACGTCGATTAATTTGTCAACCAAAAATAAATGATCGGCGAGCAGGATTAAGACGAAAAAAAAATAAAATAAAAGGAACGAAGATGGGGCCTTCGTTCATTCGGTATCCCCGTTAATAGCGTTGATTTATCGTGGACATTCTTGTACGAACCTTCTTGTTTCTTCGCCGTTTCTCTACAACAAACAAGCTACAAAGCAAGTCTATACGGTCAAGGATGAGGAAAAAAAAAATTGCGATTCAGGAACTCGGTCTCTCTCTTCTGTCGCATTCCAGCGGAGATTCCACGAGTGAATGGACATCTCGTGAAACAAACGAAAGGCATTAGCGCTCTTTGATGAAGTTTCGCAGGGTTCCTCTCGCGATCTCTTTCTCATTGATCGGCTCGCGAATTTTTGGCCTCAAGACTCGCCCACGAACGACGCACGCGATTTAAATAATATAGATATGTGCCTTTTTGCTCGGATTCGAGGGGAAAAATGAGAGAAAGGGACTGTCTCATAGCCTCGATAAATCTCTCGAATGGTTCTCCGCCGACAAATCATTAATGGTGTGACGAAAAAGAAAAGACCGAACTCCGATAAATCTCAAGTTGGTCGTGTGAAAAATTTGTTGGATCAAGAGTTTTTCGAAGTTAGCCAGAAATATGGTGGATTAAGGAGAGAAAATATGGAGAATAATGGTTTATAAAAGTGTACATCAGCTTCGTAATTCTGCTGTGAAAAAAATGGTTTAGTATATTCACAGCAGTAGGGGTTAAGCCACTCTACAGACAAAAAAGGGCATGCTTCACTTTTTTTCAGCGAAACCGTAAAATAAATCGGATTTACAAAAAAGGGTTTCATCATACATTCAATTGGCGATACAAAATTAATAATTATAATATATCTTATATATATAATTATTAATTATATATATATAAAAATAGCTATAGACGTAGGTAGGATTTTTTTGATATGTTGTTATTTGTAAAAATTGCGCATTTTGAAATATGAAAATATGAAATGCCATGAGAAAATCGTCAGGAAATTGTTTATAAAAAAAAAACTTTGCAATAAGATGAAAAAATCCTACGTAGTGCTTCAGAGAACTTCATTTTGAATCTACAGTTGAAATTTCAAATGAATCGGTTGAAATTTGTTCGAGTTATGAGTTCGACCGACTCGAAAAATGTAGTTCTGAGATAAAAGCGTTTATGGTTTGTGGAAAGTTCGCTGCGGATGAAGGGGTTGCACTAGAATACGAAAATCGATTACTTAGGGATTATTCTCGCACATAATATTTTGGAATATAAATCTATAGATATATTACCTTATTAACAAACAAAAAATGATTTTTTGAAAATCCTAGAGTGGCCAAACCCCTTAAAGGACCCCTATATTTCGTGACAACTCCAATCCAAAATGAGGTAACTACTATTATAAAAATTATAACATTAACTTCATAATTATTCAGAAAGCATTTTTTGAGTTGAAGTCATCATTTATAGTTGTGATTTCTATATTCTTAAGTTGAGGTCACTGTGAAATGTAAAAAATTAACGTTAACCATAATTTGTATATTTCCACTAGTTTTAAAAGACTACATTTCATAGTAACTTTTACTGGAAATATGGTTACTACAACTATGAAAATTCATAACTCTAACCAAACAAATAAGTAGTAATCACTTTTCTAGGGTGAAAAATTTGTTGGATTAAGAGCTTTAAAGTTTCGACATAATACGATGGGTTTAACGAAGGAGAATAACAAAAATGTTTTAAGAAAATGTAAAAATATTAGCATGGTAATTCTGTAGTGAGACAAATGGTTTTGTATATTCATAGTCGTTTAAAGGATTCTTAGATTTTATGGTAATCCGAAGTAAAAATAAGGTAACTACAATTATGAAAATCATAACCTTAACTGCATAATAATTCAGTGATCACTTTTTACGTTGAAGTGATCATTTACGTTTTAGTTGCGTTTTAGTTTCGTTATAGTTACGTAATCACTTACGTTTAGTTTCAACGGGATTACTTTTTACATTTATAGTTGTGGTTACTCCATTTTGCAGTTTAGATCACTATGAAATGTAGGGCCCTTAGGTACCATAATTTATTCTCAAATGGCTCAAGGTCATTATCGTGCGGTTACCATATTTCCTATTATTCCAAAAGCTTAAGAAACCCCCACAATTTATAGTAGTTAACCCCTATTGAAAACATGGCAACTACAATAATAATAAATAAAACTATGACCAAGCAACTATAACTAATCATTATCATGCGATTACCATATTTCATATTATTCCAAAAGCTTAAGAAACCCCTACAATGTATAATAGTTAACCACTATTGAAAATATGGTAGCTAATAATGATAATTAAAGCTGTAACCAAGCAACTAACTAATCATTATCATGCGGTTACCATATTTCATATTATTCCAAAAGCTTAAGAAAGCCCTACAATTTATAATAGTTAACCACTATTGAAAATATGGTAACTAATAATGATAATTAAAACTGTAACCAAGCAACTGACTAATCATTATCGTTCGGTTACCATATTTCATATTATTCCAAAAGCTTAAAAAACCCCTACAATTTATAATACTATAACTAATCATTAACCACTATTGAAAATATGGTAAACAATAATGATAATTAAAACTGTAACCAAGCTACTAACTAATTATTATCGTGCGGTTACCATATTTTATATTATTCCAAAAGCTTAAGAAACCCCTAATAGTTAACCACTATTGAAAATATGGTAACTAATAATGATAATTAAAACTGTATCCAAGCAACTAACTAATAATTATCGTGCGGTTGCCATATTTTCTATTTTTCCAAAAGCTTAAGAAACCCCCACAGTTTATAATTACCATACTTATAATTACCATATTTTCAATAGTCACGTTTGCCCGTTATTTTTGTGTATAAAAAGTGTTTAAAATAAAAAAAATAAAAATTGTATCATGTATTTCAAGAGTGTATTTATTAAGCTCAACAAATTTTATTCCAATACCTGTAATAATACGTTTTTAAAAAAATTACAAAAATAACCGGTTTTTTGAACATCTAAACCAGAATGATACCTTATTAATGATCTTCATATATTTTTTTAATTTTGCTTTCTTTCGAGGCTCAAAGTTCAAGCTATACAATCGATTCGTCGTCTTTGTACGATTCTTCTTTCTTTTAAAGCTATTCTTTGTAACTCAATTTCAGTAACTTCGATTTCGATTGCTTTTTGAAGCTTCGGAGAACCGACGAAATCGATTCTACCTCGTCCCTCGTAATGAATAAACCCTGCCGCGTACAAGTTTAAACTGTCCAGATCTTTTTGCACCGTCGTTGTCGTCGTCATCGTCGATGAAACTTGTCCGTCGAGATGAAGTCAAGGCTCTCCGGTTCACGGTCGACTATTAGGATCGAGGATTTACGGGGGAGGAAGTCCGAATTGGTTGTCCACCGTGCCCGTTCAATTCTTTTTTTTTAAGCTTTGAATTTTTATATATATATATATATATATATATATATATATATATATATATATATATATATATATATGTATGTGTATATACATGTATGTACGAAGAGACTACGACGCGGTGAACGGTCAACGTCGACGATTACGAGATAAAGCTTTCGTCGTCCTACGCGCCGGTTCCCTCTGATCTCGACCGCGCGCGGCCAACTCCCTCGGTTCTTTCTCTCTCCCTCACTTTTTCACTCGTTCTTTCTCGCCGAAAACGAGAAATGCGAGATAGCCAAGGCGAAGGACCTTTCGGAGACTCTTTGACTCCCACGAGAACGACTTTCCTCCTTCCTTTGAGCCCTCTTCGCCACTTTAAGGCTTAAAGCTACGTTCACACGGGTTTCATACCACCAACAATACACACATACACACACAGGCACACAGACACACACAAAATCTCGAAAAAAAATTATGGTCAACCATAACATAATGAAATATACCATTACAGCATATATTATGGTACCTTGGGTGTCTTACATGTTATAGTAACTTGATCCGTAATATATGGTAACTACAATTACGAAAATGGTAACTTGAGCTAAAAAGTGATTACTAGTCAATTGCTTGGTTACAGTTTTAATTATTATCATTGTAGTGACCATATTTTCAATAGGGGTTAACTACTATAAATTATGGGGGTTTCTTAAGCTTTTGGAATAATGGAGAATATGGTAACCGCACGATAATGATTAGTTAGTTGCTTGGTTGCAGTTTTAATTATCATGATTAGTTACCATATTTTCGATAGTGCACTCCTCGAAAAGTAGATATATCGCTGGCGGCGTTGATATCTAGATAACGGCTCATCTAGAACGAAAAACTAAAAAATATTTAGACCCAGTATGACTGTGACTCTCGCGTATTCTGTAGATATTAATTTTCATTGATAAATAATAAAATGGCGGAGATTTCACAAAAAAAACGAAAAATGATTTTTTTTTCACTGTTATCGGCAAAAAAAAAATAGTAAAAATTGAAATTTTAATACGGTTATACAATGCGCTGAAGCTATTCATGTGTAGAATATGTGGCTAAAATTTCATAAGGATCGGTTCAGTGGTTCCGGAGAAATCACCGCCGCCGACCGAAAAAACGTTGTTTTGAGAAAAAAGTCACAGAATAACATAGTTAGACTGCTTCGATGGTTCGAAAAATTTTACACAGTACTTTTAGATGCATACAGGGCATTCCATACCGAATCGACCTGAGTATGACCCTCGACCTCGCTGATTTCGTTTACGATTTTTTATATGATTCTTCCAACTCAAAATATATTTTTTTCAGATTTTTAAAACCAAATTTGAGTACGTTATGATTTTTTGAACGTTTTTTTCGAATGGAATGCCCCATATAGTTTCGAAAAATGTTTAAAGAAAATTGATTTTTTGAAAATTACAACCCAGAATGATACCTTAATAATTTTTGTGAAATCAACTAGATCTTTATCCTCTGAATTATCTGTGATTAGGTATTCAGCCTGATGAGCCCTTACTTGAGACACTTCTGCAGAATAACGTACTTGGCACGCTGGGGTCATTTGTACCCCAATGATAAAAATTCTCAGAAAAAATATCCCATTTAATATTTTAACTTGCAATTTTTTTTAGAACTTCTTAAGAGGTTACTTCCCACAGTTATACAGGATTTATCGTAAAAAATCAAAGTTAAATATGATAAAAAAATGTGGGTATCCAAAAAAAAACTGAAGCAATGACAACTTTTACGAAAAAAATCATAACTTTTTTATTTTTCGACAAAAATTGCTAAAAATTCAACTGAGTTTGGTTAATGTATAGCACTACAAGAAAAAAATAGTAGTATTAAAATAATATAACAGGAAAAAAATTCGCACCAAATTTTCGCAGTCGACCTTACTTGACACACAGTTACAGGCGAGACCACTCGACTTTGGACGGCTACTCCATAAAAACTTATTGTCTTAGAGTAATGCTATAAGCTTGAAGAAGTAGTGGTATCCTCGAACTAATGACAGATGTCGCTATAGGTCCCATTTTTTAAATTAAGGTACTCAAAATTAAGGAAATTTAGGCCTGGGGTGCTTTGTACCCCACTGTGTCAAACATAAGGAATCAGCCAAAAATGCTGAATCAATTCAGCCTCATTGTTCCGAATAGTTATTGCTGCATTTCCTTCCTAGCACAGGGATGCTATCTTAGCCTCCCTCAGAAGGAAGTCTCCTGTTTCAGCGTTTCACGGAGACATTCGGACGACGACGAAGACGAGAACAAGGAGAATCGGAGCAAAATAGTACATTACGAGACGAGTGCGATGAAACTTTTTCTCGACGAGTGTGAGTTTGCAGCATGAGCCGAAGGCGAATGCTGCAATCACACGAGTTGAGAAAAAGTTTCTCGCACGTGTATCGTACAAAATTTTATCGCACGAGTGCGTCAAGTGCCCGCTTCTCGCACGCGCAGCGAAGCGAAGCGTGCGAGAAGTGGTCACTTTACGCACGAAGTGCAATAATAGTACATTACGATACGAGTGCGTTGAAACTTTTTCTGACGAGTGTGAGTTTGCAGCATGAGCCGAAGGTGAATGCTGCAATCACACGAGTCAGAAAAATGTTTCTCGCACGAGTTTCGTACAAAATTTTATTGCACGAGTGCGGAGTGCTTCGTGTGCGTAAAATGGGCACTTTACGCACGGAGTGCAATAAAAAAACTTATCGAAAGGCTTTCGCAAACGGATCCGTCGATTATGGTGAGAAGGAGAGGGAGAGATCCGGTGGAGGCACGCGGAGGCGGTTGACGAAAAAAGTCAAGGAGCGAGAAACGGAGAAAGTTAAAGAACTAAACCACCAGAAGATGATAGCGACGAATGGAGCAAACAGAGTTTCGAGATTAAAACCAAAGTGGCATATTTTCATACGCTCCTTGCGCGGTTGTTACGCCCTTATGAATGCAAGGACGCGATAACACTTCTTCGGCTGTGCTTGTCTTTGTGAAATGTGAAGCTGCGCTCCAAGGAGCGCCAAGGAGCGCGAAGGACCTGTCTCGAGAGCATCAGGATGGACGCTGGGGACGTCGAAAAGGCAGTTATATCGGGGCACACGTAATTAACAGGCCACCGTTTCGTGCTCGCACGACAGGTGAATTCTCCGGGGTTCTCATCTCCCTTCTCCTCTCCTTTCCTCATCCCTCTCCGCCGCCGTATCTTCGTGTCTCTTCAAGAATGTCGAAAGTCTTCTCGACCAGATCCGCCCACGCCCGCTTTTTTTTCTCATCTATCCCAGAGATCCCCTCTAATTAGATTCGGAGAATGGGGAAAAAACAACGAAAGGAGAGAATGAAAACGAAGGAGGAGAGGGGAATTCCATATTTTGGGACCATGAGAGACGACTTCCGGATTTGGTTAGCCGCATATCCTACTAATGTTCTGACCAACAGAATGAATTGATAAAATAAGGAAAAAATATAATAATGATAATAATAATAATAATAATAATAAAACGTAAATCAGAGCTCGCGACATTACTCTTGGATTTTTTCTCGGTTTCTTCGAAATCGAGAAGCTCGATGAAATGATGGATCGGGCTCTTATCTCGATAGGACGTTGATGCGGTTTTCGCGTCACGACGCCTGCTAACGTCCTGATAATGGAGGGTAAACTATGTACAAATCAGAAAAATTTGTTCATTCTATTTTATATAATTTTTTTTGAAGCGCATAATCTTACACATTTGTAGGGAAATAGTCTAAGAGAAGATTTTTTTCTTTTTTCGGGGTTTTGGTCAAAACGACCCCTTTTCAAAATTGAGAACATAATTTTTTAATTTACACAAAATGTCATTATAATTGTTATAGTATCTAGTTTACAGTCAGTTCACTGTCATCGGACAGTTTGAAAAACTTTTTTTTTTCCTCAATTTTTTTATATTTTTTAGTACCCATCAAAAAACCCTTTCAGTTAAATTTTGAGATTTTTTTTATTACCCTTTCAAAAGATATTAAATTAACAAAAAAACCGGTCTTTTTTTGTATCTTGGTCATAACTTCTTAAATAATGGTCCAAATTAAGTTTCATTTTTTATTTTTGTTTTTTTTATGGCCTTTTTAGAAAAAAATACAACAAAAATATTCGACGCGTTTTTGAATGAGTTTTTTTGAGTTTTAAACTTTAAATCACATTTTTAAAAGTGAGTGTCATTTTTTTTTTTAATTTTTTGTTTTACACATCTATCTATTCAACAATTTTTAAGACTAGTCCGATCGTGAGATTTCAATAACTACTATTTTTTTCGATTTTTGAGAACAAAATTTTTTTTTTTTCATAAATTATTATGAATACCAACTTTTGTTACTGTATAGTATTTTTTAAATCATTTTGAATTAGTTTTGACACTTTTTAATTGTTAACAGATTTTCAAAATTAATAATCAATCGATGTGTAAATAACAACAGTTCAAGAATTGTATGAGTGGGCATTGAACCTATGTACAAATCAGAAAAATTTGTTCATTCTATTTTATAATTTTTTTTTGAGCGCACAATCTTACACATTCGCAGGGAAACAGTGTGAGAGAAGATTTTTTTTCTTTGTTTGGGGTTTTGGTCAAAACGACCGCTTTTCAAAATTGAGAACATTTTTTTAATTTACGAAAAATATCATTATAATTGCTATAGTATACAGTTCACAAATTGATCTCTTTTAGGTAGAGATAAAATTACAATGATGATAAAAAAAAAAGGGGGAAAAGTACGCAATTTGGGTTCTAAGCATTAATCTGACCATTTTCATAAATTTACAATCCCCGAATCTTAATTTATTATTCCTAAAAAATTTCATAAAGATCGTTGCTCTCATCACATTAAAAAAAAAACTGCTACTGTAAGTAGCCTAAAAGTAGGGGAGAGTGGGGCACGACGGCCCCCCGAAAAAAATGATTAAATTTGTTTTCATTAAAAAAAATTGTTTTCAACGTTATAAATGTTTTTCTTTTTGTTGATCCGTTTTACCCCCGATTTGGTGCATGGGCCTTAAAATTGATGAATACATCAAATTCATCATAATTTGAAGAAAAAAATTGTTTGACCTAATTCTTTAGGGTGGTCCATTGTGCCCCAGGTATCGCGGATCGGCCAAAAAATGAGTAAATACATCAAATTCACGATGACTCGACAAGAAACCAAAAAATTTTGTGTTCACCGAATTTTTTAGTGAGGGCCGTCGTGCCCCACACTCGCCTATATCGTTGTCAAAGTATCTTAAGAAATACCTCAAGAATCTTAAGGTTGTTTAGAAGCAAATCACGTTTAATGAGAAAATTCTGAAAATTTGGTATGTTTTTCAATGAAGTATTTGAGAGGTCGTGTAAAAATTTCACGACGATTTGGAAGCTCGTTATCGAATAATTGAGATTAACAAATAAAATAAAATAAAATGTAGTGTTATGGAAACTGATATAACTCTGCGATAAGTTTTTTTTTTGACCTCTCAATTTTTTAATATCCACAATATACCGAAAGCAACGGAAAGAAAACGAAGTTTATTGATAAATATTTTTTTTATTTGTTTAAAAAATTGTTTTTAACAAACCGTTAATTTCTTAATAACGAGCTTCCTAATCGTCGTGAAATTTTCACACGACCTCTTAAATACCTCATACAAAAACATACAAAATTTTCAGAATTTTCTCATTGTGTTTTATTTTAACCCTTAAGGAGGTTGAAGTAATGATGAGAGAATTCTGAAAATTTGGTATGTCCTTATATGAAGTATTCAGGAGGTCGTGGAAAAATTTCACTACGACTAAGAAGCTATTTGTTGAACAATTAACATTCAAAGGTTTCATAGCTTCTAAACAACCTTCAGCAATACCTCAAGGAAGACCTAAAGAAAGGGAGACCTTAGATAATAATAATAATAATAATAATAATAATAATAATAATAATAATAATAATAATAATAATAATAATAATAATAATAATAATAATAATAATAATAATAATAATAATAATAATAATAATAATAATAATAATAATAATAATAATAATAATAATAATAATAATAATAGAATTGATTTTTTTTATTCTTCTAATACATATGGTTATTCTTGTTTATCGATGATTGTCCTTGTCACTATCGATTGGTAATCCCGTATGATACACACCATAATAGAGACGAGAAATAAGTGACGAGAGAGTTGAAACGTTGATGAGAGGCTTGACGTACATCTAGTCTCGTAAATGTCATGGAATCAGCTTGGATTTTGTCTTGGAAGCGCGAGGACGAACGAACGTCGGTCGTGCTCGGTAGAAAGTCGTCATTTTCACCTGTTTCGAGGAGTTAATACACCGAGGAGGAAGACAGAGTTTCGCGACTGGAGTGTGTTATTTTTCATACACATAGACGAGTCGGAGAGACGCCAGGCTGGCTAGCTTATGCTCATTGCCGATTCAACCATGACCGTGCTTTTATACGTATATTCTATATATTCATATACAGTGAGACAATTTGAAAGAAATCTTAAGTTGGGGGATTAGGTCCGGCAACGATCGATGGGACAGGCTCTTTTCTTGGCGCTGTTACATCCCAAACACACATACTTCGTGGATAAATAATTTATCCAACACCATGAAAATTCACATACACTCGTGTGAGATTCAATAAACGTATGGGGAATTCC
The DNA here is from genome assembly GCA_946863875.1 of Alloplasta piceator. Taxonomy (NCBI): domain Eukaryota; kingdom Metazoa; phylum Arthropoda; class Insecta; order Hymenoptera; family Ichneumonidae; genus Alloplasta; species Alloplasta piceator. The sequence continues at coordinate 58,226,836 of OX333071.1, forward strand.
ACCGATTCTAGGATATATATACATTACCAAAAAATTCATCCATTTGTCATCGCCACATCCTCATAACACTTTTGAGCATCATTTTTGTTTTCGATAGAATTTTTATTTATAAAATTGAGCAAATTTGAAATAATTAGCGAGAGTTCATAAAATGGAGGGTATACATAGTAATGGAAAGCTCCGTAGTAATTTTCGCTATTCCTGATAAATTACTACGGACGAGTTCTGAAAGTCAGAAATAAAGAACAATTTACCGAGTAATTTATTGCATTTATTGCATTGCGATTTTTAAATAATTTTCATTCATTTCAATGAGTCGAAGTATGTACAAAAAAATGTGGCTACCATGGGAAGGATTATTGTTTTTTCTACAATCACAAATTTTTTAAAAAATTTCAAGTACTTCAAGTACTACGTACTTATTACTTGAAGTACTACGTACTTATTACTTGAAGTACTACATACTTATTACTTGAAGTACTACGTACTTATTACTTGAAGTACTACTTACTTATTACTTGCAGTACTACGTACTTATTACTTGAAGTACTACGTACTTATTACTTGAAGTACTACGTACTTATTACTTTAAGTACTACATACTTATTACTTGCAGTACTACGTACTTATTACTTGAAGTACTACGTACTTATTACTTGAAGTACTTAAGATTCAAAGTACTTCAAGTTCAAGTACTTGAGAATCAAGTACCAAGTATCGAGTAATTTTCAAGTGTTCAGGTATATTTTGTAAGTCCTGGTACTTATAAATTTGATTTATTATTCTCATTTGATTTTTATTCGACTACTTTTTGTATCAAAGCATATTTTCATGTTGGCAATACACTGAGATTAGGTAGCCTAATCTCAGTGTCCTGCAATCTTCTGTTCCAATCTGCCTAAATTAGGAAGATTGAAACAGAAGTATATAAACCACAAATTATAATTAATTCAAAAATAACATTGACGATTGTAATTACGATTTATTTTGATACAGGTTTGAAAAAAGAAGAAATAAAGAAAATAATACATGCATTGTTAAAACTACTCCAACTTCGTCTTTAAAAAAACTCTCATACGCGACAGTTGACGGACAGTATGTCCAAACGTCACGAAATATTATTTTCAATTACACATATAAAGGCTTTGTACATGCAACCATCAGCAGGACACATTCAAAAGTACTTGATGCTTGTACTTGAAAAACTACTTTAAGTACAGAAAAGTATTTAGATTTCAAGTACTTGTATTTGAGTATTTTTTAAGTACTTGCAAGTGTAAGTACAGAGCTTGAAGTACTTTTCAAGTACTTGAAAATTCAAGTACAATACTTGGAGTACTTTTTTAAAACTTGAAAATTTGAGTACAATACTTGAAGTACTTTTTAATTGCTTGAAGAATTAAGTATAATACTTGGAGTACTTTGCAACTCGTCGAAAATTCAAGTACAATACTCGAAGTACTTTTCAAGTACTTTAAAATTTAAGTACAATATTGAAGTACTTTTCAAGTACTTGAAAATTCAAGTAAAATACTTGAAGTACTTTTTAAGAACTTGAAAATTTTAGTACAATACTTGCAGAAGTACTTTTTAATTGCTTGAAAAATTAAGTATAATACTTGGAGTACTTTGCAACTAGTCGAAAATTCAAGTACAAAACTTGAAGTACTTTTCAAGAACTTGAAAATTTGAGTACAATACTTGAAGTACTTTTCAAGTACCTGAAAATTTAAGTACAATACTTGAAGCACCTTTCAAGTACTTCAAGTACGTCGCAAGTACCGGGTATTTCAAGTACTGCCCAGCTCTGCTGCGGAACAACAGATCCGCAATTTTCCAAATCGTCACTTCTTGTCACGTACAATGCCAGAGTGGTAAATGAATCAAGTATTCGGTGCCAGATGGCATCCCCGAGAATAGTTGAAAATGGTCATATGATAAATTCATACAAATGTACATACATATGGGAAGTCAGGACGATAAGATTCTGGAAATATCTAGCGAATTATACGAATGTTCGTTCGAATAATAATACTTCTCGCAGCGGAGGGTATCCATTACCATTATACATCATCGTACACATATAAATGCATATACGATCAATACATGATATAGTAGCTGTACATAACTATGTAGGTAAGCCCAGGTACGCGGTGGAGGTGGATTGGGCAACGGTGTGCTTGAAAATGATTGAGAAAGAGAGAGAGAGAGAGAGAGAGAGAGAGAGAGAGAGAGAGAGAGAGAGAGAAGAGAGAGAAAGAGAGAGAGAGAGAACGACGAAGGAATGAAAAGAACGAGGCAGAGATATTTATTACGGGATGAGAGAGACGAGAGAGAGAGGAAGAGAATCTCTCTCGGTGGAAGTCGAAGGGGTGGGAGGGTGCGTGCATGTGAGGCTCCAAGAGAAAATTGTGCACAAAATTGTACATCTTGGTACAGGACGACGATGTTCGAAGCGAGGGAAAGAGAAACGTTTAACGTGAAACGGAAAAAGATTTTTTTTTTTCAAGCGTGAGAGAAGGATCAAGAGGTTTGTACAAAGTTTGTAGTACAAACGAGACCCAGAGCGAGAAGCCTTAAGTCGCGCGAGTTTGAAAAAAAAAAATTAAAAAAAGAGTGGGTGGACCAGCATCTCTTTTTTTGTATGAGCTCGCGTGGCTATATAGTATTATAATACATATATGTACATGTATGTATATGAGGCGTTCCATCCCAAATCGGACAGTTTGAAAAACATTTTTTTTATTTCCTCAATTTTTTAATATTTTTTAGTACCCATCAAAAAACCCTTTCAGTTAAATTTTGAGATTTTTTTAATTACCCGTTCAAAAGATATTAAATTAACAAAAAAAACCGGTCTTTTTTTTGGTATTTTGGTCATAACTTCTTTAATAATGGTCCAAATTAAAAGTTTTTTTTTTAATTTTCGTTTGTTTATGGCCTTTTCAAAAAAAAAAAATACAAGAAAAATATTCGACGCGTTTTTTAATGAGTTTTTTGAGTTTTAAACTTCAAATCGCGTTTTTAAAAGTGAGTGTGATTTTTTTTTTTTTTTTAATTTATTGTTTTAAACATCTATCTATTCAACAATTTTTAAGACTAGTCCGATCGTGGGATTTCAATAACTACTATTTTTTTCGATTTTTGAGAATTAAAATTATTTTTTTCATAATTTTTGTTACTCTATAATATTTTTTAAATCATCTTGAATTAGTTTTGACACTTTTTGATTGTTAACAGATTTTCAAAATTAATAATTAATCGATGAGCAAATAACAACAGTTCAAGAATCGTATGAGTGGACATTGAACTCAAATAGTCTACCGAATATTGCTGTCAAATTTTCACCTGAGAAACATTATTTAGATGCAAAAGAAAGATTTTATTTGCGATACAATGCTGCGAAGTCAATCACAAGGGGACACAAAAATTTCATTCAATTATTCCAATGAGCAACGGAAACGTATTAGCAAAGGAACATTCTAATTCAGGAAATAATCGTATATGTAAGGTTTTCAAAAAATACGTGGATAAATAAAAACTGTTGTTATTATTGTTCATTAACAGACTTAACGATTAATTATTAATTTTAAGAACCTGTTAACAATAAAAAAAGTGTCAAAATAAATTTCATGTATTGTATTATACAGTAACAAAAATTGGTATTCATAATAATTTTCAAAAAAAAAAAATCAAAAATGACACTCACTTTGAAAAACGCGACTTAAAGTTTAAAACTGAAAAAACTCGTTCAAAAACTCGTCGAATATTTTTGTTGTATTTTTTTCTGAAAAGGCCATAAAAAAAGAAAAATTTTGAAGAAAAAAACTTCTAATTTGGATTATTATCAAAGAAGTTATGACCAAAATACCAAAAAAAGAGCGGTTTTTTGTTAAATTAATATCTTTTGAACGAGTTATCAAAGAAATCTCAAAATTTAACAGGAAGGGTCTTTTGATGGGTACTAAAAAATATAAAAAAATTGAGGAAATGAAAAAAAAAAGTTTTTCAAACTGTCAAATTTGGGATGGAACGCCCCATATATGTTTATGTGTGTGCGTACGTAGAGGCTCTTTTTTCCGTCTTTCTCGCACTTGAAAAGTCCCGTATACGTTATATGTCCCTCGAATTGTTGTTTTTCTCTCTCTTTTTCTCGTTCTTCTTCAGGTAACAGGTGCTCTTGCCGACTATAAGGACCTTGGAACAAACTCTCGGCGGGGTCCCTCGCTCTTTGGTCGTATCTTTTCTCACTGTGAAAGCGAGACAAGCTGACTGAGAAAAAAAGAGGGACAGAGAGAGAGAGAGAGAGAGAGAGAGAGAGAGAGAGAGAGAGAGAGAGAGGACGGAGAGAGAGGGAAAACGCGATTCGATCGTTCGTTATAAAAAAAAAAGAGGAAAAAGGAGACGAAAAATCTCTTTGCTAAGCCCGCGGTATGCAAAAGAATACTTTACGTTTATGTGTTTGTATACATTGTGATACAATGTAGGAGAAGAAATTGGTTCGGCATCAACGCTGATGAAGGACTTTCATCTCTCGCCAAGAACCTTCTCTCGTTATACGCAGATTTACGAAAGTAAAAACAAAACCCATCAAAAGTAATTAAAAACCCATAATTAGCGAGCGTGATTTTGAAAAATCAGCTTTTGACAACGTAAAATAGTCCATTTTTATTCGTGGCTTCGGGTTTCGTTGGGCCATTTTTATCGTCCTTAAGGAGGGTCATCTGGTACCGAGTGAGTCAAAAGAAAAATGTCAATGCTTAACCTCAAAATAAGCGGTGACTAGGGTAGTCATTGACAATGCTTAACCTCAAAATAATCAGCATTTTCGAGACTAATTAATTTATTATGAATCTCACAAGTACCTAATCGATTTTATGAAGCTCTAAAAATGTTCCTTAGATACTTTTTCATTAATTCTCAAATTTTCGTCACAATCTGTATTGTAATAATCGTGCATTTAATATTTGTAGACGGTATCCCATAAGAGTCCATGTTATTTAGTATTTACATTTTTTTTTATTTCTCACGAACAACGTACCCTCAGGTCTTGAAATTTTAATAGATGACTTTTTAGATATTAATAACTATATTCTGATTTTTTTTTTATCAACATCTGTATTGTAAATCGTGTACCAGATGAACCTCCTTAAGAGATGAACTTTTGTCGCAAGAATCTGATATGTCCTCTTTAAGGATGATGAGTCCCAATGAAATCTCTTAATGTTAATTGTTCAATAAATAGCTTCTTAATCGTCGTGAAATGTTTACACGACCTCCTGAATACTTCATGTAAAAACATTTAATTTTCAGAATTCTATCATTACTTCAACCTCCTTAAGGGTTAAAATGAAAAATGATGAGAACATTCTTAAAATTGGGTATGTTTTTGTATGAAGTATTTAAGAGGTCGTGTAAAAATTTCACGACGATTAGGAAGCTCGTTATTAAAATATTAACATTTTGTTAAGAACAATTTTTTAAAGAAATTAAAAAAATCTTTATCAACAAACTTCGTTTTGTTTCCGTTGCTTTCAATATAGTGTAGATATTACAAAATTAAGAGGTCAAAAAAAACTTATCGCAAAGTTATATCAGTTTCCATAAGACTACATTTAATTTAATTTGATTTGTTAATGTTAATTGTTCGATAACGAGTTTCCTAATCGTCGTGAAATTTTTACACGACCTCTTGAATAATTCATCTAAAAACATACCAAATTTACAGAATTTTCTCATCATTTGCGATTTGGAACTCAACATCCTTAAAAGCTTTTTTGAATTTTTAAAATCGCTTGATTATAAAAGAGACAAATTTTCTTTTGGAATGGAAATTTTTTGCTGATTTTGCGATTGAGCTGTATTTCCTCGTTATGCAGTGTAAAACACAGAGACTGTAGTTTTTTTCCCATACTATAATACGCCTCTTGGATATCGCGTCGATGCTACGGCAACGCCAACTGTCGGTTAACGGCGGCAACTCGAGGTCGTTCTTCTCATACAGTAAACATATGAAAATAACAGTTTAAATTCGATATCGTCCACATTTTGACAGCTACAGCGTTCATTCTTGGATAAATGGAAAGAAAAAAAAAATAATAAACAATACGTATGTCTTAAAAAAATTTTAAACTGTCTATTTTATTGAAAATATTGAGAAATTGATTTTTTTATATAGATATACTTCCATGTATAAGCAAGGTCCTGCCTGTATAGAGTCAGCTGTTCGGCTGCTTCTCGAGACAGTGACGTTAGGTAAATGTACTTGTCTCAAGTCGCTATCAATTCCACATATCCAATGTGGATATATTTCTCACATATATTTGACGTATATTTCGCAAGAATATCTCATTTCTACAACAAAATATATTCAATATATTCGAGATATATTTTCTATATACACCGACATCTATTCTTTTTCCGTGAGGTTGTTTTTATCATATATGAACAAATATATAATTGAATATATCAAAATATTCATGCCTCAAGTTCACGAAATGATCTCTAAATTTTGCAGACATACTTTCAAGTCTCTTCAGGCGTATAAAAATAAAATATCGATGAGTTTTGATCGACTTTATTGAAAATTTCAATCACACATTTTTATTATTTTTCGAAACGTTTATCCCCGTTGTAAAAGTGGATTATTATATATTTGAAATATATCACGATATATAAGCGCTTTTATATATTCTAAAAATATCTGACAACGCACTTTTTAACGTTTTCAACTGAATTAATAACGTGAACCGTACAGCTGACCGCACTCAACGTCCGCGTGTTGCCTGAATCTGCCACAACGCCGCGCCACTAGAGTTATCCAAGAGGCGTATACCAGGTGTGTAAGTATGAAACCGGAATTTGCCCATAGGTGGCGCTAGATGTCGATGTAGTTACCGACACATCACGTCAGCGGTGTCTTGTTATTGTATTGATATCCGACAAAGATTTCCAACTCACAATAACACGAGTTTCATTCAGTAGCATTAGTTTATTAGAGATAAACATGTCGAGTTTTGTGCCAACAAATTACGATTTGCGGACAGCCCTACTTTTCTGTTTTCATCTGAAGAAAACCGCAGCCGAATCGCATCGAATGCTTCTGGAGGCGTTTGGTGAGCATGCTCTCGGTAAAACACAGTGTTTCGAGTGGTTTGAACGGTTCAAAAGTGGCGATTTTGACGTGAGGAACGAAGAACGTGGAAGACCACCGAAAAAGTTTGAAGACGCTGACCTGCAAGCCTTGTTGGACGAAGACGACGCTCAAACACAACAACAACTGGCGGATCAGTTAAAGGTGACCCGAGAAGCCATCTCCCTTCGGTTAAAAGCCATGGGAATCATATCATTACAATAAACGTGTTTTTTCTGTACAAAAATTCCGGTTTCATACTTACACACCTGGTATATCCTCTTAAAATTCCTGTTTTTAATTTCGAAATCGATGCATTGCAAAAAAAAAAAGAAATTTTAAATTAATAAAGAAATAAAATTAATAAATTAAAAAAGAAATTAAATCAAAAGAGAATCGAATACATTTCACGCTGACTTAATTTGTATGAAATGTATTATGAACTCGAAATCATGGCGTGCCATTCTTTTCTTCATTCATAAATAAAAAATGGTTTCTTCTGGTCTGAATAGACCATCTATTCAGACCAGTAGTACCCGGTACTTCAAGTATTGTAGTTAAATTTTCAAGTACTTGAAAAATACTTCAGGTATCGTACTTCAATTTTCAAGTACTTGGCTGTACTTCAAGTATTGTACTTCAATTTTCAAGTACTTGGCATGTACTTCAAGGATTGTACTTACAATTTCAAATACTTTTCCGTACTTCAAGTACTTTTTCAATTACAATTATCAAGTATATCAACATCAAGTTGGAGTAGTTTTAACAATCCATGTATTGTTATAATCTTTATTTCTTCTTTTTCAAGCCTGTATCAAAATAAATCGTAATTACAATCGCCAATGCTATTTTTCAATTATTTTCAATTCCTTGTTTAAATACTTCGGTTCCAATCTGCGTGATAGCCTAATGTCGGTATATCGCACAAGGTGAAAACGAGAATAATAAATCAAACGTAAGTATCAGAACTTACGAGATAAACCTGAAAACTTGAAAAGTACTTGATACATGGTACTTGATTTTTCAAGTACTTGTACTTCGAGTACTTTAAATCTTCAGTTATTCAAGTAATAAGTACTTCAATAATAATAATAATAATAATAATAATAATAATAATAATAATAATAATAATAATAAGTAATAAGTACTTCAAGTACTCACGGTACTTTGTACTTGAAGTACTTTCGGGTACTTTGTATTATTTTGACCGTTTGTATCATTGAAAGTCTGTGGAGTGGATAATAATCCCAGTCATGCATGACAAATTTATAAAAAAGGCAATGAAACATAATTATATTACTGTTTGCTTGAGAAGAATTCAATGAAAATCCATGGAACAAAACCGACCATCCGATATACATTAAAAAAAAAATTGAAAATTTAAATTTAAAATTCCTATTTGAAAAATCGTCTATAAAGCCGAGCAGGAAATTATTCCGGGGAAATAATAGAAGCCAATTCGTGCCTCGAGCATAGAAAAACTTTTGACTTCTTTACTACTATGCGTACACGCCCACGAGAGACTTTTAGATTAGGCTGACGTGATGATTTTCACGATCTTTCTCTCACCTTTTCTCTGTACTATGCCGCTTCGTACAGTGATCCTTCTCACAGGCGCGTTAATCTTTACCGTTAATCCGACATCGCCAAAAGAGGCGCGATATCCTTCCACCAGTAATGACAAGTCTCACAATACAATTCATAGACGAATTATAAAACGTAGCGAAAATCCTCGAAGATAATTATTTTAATGATATCGCAATAATAAAAGATAATAATTCGCGGGTATAGGCGTTAAGATCCTTCTCACTCGCTCTCTCTCTCTCTCTCTCTCTCTCTCTCTCTCTCTCTCTCTCTCTCTCTCTCTCTCTCTCTCTCTCTCTCTCTCTCTCTCTCTCTCTCTCCCCCCCCTCCCTCCCCTCTCTCTCTCCCTCTCTCTCTCTCTCTCTTTCGGTTCTCTATTGTGATAATCTCTGTGTGATCATTCGATGAACAAACTCCGTATCAAATTGCCGTGATTTATGAGTCGATTATAAATACCTGATCAGAGATCTCACGAGATTCTCGTACGACTGTTGAAAAATTTCGGTATCGATAGAAACATTGTTCTCAAATATTGATTTCCCTAAGTTGATTAATTGTAATTAAAAATAAAAAGATATCTTCCTTTCTAAAATACTCCGAGGAAATGTCATTTGAAATTGTCATTTGATTATGAATTAAATATGCACCGAAAAAAAGGTTTAGTAATATCAATTACCCAGCTGCGATCACGGAAAAATTCGTTTGAATCAATCGTCACATATTAGATTTGATTACCCCATTGTTGAAATACTAAAACTGCCGTCGTTGTTTCGAATGTGTACTGAATTCACCGCAATTACAACATTGGATCAAAATGATTTCAAACGAGATTGATTCAACAACTTGTTTTTTCACTCAATCTAATATTTAGTAATTTACTGGAAGTAAATGAAATTGTTTTAACTTTATGTTTCGTCTCATCAATAAAATCTAGTTTTAATTTGAGTTATTCATCCAGTCAAAGAGAATAGTAAATGCTTTCATGTCGATCCAATTTTTTGATAAATTTGACTAAACATTTCAATGCGGTCACAACACACTGAGTCGATAGTACGTATAGTAACTACCACGATCTCGGCACTTCGCCCGAGATCCGTAAGGTGGCGATGGGTCGGCGCGCGCTTTCGCGCCAGCGAGACAGTCACCGAGCACCGATAAGTACCAGTGTATTCCCAGCATCGGAGTCCTCAATTAACTTTAAATTGATGGAACATTACCCGCGCTCTGTGGTCGTGAGTAATGTGGTCTATGGACTAAAGACTACATATTTGAATCAGAACACCATTGCACTTTGGTGGCGCTCATGCTCTTTATGGGCACAAGGATAAATAAGTTAAATTTTCACTTAACTGTTTAATCTCACGATTAATTGGTTAAGTAAAAGCCCTCGTAGCTTAAACAAATATTGCATGTCATCAAATGTTACGTTAATTCAATTGAAACTTTCTAGCTTTATATTGAATGCATTTTTTTCCGGTGAACAGCATCTGAATTGCATGGAAAATATAAACTATAAACTTGTTCATTCAACTAAACCATTTGGTTATGCAATCGCAAATTAAGTGCATTTTACCAAATATAGAATGAAAACAATGTAATTTTCAATTGAACGGATTGTCTACTCTGTTGGGTCAAGGGTGTATGTATTTATGGGAATGCAATTCTTGTTTCCATTTTGATACACGTTTTGAGTTAACTGAATTACACATATCGTTCGCCACCCGTAACCACTGGGTTTAGTTAATTCAAGCCAAATTTTTTTCACTTTACCAAACCTTTTTCGGTGTGATTATAAAATTGTAATTGTAATTGTAATTTGGAATAAAAAATAAATAACTTCACTTCCGAAATACTCCGAGCAAATGTCATTTCAAATTGTAATTTGATTATGAATTAAATATGATTACGAAATTGTAATTGTAATTGTAATTGTAATTTGAAATTAAAAAAATAACTTCTCTTCCGAAATACTCCGAGCAAATGTCATTGTCAAGACAACGAGCCTTACAAAAATATTTTTAGGAGTCGCATTGCAACAATCCTCCTTTAGATCGTCGTCTTTAAGATTAAAGTCGAAGTTGCGGAATTCGAATAGCAAAAAACTTGACGGGAGAAATTTTCCATGATAAATCCTCATTTTCAAACATTTTCTTACAAACACGGATTTTCTTGTGTCGATTGAGCGGTTTTTCTGGTCTAAAATTTTGAAAAAATATATTTTTTTTAATATTCTTAATGCTTAGACCTTAGACCTTTAAGAATATATCCCCCCTGTCACAAATTTGGTAAAATTTTTTTTTTTTTATTCTTGTCAAATTTGATTTATTGACTCGTTTTTAGGCCGACACCTGGGGCATAATGGACCACTCTAAAAATTGAGGTCAGAACATTTTTGTTTTTCTCCAAATTATGATGAATTTGTTGTATTCACTCATTTTTAGGCCGATGTACTACATCTGGGGTAAAATGGACCATAAAAAAAAATTTGAAAAAACTTATTTTCAACAAAGTTGAAAATTTTTCGAAATAAGACAAAATTACTTATTGTCTACAAGTTTGGAAAAAATTTTTGTTGAAATAATAGTTGAAAAGTATAGAAGTTATTTATTATTCAACGAATTCTTAATTAATCTATATATATATTTTTTAAACAAATAAACAATAACATTAATTATGATTTATGAAAAATTTTAAGATTAAAAACAACAATTTTATCATTTTTTAGAGGGGGCCGTCGTGCCCAGAATTTTGTTTTCTTGGATGTTGGGCAAAATGTCGGGGAATTCGTTCAAGATAGAACAAAAGTAAACTGATTTGATGGTTGAAAGCCACAAAAAGTATTAACCGGCGATAATTATGCTTTTCCGAATTTTCGTGATTCCGGAAATTTTTCTTCGGGATACCCTTTCTTTTTACACCATCAATAATGATATTCCATTGGGAGAGCTCCGAAAAGTTAGGCATTTTTTTTTTTTTTGCAAAAAAAAATTGCTAAATAAAATGGCTAAATCGCTGGCATTTCTGAATTTTCGGGATTCTGGAAATTTTGTTTCGTAAACCCCTTCCTTTTAACACCAATAATGATATTCTGTCAAAGGAACCTGGAAAAGTCGCTTTTCTATGTTTTTCTGCAAAAAACAAAGAAAAAATTGAAATAAAATAAATAAACTGCATAATTACCAATTATTTTTTGTATTATTGTAAAAAAATCGAAAACTGAAAAAAAAAAGAGTCGAAAACGCCTTTTATCAGACAGCCGTTATTTTGCGAAATGTTTTTTTTTGCCCGTTTTCTCTGAGGTAGGCTCTATAACAATATTCTTACAAATTAACCCTCCGTCTCTACACTGGGTCTTTTAAGACACAAGCCAAATTTTCAAATCGAATATCTCTGGAATTAAAAAAAATTTGTTTACCATAAATGGTTAAGTAAATAATTGGATCATGAAAAAAAAGTTATAGAAGTAATTCAGAATCTTTTCAGATTTTATTGACGTTTTTTTCTTAGAAAAAACATTAGAGGGACTTTAACGACCCAGGGTACAGATGGTGTCCCAAAATTAAGTATACAGACGAATCATTAAGAATCTTTCTTTTTAATTTTGTATCGGATGCCTTTTTTCCCAACTTTACCAGCTTATAACTCATTTAATTTCCACTTTTGCTCGAACATTTTTTTGTTTATTGTCAAAATATTAATAAATATATTGCAAAAAAAAAATGGTAAGACCATATGTATTTTTTTAATCAACAAAACGCTCAAAATGTATGTCTCTAGACCAGAATACCGCCTTAAGTCCGATTATAAAATAGTATCGTATGAAATTTTATTATACGAGTGCGTAAAGTGCCAGTTTGAGCACGCGCAGCGTGCGCAAAGTGGCACTTTGCGCACGGAGTGCGATAAAAGATAGTTACCCTTCTCAAAGATCCCAAACCAATGTCATTGCCGATGCAAATTCACAAAAATATATTTGGAAATCGCAATATGCGATCTTACGTTAAATCGTCGCCTTTCAAGTCGAGTGGCGACATCCGGGTAGTAAAAAGCTCAACGAGAGAGTCTGGGGAATCCGGCACAACAAACAGCAGCAGCTTCGACGTTGAACGCTGTCGTCGAACTACGAAGCGACCTCGAACTTGAACTTCCTCGAGAGAGAGCGTCGAGGGTGAAAAGCGAGCTACCGCAATCGATGCTAGCCACGCGCATCCTCCCCTGACCTATATTGACACGCTCTTGGTCGACGCCGCCACCTCGAGAGCTTCACGGCAGGAGTTCGCGGGGGTGACAAAAGGGATGAAGTGCATATGGGGGTTGGTTTCAGCGTCGCTCCGGGGGTTGTTTTGATGCTGGTCTCGTTTTCCCTGGGCCGAAAAGCCGGAAACACAACTGGATCAGAGCTTAACAGGTGAAAACGTCAAAGCTGATAAACATTCCTTCTGAAAGCTTCGGTGCTTCGACGTTTCCACGCTGTGCAAAGGCTACGTATACATGAGGCATTCCACGTCAAGTCGGCCACCTCATTTTTTAAAATCGCACACAAATGTTTAGAAAGTAGTTCTAACTATCAAGAAAATTCGTGATTTTTTTCAGATTTTTAAATTACACATTTTAGCCGGAAAAAAATACGAAAATTTTGTCCGTCCATTTTGTACCTCGAAAATTATTCATCGTACGAAAAAAAAAAGTACGACATAAAATTTAGGATTTTCAACGTGATTTTCACTGACATTCTTAACAAACTCCTCCGAAAGCTCTGTATGCCATTTTCGAAGCAAATAATATTTTGATATTTTTTTCCTCAGAATTAACATCTTCGATTCGTCTGTAGTTTTAACAGTTTTTTACTTGATACATTTAAAGACTATAAAAAAATTGGCTTAGTGGATAACCCATTCCTTCGCATGCATTTTTATTGATACAATGTATCATTATAGAGTGATCTAACGAAATAGTGTATGGATATTGATATCTTATGATTATTAATCGTAGACAGGGAAAAATAATGAAACAATCTCGTTTTGATACTGCAAAGACGATTCCAGGAACAAAGCAGTATCATTGCTTGATTCCCAAAAATCATGGCCAAATCGAACTAAAAACGTATTCATTGGCCATAGAAACGTTGGTGTTCCAAAGAGGGTAAATTAATTCTCTTTTGCAATCGAGAGACGTGAGTAGCCTTTGTCTTTAATTTGAATAGACTTTATCGATGTATATGGGTCCATTGATAAATAAGTTTATTAAAATGTACAAAAAGATATTTAAACAAATAAAAATGGAAAAAGTTTGAAAAATTTAAAAAGTACCAAAAATAAATAAAAATGCGGGCTGTATCTATAAATAGTCTCAACCGTGTTACTGTTCAAGATAAATTTGTGTATTTGTTTGGGATGAAAAACGCATGCGAAGGAATGGGTTGTCCCCTAAGCTAATTTTTTTGTAGTCTGTAAATATATCAAGTAAAAAACTGTTAGAACTACAGACAAATCGAAGATGTTAATTCTGAGAAAAAAAAATATCAAAACATTATTTGCTCCAAAAATGGCATATAGAGCTTTCGGAGGAGTTTGTAAAAAATTTCAGTAAAAAGTACGTTGAAAATCCTAAATTTCATGTTGCACTTTTTTTTTCGTACGATGAATAATTTCCGAGTTACAAAATGGAACAAGGATTTATTTTTGTATTTTTTTCCGGCTAAATTATGTAATTTAAAAATCTGAAAAAAATCATGAATTTTCTTGACAGTTAGAACTACTTTATAAAAATTTGTATGTGATTTTTGGTGATTCAAAAAAATGGGGTGGCCGACTTGACGTGGAATGCCTCATATATGTACAAGTCATATGTACATTCATGAATATATATCGCAAATGAGTCTTGAATTGCGATGTGGGAACTTTTCGCCACGTGTCAATTTACGCAGGCGAATGAAAAATAGAAAGGTGTGCTTTTTGAATCAAGAGGCCAATTTCCGTCTCTACCGGTTGAAACTCTACTGTCGGGAAATTTTATCGAATAAAGCTGGTACACTTCTAGCATTTTAGAAATGTACAACGGCCAAATTCTGTCTAGGAGGAAAAACTGTTCGATGAAATGTTTCTTATTATTCGGTAGAGTTGCTTCCGGTGATTTTTTTCTACGATTAATATTTTTTATATTCGTTAGAAATGCTGTATGAGAACATTATGGAGTGATAAAGGTTCTATAGATGTCTATCGAAATTTTATCAAAATATTTTTTCATAAATATGAATAAATATGAATTTTATTAATTGGTTATTTTATTAATTTAACCCTTAAATGGTAACGGGAGGTCACTCGGGCCTGGCACCTTAAAAAGTGCGCTAAAGTGCTTCGAAAAATTCCGTAAAATTCATGAAATCTCATCGACTATCCTAGAATAAGGACCAATCACTATATTGCTGATTTGATCATTTGTTTAAACAATATAATCATATGAACAAAGGAAAACGTAAAGAATGCACTATTTTGTTTTTAAAAAATCATAAAATTAGATGTAATTAACATTTGATTAAATTTCAAACCGGAAATTAAAGCTCAGGAATGGTACTTTAAGGAAAAAAATATTAAGATTCTGTATGAATAAAAAAAATGCTTAAGTTTTGAGCAAGAAAATCGAGTTTTTTGAAAGTACATAAAGAGGTTCAATTTTCAATAAAATAGACGTTGCCTTATTTTTTTACTCAATTTGATGAAGCAGACTGACATCAATTATCAAAGTTCAGTCGAAAATGAAAGGAATATAAAAATAAAAAAATTATGGCAATGCTGAGGCCAGATTATCTGTGTTCTAATAAAAACGTTATAAAATTCAAATTTCCATTAAAATTCACGTTGAAAAACTTTTGGTTAACTTTCAATGAATTTATAGTCGACAAACATCAAAATTTAGAGAAACAAATTTCAGTAATACGAATTTCCATTAAAATTTATGTTAAAAAACTCTCAAGTAAGTGGAATTCATTGATTCATAATTTAAAAAACATCGATTCATGATAAGAAAACATCAGAATTTGGAAAGAACCAATTTTACTGACCTTACACTTTCAGTCAACGCGAATGGTAACGGGGGGTCACCAGTGACCCAAGGGTGTTTTCATCTGGCTCTCACAATAGCTATTTACGGACTAAACCATCGGCATTTGGGGAACTTATAACCTACTAGTGTACAATTATTTGAGGTATAGTTTGGGCCTGCCCCTCATTTTTCTCTCTAAGCTAGCAAGGGACGACGGTTTGGGCGAGGCACAAATGACCCCCCGTTACCATTCAAGGGTTATTAATTTTATTAATTTTTTTAAATTTATTATTATTAATAAATATGAATATATATGAATTTTACCAAAATATATTTTCATAAAATTGTTCGGGGGTGCAATTATAACCCTTACAGATGTAAATACGTCTGGGTCAGTTTCCAAAGTAGGGGGAATTCCCCTAACGCCGGACGGCACCTAGTACCGGACACTGTTGACATAAGCCAAACTAGAGAGCAACGACAATATAGTTCTCGTGCGTAGTTCGAACAGTGGCCACAGCGGTAACGGTGGCGCTAAAGAGCTAGCCGCAGTGCGCATGCGCGCGTTGTCGAGAGTTGATTTTCGTTGGAGCCGATTAATATTTCGTGTCAGCCGTAATTTTCACACATTCATTGTTTAAAAAATAGGGGTTTTGCGGCTCCGTTTTTTAGCTTGAGATGCCTTTTGGTAAGTATTCTTTCAAATAATGAAGGTTAAATTTCAAAATGTTCGTGAAATGGCAACGCATTTTGTTATTAAATCTTGCATGTTGAGTCCCTGGTACCGGACCCTCGATTTTTCTCTAGTACCGGACGCCATTTTTTTTTTTTCGTTATTGAAATATTTATGTAAAACATGTTGTTTTTGTTGTGGTGGTATTTCACTATAACAAATCAGTTAAAAATAATGACGAAAGGAAAATGGCCCGAGAAAAATATGAAAAAAGCTTCGATGACAATAATGACTGGATCCAGTGCGGCAATTGTAAGCAATGGGCTCATAAGGCGTGCGCAGATATTCCGGAGTGTTCCGATGAATATATTTGCGATCATTGCAAAATTTAACCATTTTTGATCCATTTTTTCAAATAATATTCATAGTGTCCGGCTCTAGGTGCCACTTTTCAGACTCGACCATTTTAACTATTAAATTAAAAAATATATTTTTCTTAGTTTTACGTTTTTTTTTAAATCTGTACTATCATTAACACACCAAAGAATACTCCAAAGTTTGTGAAAAAAATTCAAAAAATCGAAGTTCTTATATATATAATAGTTTAATTAATGAATAACCTTAAGTGTCCGGTACTGGGGGACTTCCCCCTAATGAAATTTTTGTTGCTCTTCATTACCGGGATCCACGAGTGATGGTTATTTTTTTTCCCTCGGGATGATTCAACGAGGGATTGGGACTCATGATATCACGGCCGTGATACGGAATTTGAACGCGATGAGAATATGAGAAAACAAGCTCATTTGTATTCGTTTCGCGGCGTTGCTTTTTTTTTTTATCACTCTTCTAGATACTGTTTTTTAAATCTCTTTCTCTCTGATCATAACGGGCATAATATTACATGAAACGAGGAGAAGTTATCCAGCAAGAATAAATAATACAATCACGCGGAGATGTAAAACCGAAAGAGCACACCCGACTTTCTCTCAAATGTTTGGGAAATTCCATTGTCTAAGGAAGAGGATAATACACCCACGACATGCGTCCTCTTCATACACAAACACACTTTATATAGCCACATATATATAATAAATATTATGTCATGTACGTGTTGGACGCAGTAATCCGACGCCTTTTGTAAACATAGTATTGTATCAAACGTGTCGACACTAGCGAGACTTCTTATCTACGATCCGAGGCACGTGCGTATGAAATTATTCGTCGTTCACTCACCCCCGTTCTTAAAGGAGAACGCACGAATCAGAATTTCATAAATTCTCAATTATCGGAACGCAATTTCACATTTTATCTTAGATTTTCATTCAACTATCGCATTGATATAATTTAAGCGTAATGAAAAATAATAATAATAATAATAATAATAATAATTTAATAAATAATAATTATAATAAAATAATAATTTTTTAAAATATCGTAGGACTTTTTTGTCTTTTACGGTTACTTGCTTACCGAAGAGGGAGGAGGGCAAAAAGTGTGTTCGAGAGGAAAATAGCAACGAGTAAAAGGTTAAATGCAATGAGTGTAATGAAATAAGGGTGCATCACCCGATATATCGATTGTGTCTCCTTTTCCATACTTTTTTTTTAAATTCACACGAGCGCGAACACTTAATGTTCAGGGATTCGAGGCTGCACATTGCATCCCCCAGTACGTCGACCAAGCTCTCATATATATATGGGGCATTCCACGTCAAATCACGCTGTCAACGGTCTGATCCCCTCGGATTTTGATATATCGAATGAATTGTGGGTTTCATTTGGCCCAAAATATGACATCAAATTTTTAGAAATTTTTATTTCATTTTTTAGGGGTTGCCCGAGCTAAAAAATCATTAAGTTGAGGGAAAGCGTAAAGAGGGTCCTTTTTAAAATGAATGAAATTTTTTCACAGAAACTAGGGCTCAGAACAGATATTTTCGTCATGGTTCGATAATGGGTCAAAAATAATTACTATCTTTTTTATATTTTAATTTCTTTTTGTATATTTTCTTATTTTAATTGTTTCTTGTAGTGAGAATAAAAACAAAAATATTTTTCTGGTGAACCTTGATTTTTTCTCTTGTTTTAAGAGTGAACCGACATTTTTCGAAAATTGATTATAGCCTCGACGACCTGAAATAAAACGGATGATTCAGACACAATTAAAAAATTGAAATACAAAAAATAGTAATTATTTCTGGCTCATTATCGAACAACGACGAAAATATCTGTTTTGGGCCCTAGTTTCTGTGAAAAAAATTGCATTCATTTGAAAAAGGTTCCTCTTTATGTTTTCCCTCAGTTTAATGATCTTTTAGCTCGGGCAACCCCTAAAAAATGGAATAAAAATTTCTCAAAATTTGAGGTCACATTTTGGGCCAAACGAAGTCCACGATTCATTGGACATCAAAATCCGAGGGGGTCAGGCCGATGACCGCGTGATTTGACGCGGAATGCCCCATATATACGACATACTATAATACACCAGAGGGAGGATATTCACGGTCAAGGTCGACAAACAACCCCTGGCAACGGACGAGGGAGCTAGGAAGGCAACCGCACGCTCCACAAGAGTTTCCCTCTCGCATTTCCATCCCGTTCGTCGTCCTCACCCACAATCCTCCCCCTTTCCCGCGCCTCCATCCCCTCGCGCATCTAGGGGTGGTTTCTCGTGCACGAGGATGATTTTTTCCTCACTCTCTCTTCGTCCCTGTTATCCCGCGTTTTACTCTACATTGCGATGAGTTCCGACACCCCTCGACGAGGTAAAACACCCTCGTGCATGCACACACTCGACCACCCCCTTCGCGCTTCGCCGAACCAACCCCCTTTTGTCGCTCCCGACGGAAAAACACAACATACGGTCGAAGTTACCTCCTCCTTGTTCCTTCGCGCCCGTTAACGAAACCCCTACAACATAGTCGCGTTGTTTCATTAAAAAAAAAAGAAACAAATGACACCTTCATCCCCCTCGACAACCCGAAGCGATCGACGGGGGTGGATTCTTTTTTTAATAACCGATGTCCCGATGGATTCCAAGCTCTTTCATGCTTCTGGTGTCCCCTGACTCTCGAGAATGTTGCAGATTTTTCGTGCTTTCGTAAAGAATACCTGCTGCCTTTTTACGGAAAAAAAAATCTTCAATACAGCTCTAAGATGCCCGTCGGATTTGACGATTTTTTTTTTTAAGTAGTTGCTGCAGTCGAAAGTTCGGGACTGTTTGAATTTCGCGCGCAAACGCATGGGACCGCTGGAAATATTCGATCGGGGTTATGAGTATTTTTTTTTACACAGGACATTCTACAAAGTCACGGGAGTCGAAGAATCGCAAGGGGAATAAAATACGATGAATAAAATGTATCGAAATATCGAGTGATACGTCGTCGGTATGGAAAATATCTGTAATGCGAGAGCGACGGACACACCATGAGTCGTTTCTTCGACGGTGTTCAGAAAAAAGTATTTTACCGGAAAAAAATCTTCATCTTTTTAACCCACCACGGTCGCACTGTAATTTCGATGCTTCCGCGGTTGCACTGGGTCTTCTGTGTCCGCATACAATTTTCAACGAGTTAAACTGCTTCAAAAAATATACAAAAATTCCTGATTACGCCTCAAGGTTTGTGGAATGTGACTCAATGTTTATTGAAACCGAGAAGTTATTGTTTTTTACGCTGTAAATAGTTATCTGTGCAAAGAAATCCTCAAGTGAAATTTCACTCGGGTCTTCAATGACCCAGTGCGACCGCGGAGGGTTAAAAGTCAATCAATTGTTTAAAGTCATACTGAATCCATTTTTTTAACCGTGGGGAAGCCGTGTGGTTGGATTTCATAGAAAAAATTAAAAAACATACTTTCATCATTATGTAATATGTAACCAAAGTGATTATGTATAAATTCGTGTAACAACAGATTTTTAGAAAATCTTCAAACGCTCGAATGACGAATCAGACGGTTTCCCAAATAAAACACTACGTTTGCATTCGTCTACACTTTTTGATCGTCCAAAAGAACATATGATGATAGTTTCTCAGTTGGAGTGACAAAAATATTTTTCCCCCGAAACTCGGGAGATCCGTAGAACCGATGTGAGCGAACACGAGTGAGAGAGATGCCCAAACTTTTTGGCTACATTGTTGGCGAATATATCATTGACATCCAGAGGAAAAGGAAAATATAAATGTCTTATTCTTCAGGAGCTCACTTTTGTCCCAATCAACAATTTTCGAGAAAAGTTTCATAAATAATATGGAAGTACCATCGCGCCTTAAAATACAGAGTATGCTAAAAAATTTGTTTTGATGCTCCATAATTCTTCTACAAAAACCTTAATGAAATTATTTTGAACGTTTTGTCGAGCTTGATAAAAAAAACAAAAATTTTTTACCATTCTTTTTTTAAAACACATTTATTGATATTTTTACAATAAACAAACAAAAATTCGAGAAAAAAAAATGAAAAAAAAAGTTACAAGCTGGTAAAGTTCGGGCTAAAAAAAGGGTTGTGCTGGCTGACACGATTGCAACCTTTCTAGTCATTCGTTATAAAATTTTAAAAAAGATTCTTAATTAGTATGTCGTTAATCGTAATAACCTCTACCTCATTGTCAGAGTAAATACAAATTTTTTTTTTCGCAAAATGGCGGCAGTCTGAACAAAAAAAAAGCGTTTTTCGACTCTTTTTCGTAGCTTATAATTTTTTTACGACAGTAAAAAAAAATAATTTCAACATAAAAGTGGTAGGGAGCATATAGCGTTATACATTGGAGGTTGGTAAAAGGATTTGAAGTAAATCGGTCGAGTAGAACTTGAGATATGTCAGCCGTGTTGAGAAAAGTAGTTTTGAGAAAAACACGTTTAGTTTCGCTCTGACGTAACGGGCGTAGTTGCTGCGTCACTAAAATAGCTATAACTCCGTAAATTATTGGAATTGAAATTTCGTTCCCAGGTTATATTCTTAAAGGTTTAAACTTTAAGAATTCGCAAAAAAGTTGATTCCTTTAAAAGATCTAGACCAGAATACCCCCTCAAAGTTACGCTCTGACGTGACAGGCGGAGTTGCTGCGTCACTAAAATAGCTATGACTCCGTAAACCATTGGAATTGAAAAATTGCCTTTCGAAGATATATTCTTCAAGGTCTAAACTTAAAGAATATGCAAAAAAAAATGATTTTTTCAAAATATTAGACCAGAATACTCCCTCAAGTTACGCTTTGACGTGACGGGTGTAGCTACTGCGTCACTAAAATAGCTATAACTCCGTAAATTATGGGAAATAAAAAATTTCCTTTCGAGGATATATTCTGAAAGGTCTAAACTTTGAGAATATGCGAAAAAATTGATTTTTTCAAAATTCTAGACCAGAATATCCCCTTAAAGTTACCCCTGACGTAACGGGCGTAGTTGCTGCGTCACTAAAATAGCTATAATTCCGTAA
This sequence comes from Alloplasta piceator, assembly GCA_946863875.1. Classification (NCBI taxonomy): domain Eukaryota; kingdom Metazoa; phylum Arthropoda; class Insecta; order Hymenoptera; family Ichneumonidae; genus Alloplasta; species Alloplasta piceator. The sequence goes on from OX333071.1 coordinate 58,248,701, forward strand.
ATTATGGGAAATTAAAAATTTCCTTTCGAGGATATATTTTGAAAGGTCTAAACTTTAAGAATATGCGAAAAAATTGATTTTTTCAAAATTCTAGACCAGAATACTCCCTCAAGTTACGCTTTGATGTGACGGGCGTAGCTACTGCGTCACTAAAATAGCTATAACGGCGTAAATTATGGGAAATTTAAAATTTCCTTTCAAGGATATATTCTGAAAGGTCTAAACTTTAAGAATATGCAAAAAAAAATGGATTTTTCCAAAATTCTAGAGCAGAATACTCGCTTAAACACTTTGTCAGCGTTAATGTTAATCTCTCTATGAAAACCAAATTGATGAAATGAAAATCGTATTCAGGGCCAATTAAGATATGCTTACAAGCATCTATACATGTATGCTGGGAATAATGTTGAGACACTGGTGGCGATTGAACACACGGTAGCACACTCGCTATCCTCATTGCCCCCGGTATATGTTCGTAGTAATGTTTATATACAAACATAAATATATATATACATATATATACATACATAAACATACATATATAATATATGTGTACACAAAGCTGCATGGATGCCTGACCATTCGCGCGCAATTATACCGAATGGATTTCCTAATTGCCGGGCGCGCGCATATCCGCGTCGTTCCCTCTGCTGCTCTCCCCGTTGATGCCGACTCCTCTCGTGATTGCTCACGTTCGATCATCGCCGGGAAGCTCCGATCCGGAGTGCAGAATACGCGATAAAGCGTCCTCGTGCATGAGAGAGACGGAATCGAACGACTGTGAGGGTATTTTCAGACCGAAGGAAGTGTATCAGTAGTGAGATAGAAAGAGAGAGAGAGAGGGGAGGGAGAGAGGGAGAGGGGAGGGAGGGAGGGAGGGAGGGAGGGTGGGAGGGGAGGGGGAGAGAGAGAGAGAGAGAGAGAGAGAGAGAGAGAGAGAGAGAGAGAGAGAAGGAGGGAGGGAGGGAGGGAGGGAGGGAGGGAGAAATTGAATGAGGGGAGGCAGCCGATTGAAGCTCGGAAGGGTTATCGATAAAAATCGAGAGGCGATAGAGAGGCGCCCGGCGGGCGGTCCAAGACTTGTCCAAGGATCCTTAGAGTCCAGAGGGCGCGTCGAGAGCCATTTTTTTCACCCTCTACACACCCTACTCTTATTATACCCACCTGATGCGCATACGGGAGCTCTCGTCTCGGTTAAATTAAGCCAATTCCCTTCCGTTTCTTTCCTTCTCTCTCCTCTCCTCTCTCGCTCTCTCTTGACGTATATACGTCAATTAAAATGCACAAGTGAGATGGAATATGCACGAGAATATCAAAAAGGAGAAGAAAAGCAAAAAAAAAAAAGGATAAACGCCTTTGTATACAAAATAGAACAAAGGAAAATAAAGTTGATTGAAGAGTCCAGAAAATTGAGACTATCCACTATATTTGCTGAATAATTTTGTAGCATTATGTGTGAAATTGATCGACTTAGTTCTTGATCGACTTAGTTTTGAGATACATTGTCACGAAGTTCAAGATTAACCCTTCGTCCGTAAACCTGGGTCGTTTTTGTCCTATCCAAAATTGTTTTCGCAGATTACTTCCGAATGAGCGAGCGGTGGGGACCACTACCCCCACCTTAAAAAAACTTACCCAAGATAGGGACTTGACCCCCGAAATGCAAGGCCTCGCAGCTGCTCTTGAACCGTCACAAAGAGTGGGCAAAATTTGGGTTGGACATAAATGACCCACATTTACAGACGGCGTTTGCGGAAAATCGCAGGTAAACGAAAATGTTTTTTTATTTCAACGTGTTTTTTTGCCTAATGAAGCTATAGAATTAGAATTTTTTTTCTAAATTACCGATATTTTTCTTAGTGTCAGTACAAAATGGAACATAGCTGAGTGGGTAGTTCGTGTACGGGAATAATAATTTCATTTAAGAACGTACAATTTTGTTTATAACAGTAGAATTAACAATTATAAGTTGGAAATAATACAGTTTATAAGAAAAAAATGTTTTTCGATAATAAAATGCGTTCATATCAATACATGATTTATTGCCCATTTTACCTACCGAACTTAAGCATTAATAAAATCTAATTTTTTTCTCAAAAAGGTGCATGGTTCAGTTTCAATTTGCCGTAAAGTACATTAAGATACCTTAATTTTTCATGAAGTTATGATTTTTTGAGCAAACTACTGATTCTTTACGAAGTTGCTCTATTTTGTCAATAAAAAATTTATGTAAAAATAAACTTTTCACAAATTTTATGGTTGGTATATCAAGTTGAAGGTTTGGAACAGTAGCTCAAATTTTATTAAA